>JBBBDQ010000976.1:0-392500 GCA_037127315.1 Ascarosepion bandense
CACACACACGCGTATATGTGTAAGATTTCTAGAATCCACTTTTTTTTAATACTAAAAACTGAATGCACATACACAAAAAACATTAATAAAAAAATACACCAAAAACTTTTGCACCAAATTCATGACACATGTACAGATAGCTCTCAAACAGGTTGTACATATTTATTAGATAAAACTATGTGCATAATTAAAGTACCTTATAGCAGAATAAAAGTATAATAAAAGTACATCCAGTAATTTATGTCTTTTTTGTAAACTAATGACATTTTTCAGCATGAAAAGTTACAGTAAAACAAACAATTGAAAAATGACAGTGGAGACCCTCATATAAATTTAAAAACATTGAAAATGTACTTTTGAGGAAAATATCAAAATGTGAGAGAATCAAAAACCATTTATATAGATTGCATTAATTTTTTTTGCACTTTGTAAGACAAGAAATAAAATTGAAAGTTTTGATATAAATTTGTTCAACAGCTAAATACATTGATATGAGAGGAATCTTATATGATTATCTTTAACAAAGAGCTAATTAATAGACATTGAAACACAATGAAATTCAATTATTTGGAGCATAAAATCAACAGACAAAGACATTTAACAGACATTTAATTAAATGAACAAATAATTCAGAAAGCAATTTTTTGTAAGAATTAAGATTAAATTTTGTTTTGATGCTGGAAATATTCTCTGGGAATTTCAAACAAAAATCAGCTGTAATTCATACCTGTGAGTTGAGTAGAAACATCTTTTTTTTTAGGCCAATTTAGAAACAACAGAAGCTGTTTAAATAGTTTTCTTTTGTGAGTAAAGTAAATAGAGTAAAATTATTTTAGAATTATTTTCTCTTAATTGTAATGACCATGTCCAATTCCTCAGGAAATTTTGAAATAATTTAACTTTTGCAAAACTAACAAGATTTTTTTTTCTTAGGTAAAAAATTTGATTTTCTTTTTGTTAATGAATAGCAAAAAGAAAAAAAGAAACTTATTATCTTTGCTAAGAAAAATGTCCTTGATTTTTAGGTAATACAAGCAGGCAAAATTAATGCAACCAGATTGAGTCCAATTAAGCAAGTCTGGCAAACACAAAGACGTTTATTGCACTTAAATGATTGGCTGTATTTCTGGGAAAGTTCCAAGAGACAAACCAAGCCAAACATAGTATTTAACAATTTGTATGAAGCAATTTAAGTTGAAGAAATTCATGTAAATA
Organism: Ascarosepion bandense; assembly: GCA_037127315.1. Taxonomy (NCBI): domain Eukaryota; kingdom Metazoa; phylum Mollusca; class Cephalopoda; order Sepiida; family Sepiidae; genus Ascarosepion; species Ascarosepion bandense. The sequence continues at coordinate 1,216 of JBBBDQ010000976.1, forward strand.
TCCGTTATAGATACCATGTGTGTAAAATAACTAAATTGTTATCAATTATCAAGGTGACTGAGAATAAAGATTGAAATTGCAATTCATGAATGATCATTAAAGCATATAAAAACTATGAGAGAAAGTTTTATTTTTGAGAAGTCATTTACCATTCATTTTATGTTAAAAGATTACCTATTTAGTAAGAAGAATGAATTAAGCATTTTGGATTTTGAGAATAAATGTGTAAATATTGAAATGAGAGAGGAAGAGAGGTTGAAAGAGGTGGAAAGAGACAGAAGAAAGAGAGAGATGGGATAAGTGTTAAAAATTAAAAGGGAGAAGAAAAGGGTTGAAGAAAGAGAGGCCAGAGACAAGGAGAGTGAATAAAGCTAAAAAGAGAGTGAAAAGAATTAGGCAGTCTGTCTGATTAGACAACTAGAGTGATAGAGGGGAATGTGAGTGACATAAGAAAGTTTAGGGAAAACTAAGAGATAATTATGAACAAGACAAGTGGAAATATATTAAATTTAGAAGAAATTTTAGAAGTATATTTTCTGCAGTCTTTCAATTAGCAAAGAAAAAAAAATTAAGAGAGAAAAAGATAAAGAAGAAAAAAATTAAAGAAAAAGATAAGGAAGAAAAACAAGAAACAAAGAAAAATAAAGAAAAACTTTTAACATGATTGTGTGGAGACAAACTTACCGAATTTGACGGCGAAAACCTACGTCGGGTGAGGCTCATGGCTCCCGGGGAGGAAGGTCCATTATTAACCACTTGTTGTGTGAAAGGGGACTCATTTCCTGACTGTGCTCGGCGCTTAAATACATCACTGATGCCGTTGACAGGATTCTGAATTCAAACAAGATTTGATAATTCAAAGCAGACTGATTAGACAGTGGATGTATTTTTGCTCAACATTCAAATACAAACATTCAATTTTGAAAGTTCTGACATTTCATGCAAATGAAAAAATAAATAGAAATCCAGACCCACAGTTCAAAATCAATGCTGAATATTTTACTATATAATATTGACAAATTTTTTTTTTGGTAGTTTTGTAACACTCATTGTTCTTTTAATCATTTCACATCAAGGAAGGTGATAAAGCCACTGCAGTATAAGTAATTACTGAGAGTGAAAGAAACTGAGAAAAACATTACTGAAGAGAAAGGACAATAAAAATACAGATCAAAAAACAATTAGAAGCAAATAAACGGTTCAAATTTGCTTAACATTCCAAATACATATCTTGTGATAAAAAGACTTTTCCTGTTTATATTTCTTTATAGTATTGTTAATATGTTTTAATATCCAAGGACATAATTACCAGCATTTAAAAGATTTCATTCTGAAAAAAACATGTTAAGAAACTGCTAATATGTTGGCCAAAACATTTGTTCTGTTCTTGTCATTAGATGGCATTAAGAGTGTCTAGTTTTAATTAATTTCATTTGAAAAGATCTGTTTTTATTTGTATTGTGACAGATGTTGTATTAGTGACCACTTTTTTCAAAGAGATTTTGCCAAAATTAGTACATTTTCTAAATTCATTCTAACATTGAAGATAGAAGTAAATAAGGAACATTTTCAGCAGATTATACATTGTTTTAAGTAAGCTAAAAATGTAGGTTAAATACAAAACAGATATGCACAATTTATGGAAAAGATAGTGTAAATGACTGAAAGTATTAAAGTGGGGATTTTTCACTAATTGATGGTCAGATAGATGACATCACTGGTGATTGTTGATTGATTGATTCATATTTTATGTCATATGTGGATTATTTAAAACTTTGAATTTTAGGTAAGATTCTTGTTGCAAAAATGAATATTGCATTAACAGTTTTTTAAGAACAACACAGATTTTTCCAAATACAACTCTTACTATCTAATCCATAGCTAGGAAAGAGATTGATTCATGCCTTTTTGGTAGTTGAAATTTTAAAAAGATCTAAAGCTTAAAATTCATTTGCACCTGCATTTTAATTTTAATTACTGATGTATGACTGTCAAAAGAATTAAGATAAAAGATAAAAACTACTGGACCATGTAAAAAAAAAAATGATTGTGACAAGTGATAAAAATATTGGATACCTTTAAACAATGTCAAAGGTCATGGAGCAAGCAAAATAAACCACCACAAATCATAAAAAAAAACATGATTATTCAAAAATATTGATATTGTGTTTATATTGGAATTGGAAAATGAAAGAACTTTACTAAGCTGTTTCCTGTCAATCAAATGATTGAGTTGAACAAGTACTGTTTCTTATTTGACCAAATGAAGTCAGTAGTTGTCTTATTTGAAATCCAGATAATTGATATGAAGGATTATTGGGCTGTGAAAAAGTTGAAGGAGGTAGTATATAACCATCTCCTAAGCGTTTAAACTGAGTTAATATAGATTTTATTGCTATATTGTTTGGCATAGTGACTGTGTAAGAACAGCAGTTCATTCAAGCACAAATACAAGGATTACATTTCAGAATTAGTATAATTTTGAAACATTTGTTTATATTTCTAAGAAAATGTATTGTAACTGTTTACAATGTTTGAACTGTTGTCCTCATCTTTGTCATATTCACAATGTTTCAGCTGTTGTACAGTCCAGTCTTCTTCAGGTGATATATATTGAAATTTCAAACCATACCCTTTTTTTTAGTTCACAGAGATAGATTGTTCTAGTTTCACATGCCATGTTCTTTCTGGGTAACTCAGTCTCAGTTAACCCCTGTTAGTAATTCAACTTTCAAAGTTTTTGCTTACCTCTGCAGTGGCAAGGTATTGAACTCGCAACTCTTTGAGTCAAGTCTCTTTTGGATTACTTGAATCAACACTTTTATCCACTATGCCTTGGGAGACTTTGGTACTATGAAAATGGATTAGTATGGCCAGTATATAAATTATCATTTTCTGTAGTATGTTTTGTCCATTCTGTTGCAATACTTGGAAGAGATTTCTTTTCTTTTTTCTCTCCCTCACACACACACCTAATGAGTGTTGAAAAGTTGATCTTAACAAAATGCTATCTTAAAAGAAAAGTGTTTTTTTTTTAACCATTTTACTCCAAGAAAGGTAGTAAAGTCACTAAAATATAAGGTGTTACAGAGTGTGAAAGAATATGAGATAAAGAAAACATTAAGGAGACAATAAAAGAACAGCAGTTAGGGAGATGGAAGATGCCAGTTGACATTGCATTTAAATTTTTGAAGATCAGAGTTGACTGGAAAGCAATAAGCCTGAAGAGAGTTCCACAAGTGAGGATGGCAATAGAAGAAACTGCTAGCATAGAAATTATGATTATATCTAGCACTTTCAACTGTAAAATGGTGAGATCTAGCTTTATAATAAAGTACATGAAGAGGCCATGATTATTCTTGGGATTATTAGTGGAGTGGTTTCCCATTGCCTTCTCCACGGTGATTTAGTGTCACCGTTGCCATCTCGAGGGTTCATTTGCCCTTTTGTATATGTTTCTTTTTGTTCTACCCTGTTGCTACCATCCCATTTTACTCACAAGAACATGGAATTTCAGCTGAATTCGTTGCATTCACTTATATTCAAATACCCTTGGGAAAAGAATTAATCCACCTCTTTTCCTTCCAGGCATGGGTTAAATAGCAGGATAGACTGAATTCAATAGTCTTGGTTGGCAAGTGGTCTATTGCAGAAAGAAATGGTAACCTATTGGAAAATATACTGCCAAGTTAGTCATGGATCAAAAGAGACATGATCATCCAAGCATGTATCACGTACAGCACTTAATTGACTGATATGAAGAGGAGGATCAATTGTTTGAACAACATTTGGCTAATTTTGGCAAGCAATGCAGTTGTTTTATATTCAATCAAATTAGAAAAATCGAATCATTTTTCAATAGGGCTTTATGGAAACATTTTATGATTTTAATGTTAATTGCATTAAAATAACCTTTTGCCTACAATTTTATTTACTTGCCTAATGGAAAAGAATTCCCAAGTATTTCACCACCATGTCACTTTTTCACATTACATTTGGTAAAGAACATCTGCATTTGTTTTTAAAGTCAAAAGGAAAATATTTTCAAAGGTTTTGTTAAAGAAATCCCAGTTGTATTCTAAAACAAAACAATGAAAATTTACAGAAAACCTTTTAACACAAAGGAAACTTTTATTTTTTTTTTTTTACTAATGTCCATCCTATCTTTTTCTATGTGTCATGACTCTTCAGGATGTAGGTGATCACGGTCTTCCACATCTCCCTATCCCTTGTAGCTCTTAACACCCTATCTCTCCCAAAACCTGCTCTACCACCCACTTCCTCAAGCCCTTCAGTATATCATGTATTGCTTTGCCTGTGTCTCTTTCATCAGCTTCTCTAAGCCCTCCGTCCTCATAACATTTCCCAGAATTTTCAGATGTCTTTTCCTGATGTTAAGTTTCCTTTTTTTCATTGTTCACATGTTCGGTCCATAGTATCCTTAGCATCCTTCTGCAGAACCACATTTTTGTTGCTTCAAGTTTTTTCTTTCATTTTTGATGAGATTGTCCAGCATTCACTGCCATATAAAGGGATAGACATCACATAACAATCCAGTACTCTTTTCCTTGTTTCCAACAAAATTTTCCTGTTTCTCAATACTCTGCTTAGCTTTTGGAATGCATCATTGGCCATGTGAATACACCATCGGATCTCAGTGTCATCCCTTCCTTCCTCTGTTAGAACACTTCTCAGGTATTCAAATTTCTGCAACTGCTTGACTTTAGTATTCCCAACTTGCAGTTGGCATTTTGGGCTCCTCTTTTTTTTCTAATCAGTTTTCTTTTAGTTTATGTTTACTCCCTATACAAGGCCCAAGGGCTATTGAAAGTGGTTGTTACATGAGCAATAAGAATAAAGGGACACAGTTTATGAGGATGTGTGTGAAAGGTAACCATTAACCATAGACTTGACTAGATTAAGATTATAGTAGTCAGAAAAGCATCCTCTTGTGAATCTATTCCACAAATCAGCAGTGCTTGGGAACAAACTATCTGAATGAAACTTACTCCTCCTTACAAAAGAAATACGAAGAGTGTGAGGGTGGTTCGCCTTAGTATATGTGGTGTGGCAGGTCTAAGTTGTGAGAGTTATAGCTGGGGGAACCAAGGAATGTAGCTCGTTTGAATATTATCCAGACAAACAGTGGTAGAGAGGCTTGCAATGTTTCATCTGTGGGAAAGAGGTTATAAAGTGTAAAACAATTCATTACCTACAAAGCCACGTAAACACTTTTGGTCTCAATCAAGTCTGGAAAGTTAAGACTGGGCAGAATTGTTCTGTTTTTGATAAGCTATATAAGGTGGATACATGTAAGACTATAATTTTTTTTTTACTAATGTTCACCTGATACAAAGCCCAAGAGCCACTCAAGGTAGAGAGTTACTGAAGATGGTTGAATTAACATAAAGGGATACAGTTTATGGAGATGCGTGAAAAGTAACGGTTAACAAGAGACTTAAATAAGATAAGATTGTAGCAGTCAGGAAAGCATCCCAAGATTCTGTTCTACAAAGCAAACAGTCCTTGAGAAGAAGCTGTATGTGAAGAACTTGAATCTATATAGTCATGTGAAAAAGTTAAGACACCTCATAGAAACTTTTTTTAAACATATTGATATTTGATTCTCATTTTAACATTATTTAAAGATGGAGGCAATATAATTAAATAAATAAAATTAGTTTAAAATTTTTTTAGATTATTTTAGTACTAGAAATGCAATTTTCTTGTTTAAAAAAAGTTAAGATATATTTATTGCTATTTAAAATGTCACAAATTAGAATAATGTGCACCATATCAGATGCAAATGATTAGAACATTGTTAGAAAGGATTTTGGAGGAACCTGTCTAATTGAAACCTCAGATATTTAGTTTGGTCTGTACTTAATTTTTGAAGTGAGTTGCATCATTATAGTGTAATCAAACAAGCTTCAAAAAGAAGGTAGCAGACGTATATGTGTCTTGGAAGGAATTTAAAAGATCTTCGATAAATTAGAAATCAGCCATTATTTGGAAAATGTGAAAAACATTTGCTAAATAATTAATGGATTTATTTTTAATTCAACATTTTTTTTTTTTACTTCAAATGCTATTATAGTGAATACTTTGTGTTTAAAACCGATGCTTTATTTTCATTTATTAAAGTGTGTATTACATGTTTACTGGGCCTCATGAATTTGATAAATTTGAATAAAGAAAATGCGTTCTCCAGCAGGTATTGAACCTGCATCCAGATTTGTAGGGAAAACCACCCTTTGATTCTATGTGGTTTAGTGGTTAAAGATAGTGGATCAAATAATGGTTTCTTCCACAGTCACTAGACAAGTAATTTATTTTATTTGTTTGAGCTAACTCAGACATTCATGAATTTATCACACCAACCATCATGATCCTGTGTCAAGGTCATTATGGTGGCATTCTATAGATGGTCAATGTAGGTGGTTACTGGGCAACCAGCCCATCCTGTGCCATGGCTAGGTGTCCAGAGTAGTAGATCAAAGAAGATGTGGTCAAAGAAAAACCACTTGTTTAGCCTCCAGTATTTGTCTACAACAGCAAATAATAGTCATATATTTGCTACATTTTCCATGCAATCAACTTTCATAATCAATCAGGCTTATTAGTAAATTTATTGTGTACAGAGTAGTTGCTTACTAAGTAACTTAGTTGTAACACAAGTATGAAGCACTCAGTGAGGATTGAATTCTAATGTAAATTTTATACATTTAAGAGAAGGATATTTTATCAGAGTTCAAAACAAACAGGTGCAAAGTTCTTCAAGTCTTTGTAAATCCACAGTGTTATGAAATAAACATAATGCACACACATGAGCAACTGGGGCAGAAAATGACGTAAATTTTAACACACACAAAAAAAAGAAAAAGATAAAAAGGTAGAAACAGGTAGAAAAAATTTTTCTACCTGTCATCAGCATGGCCGGGGGGATAGACTATGGAGAGCAACATACTGCACCTTCTTGGCCTCACATTTCGAACTGACCTGAAGTAGAGCGACTACATTGAATTAATAGTTGCATCTACTGTAACAAAAGTTGGGTCACTGTCTCATGGCAAAAAAGTCTACCATTTGTCTATGTATTGAATACTGCTGCCATATCTGGTATGGTGCTTCTACTATTCATCTCGAGGTTTTTTACCAAATTCAAAGAAGGATCTGGAATGTAATTGATCCTGACTTGGCACCTCAACTTCAGTCATTTTCTGTTATGGACCAGGCTAAGGTCCAAAAAGAACAACACAACCACAAGGGTAGAAATAACAAATATATATTAACAAGAAACAACAATACAAAATGTAGAAGGTGTTAGTATGACTGTCAGTCTGGTTTTGGAGTGAACTACTACCAACTTGACTCTCTCTTGAGAGGCGTAGTATATATAGTGTTAGGAAGAGTTCATTCTGGAGTTACAGGACCCCATGACATTTCTTAATGACATAGCTTCCCTTTGTCCTTTCTACAAATATTTTTTCCTCCTTGTGAATTTAAGCATCTTACTAGATTGGCATCTAGGTCCCACCTGTTTACTGTTGTAATAGCTCAATGCAAATGCCACTTCTACTGTAACATTTTCTTCTTGCACGTCCTACCTGTGAAACTCTCCTCCAATTAGTTGCTTTCCTGATAACAATGATCTTCAAAAATTTAAATACAACATAAATCACCATCTTTCTTCTTGAATCCTGTTCATTTTTTGTCCTTTCCTCAATCTTCCCTTCACTGAGTCTTTTCTCTCACTTTCACTCCCTGTAATCCTATGCATACTAGTGGCATTCCCACCTTACTTGGGGTGAAATGATTAAAAAAATAAAAAATAGATGCCTTGGAATACAAAAATGTAGCCATTTTCATACACCTTTGAGATGGCTACAATTGGTCAGATCAAAATTAGCCTTTTCTACTGATTTCTACTTAAATGATCTAGAAACATGGCTGGGGTTTTTGTTCTTATTTTTAGCAGTGCATACCTGTGGCTTATAGCTATGGCGTACTATACTCCATGCCTACTCATAGTGCAACTGAAAACCAGAACTGGAGGTCTACTGAAAAGTTTGATTTTTGACCCATACCTGAGGATAATAGGATGCATTGAAAGTTAAATAAATGAAAATATGTATTTTTGTTGTAGACACTGATAAGTATTAAACAAAACAAAGAGGTAGTTATCACCTTCATGTGCACTCAAGCCTTTTCAGATAATGTATCAGAAACCCATCAATGCACACATGTCGAGTCAGTCTTCAGGTGAGCCATGGATGCTTTCTATTGCTGTGCCATGTTGATGCCTCTCAAGATCGTGTTGAGCTTTGCCAGATTGATATGCTTGTCTTCATGTTCTGATCGCAGTCAACAAGCTTCTTCAACCAGAGATACACTGCTTTCCACAATGACACCAGTAGCCTAAGTGCTTCCATCAACCCACATGTTGATTTTGTGTCTATGAACACACCAAGCCCTCTGTACTGGATCTTTCTGTGCCAATCTGGTAACGATGTCCATCAGCATCCAAGTCAAGGGTGGGTCATTGTTCTAGGCAGTCGTCTTAGAGTTTGCACACTGCTTTATGAATGCCATTGCAACACAGAGCCAACCACATACTGGCAAGTGGCTAGTCAATTTCCCATACAGGGAAAAGATGCTTTGATGAGTAAGCACATTAAGTAGCGGTGGGAAGTCACTCCTGCAATTCCATTGTGATTTACCCTGCTTCTTCCAGACATGCAATCCCAGCATATGGATGTCACATTTTAAATGGTCTAGATTCTTACTTGTTAGTTCAAGATGTGCCTTTACATGTGCCACAGTGCATGCACTCTCATTGACAAATATGTCATTGATGTACAATGACGTGACACTGAGTGGTTTTGTCCTGTGCAAACATGGCATTCACAATTGATTGTATTATTGGCAGGGCCATATTGTGGCCAAAACCCAAGTGAGTGAAACAATATATTTGCACTGTTTGAAAGGGCCATAATGATTTGTCTATATGGATCTGCAAATAGGCACAGCGCAAATCCAGCATGGCGACAACTGATCCTTCCTGTCACCACTCCCTTTTTTGTGCCACAGTGCATGCACTCTCATTGACAAATATGTCATTGATGTACAATGACGTGACACTGAGTGGTTTTGTCCTGTGCAAACATGGCATTCACAATTGATTGTATTATTGGCAGGGCCATATTGTGGCCAAAACCCAAGTGAGTGAAACAATATATTTGCACTGTTTGAAAGGGCCATAATGATTTGTCAATATGGATCTGCAAATAGGCACAGCGCAAATCCAGCATGGCGACAACTGATCCTTCCTGTCACCACTCCCTTTTTTGTGCGCAAACATCTGCATCAGCTGTGTGTGTGTCAATATATTGGTTGAGCTCCAGATAATCAATGACTGGGCAGACCTTCTGTTTGTTTTCCTGCAGCACAGATATTAGAGGGATCAGGCCCTTGTGGGGGCCCAAGTTCTTCCTCGGGATATAAAAGCAACTAGCTGTTATCCATCCAGGTTTGCAGCTCATGATTTTACTCTTCTCTGGACTACTTTGATACTGGATACTCAGCTGTCCAGTTCTTCAATGCAGTTGGTGTCTGGTCGCCAGACCACTTCCAAGATGCAAACCAGATCTTTCTGTTCTGGTCATACTCTGCATGGAAGTCAGGCTCCTTGATGGTGATGGCTGCACACAAGGGTTGGTCAGGTTGAGAAAAGCTCACAGTCCCGTCACTGGTCATATATACTCTTTCCAACTTCTACATGATGTCAAATCTGAGCAGCAGGTTGAAACCAAGCAATGTTCTGTCTACAGTCAGAACCTCTACATCAATAGAAGGTCTGTTGCTCACGTCAAGTTGAACAAATCCTACCCCAGAGCATCTAAGGGTCCTTTTCCCAACAGTGAGTACATCCAATTCTTTCCTCTTTTTAAGAAAAACAAAGTGGTCTGCTTAGGAGCGACCATGAACAGCCTGTGTCTAGCAAGGCTAACTCTTGATTCCATTGATGCATACGGCAATTGCAGGCAGCACCTCTTTTATATGTAGCTCAGGGAGTAGACTGGTACAGAGACTTATTCCCCTGGCTCATTTCATTTGGTTCTTTGCAGTCCTTTGCAAAATGATTGAGACTGTTGCAAGAATACCATATTATAGAGCCATGTGGATCTCAGTCTTGTATTGTTCATACCACCGCAACTGCCAGACTGCCAGACCCTCCTCCAGCACTTCATCTTTCATGATTGCCCATGCTTGAGCCAACAGCTGGTTGATAGAGAACTTGTTCATCCGAGTTGAAGTGTGAATGATGTTTAACTTGGTCAGTTAACCCTCACACAAATGCACATGCCAGACCATGGTCGCTCATTCTGCTGAACAGAAAGTTTGTGATTCTCTGGGACAGAGTTGTTGCTCAGCAAATTACTCAAAAACTAAAAAAACATCCATAGTAAAAGGGACCGTGTTGTAGATGTTTCACCTGACACAACTTACAGACCAACTCAGCCGTCTCAATCCCTTCGACCACTGATGGTCCAGATGCAGAGCCACTGAACTTAGGAATGAGTTTAAGGTCAAACTTCCTTTCCACCATTTTTGCTGAAATAGCTTGTAGTTTGTGTATAAACTAACCCAACTTCACAAAGTATCTCTCCGTGTATGCAATGCCACATTCATGCACGATGTCACATTTCTCTCTTGCATAGTGTTTTTTATGCCAAGCTGATCTTGTGAAAGATTTGCATGTGCCTAACCACTCTCATCAATTCTCCTAGCTTTGAGACCATGACTGTCTTAAATTAAGGTGTTAGGGTGGCCATATTTCTTTTTCTTTTCTTTCACTTGTTTTGCACACTAGGCAAATACATGCTTGCTTCACCACATGAGGTAAGTCATCTCTTCTATAAGAAGTGCATTATTTATTTTATCTGAAAACACACTGAGGCAAGTAGGAACCTGTTGTCTTTCTCTGGGCTTTGAAGCAATGGAAATTTTATTTAAACCTGAAAGTTTAACTAGTCTTTCAGATTCAAAATGATATAACTGTTTAAGATATGTCAATTTTGAAACTTGTTTTATTACATTATCATCAAAGATTAGTTCTGTTTTTTCTATAAGCCACAAATTGCTAATATTTTTCAACAAATGAGCATAATCAAAAAGCAAATGTTCATTATCCTCAGTTAACCAAGGTTTTTCAGTGAGTGTAGGATATAATTTAAAAACAGCTTGATTTACTCAATTGCCATCAAATATATTAGCCTTTACATTAGCTGGCACAGAAGTGATGCCCTGAACTGTTAACTCAATTTGTTCAAATAAAAAGATTGATGTTAATTTTGAAACTGAAATCAATCTTGTAAGAAATTTTGTACTCCTATTCAGGCATATCAGCATTATATTGTTTGAGCAAGTATGGATGGATTGTCAACTGACCAAATAGTTGTTTGCAATGATATAGTAACAATTTCTTGATACATATTTCATCATGGAGAATTATGCACCCTTTTTGACTGGCAATAAGAATATTAAACAAAGATAGCAGAAAAGATTTTTCACTAAGTTTTGAAATTTTTTGATCATCTTTTTTAATGTTGCTAATGATGGTAATTGAAAATCCTGTCTTAACCATGATGTTGCATAGTACTCAAAAGCATGTATTACTATATGTGAGTTGTATTTAATTCCAAACATTTTGGATGCCATAGCTGACTCAAGATATCATTCTTGTTATTAAAAGCCATAGAATTTAAATATTGGATAATTTCTAATGTTGACCAAATATCAACTGTATATGGTTTTGGGACAGGCTGCTAATATAACTCCATAATAAAAGGTTTCAAATCACAAATTTTTATAAATTCTCAACATAAAGCAATGATAACATTTGATGACTGAACAGTTAGAATATTTTCAGCCCAAAATGCTACAACTGGACACACAGTCTTTTTATTGTTGATTAAACTTTCTTTCAAAATAACTAAGCAGCAAACAGCACCATGGTTAATATTTCTGTGTTTTTAGAATATTAAATTAAATATATTAAATTTTATTATATGAGATTAAATTTACATAAAATATTCTTAAATGATTTTTTCCTTAATTATGCAATAAGAATATGATATTTAGTTCTATTTTAGGCTGTAATGGAAAATTTAAAAAACTAAACAATACATTGATATTTATTTATTTTACATTTGTAATACAAAAATATTATATTTGCTTTTATTTTATGTTTAAGATGTAGATTTAAACTAAACTAAAACAGTTTAATGTTTAAAATAAAAACAAATTACTCATACAATAATTAAATCTTATCAATGAATAATTCTTATAAATAACAATATGAAAGAAAAGGATTATAATAACTTTGTGAGCAATAATGGCATTTTATTTTAATTTTACATAAATAAATTTCACAGTAAAAATAGAAGCGTGTAAAAAAGTCTTCGGAAAATGTAAATATCAGGGAAGAAGCAAAGTGCTGTTGCTTTTTTATTTTTATTTTGAGAAGCACTTTAAAATTTAAGTGAAAATTGTTCAATAAATGTAAAGAGAAAAATATTTAATAAAATTTAATTCAAAAATGTTAAACAAGAAGCTTAAAATTCAATGTAACAAGAACACAAAGGTTACTAAATACCATTTTTGCATAGTACACACCCCAAAAGTTTGCTTTTACAATCTACATTAAAAAAAAAATAGCAACTGAAAATAAAATAGATAAACCTTATACTTACTTTAGTTAAATAAGGTAAAGGCTACTCCAAATGTAAGTAAACATTTCTATGAATTTCTAAAGCCAACAACGTTGGGGTAGTTAACACAAACTGAAACTAAAATGGTCTGCTGCTCTCATTGGATCAAGGAATGTTTATAACTGGCCTCCCTTCTGTACATTATGAATTGACTGTCTAATATAGAAAACCATGCCCATGGCGTTTTTGTTTAACTACTTTCATTGATTATCAATAATTAGATTTGTGTATACAAGCTGCTTTTTGTGGTCAATCTAGTACATTGAAATTCTGTAATAGTCCTATGGTCAAATCATAATGAAAACAGTTCTCGTTTGATCCCCGAAGTTAAGCAGCAATAAGCCTGATCAGTACCTAAATGAGTGACCAGGCACTATAGGTAATCTCCTACAATACAAAAGAAGGTTTTATCTTTAAATAATCCACAAAGGGTTGATAAGCTGTAAAAAATAAATCAATCAATACTGGAATAAAATTGTACTATTTTCTTATTCCATATTTAAAAAAATATTAATTTCTGTTTTTTATAATTGCTTGTCAAGCCTCTGCTAGAGAAATACAATAAAGTTTAGCACATCACTCAATAAATCCCGGGCCTAACTAATAAAACAACTTTTAGGCAAAATTTGACTTTATTCATCAATATAGTCTCCTTTTAGGGTGATACACTGATTCCAATGCTTGTCTAACAAGTAGATCCTTTTTTTGTAGAACAGTTTGTCTTTGGCCTCAAAATATGCCTCAATTTCCGATATCACTTTTTCATTGGAGCCAAATCTCTTTCCCTGGAACATTCTTTTGAAGTCTGCAAACAGCCAGTAGTTGCTGGGGACCATATTTGGAGAATATGGTAGATGTGGAAGCAATTTGAAGTGCAATTCATGTAGTTTTGCCATTATTGTGATCAACCTGAGACATAGTGTGTTTTGGTGAAAGATCACTTTTTTCTTCATTTGTGGCCGTTTTTTGGTGATTTCTTTACTTAAATGCACCAATAATGCTTGCTGATGTTTGTGTCTTTGGTTGCTTTGGACAATTTTCACCTGCTGCTGTCCACTTAGCTGACTGCCAATTTGACTCTGGAGTGAAGTAGTGAATCCATGTTTCATCCATTGTCACATATTATGCAAAAACTCCTTGTTGCATTGAAACAGTTGCAAACAACACTTTGAATCAACAATATGTACTTATTTTTGACTGTGAGCAAATGTGGCACCCACTTTGAAAACAGCTTTCTCATTGACAAATGTTCATGCAAAATGGTGAATACACTGCTTTCTGATATGTTCAACTCTGCTATCTCAAGCAACTTCAATTTATGATTGGCCAAAACAAGTTTGTGGATTTTTTTTAGTGTTTTCCAAGACAACTTTGGGCAACCTAAGCATTTAGCATAATTTGTGTCTGTACGACCATGTTTAAATCAGCATATCACCTCTTAACTGTTGTTTCCAATGGAGCAGAGTCTAAATAACACTTATCAAGACACTGCTTTGCTTGAACAGTATTTTTCCACCATCAGAAAGCAATGCTTTATCAACACTCAAAATTCATATTTTTCCATTGTTTTGAAAATTTGCAACAGTAGCTTCACTTAAATAACAGTAATTTGTAAACTAATAATCCAATTAAGCCCAAATTTTGTCTCATGCTATTTGAATGTTAGTACTTCATAAAAATCATATGGATTTTTTATTAGTGGTGCTATCTATATGTCAGGCCCCAGAACTTATTGAGTGATGTGTTATGTTAGATAAAGTTAAGATTTTATTTTCTTACTTCAAATACCCTTGTAGTATAAATATTTATTATACAGGGTGATTGAAAAGTAACTCCCTATTTTATGTCTGATGGACTCTTCCATCTAACTATAATTTTTAGAAAATAAGGAATTAATTTACATAAAATAGGGAATTAATTTTCAATCACTCTGTATATGGAGAGAAGTTTATCTAATTAATGAAATTAAATAACAGTCAACCATTTTGAAATTGAAGGTATTGAGAAAAATTATGTTGTTATAATTAAGCTTGTCCCACTTTTAGTTCCTTAACACATATGTATGTTATGTCCTGCCAATAATCATGAATAATTGACTATTGATTGTGAGGAAAGCAAAGATGCTACTTGGTTTCAGTTAAAAAACAAAGAAAGAAAGAAAGATAAACATTTACTTCAGTGAAATGGAAACAGTTGACAATCTCAGATCTTTTTATTTGTACCCTCTTACTTATTTAAATAAAGACCAGCATTCATATTCATAATTATTACTGCAATATTACACTAAAGCTGTTAAGCTCAAGTATTTAATGATGAGCTAAGAGAATTTCTACATATATTTTGTTGTTGTAGAACTTGCCACGAGATTATTAAATCATTAACTTAAGAATTAAGATTCATCAGAAAATTCAAATAAGAAAATCATTAAATTTTTACTAAATTAAAAATATTATATGAAAAGAGGTGAAAAGAAAAAAGTTCATTATTAATTAGTCTTGAGTGTGTGCAAAATACAAATGGTATAAATAGATCACTTTTATAAAATGGCTTACGGCCATATCACAGTGAATGTTGAGCCTGATCAGTATTTAGATGGGTGACCGCTTGGGAATACCAGGTGCTGTAAGCATATAGTGACGGATGTGCGGTGTGGTGCAGTGGATATCGGCTCGGAAAGGGAAATTGATGAGCCAAGTTCGAATTCCAGTTGAATACCCTGCATTCACTTAAGCACTGGTACCCTTGGGAAAGGCATTAATTCATTCGCTTCCCTCTAGTTATGGGTTAAATAACAGGGTAGGACTTGGGGACCCTGCCCTTAAAAACAAATCCCAATTAATCTTGATACTCGAAAAGAAAACATTATTACTAGACACAAAACTTATATAAAAACAACAATAAATTGTTGAAAGAAAAAGGTATCACCAGCAACAAATAAAAATTTAGTTGGCAATAAATGACCCGCTGAGGTCGATATGCCATAAAAACAAAACAACCAACCTTTATAAAATCATTTTAATTGTGGTGTGTTAATTATCTAAAAAGAAGTTATTACAATGAAATATAGTACAGGATGAGTTACTTGTACAAAAAGATAAGCCAGTTAATAATTTTCTAATACTTCAAGTTCTTTATATTTTCATTTACTGCAACATTGATGACATTCACAGATGTTTATTGAATATTCATTGCATATGTATCACAGCATGCAACAGCAGCATATACCTGTTTTGCTCTTCAATTTAATATACGGTAGAGTATGGAAAAACAGAGTAGTGTTTGGTGTTTGGAAGGTTAAAACAAAGTTTGTTTTTTCTGTGAAGAACGGTATATAAAGTGAGATAGAAAGAGTAAAAAAGGATTTGAGATCTTATAAGACAAAAAAAAAAATTGCATACATTCTTTCACATAAATTTATTAACCATTACATCATTATTTTTCTATATATCTGAGACGAGGTAGTATTTGCATTATTTATATTGTTTAGACTATTGTCCTCATCTTTATTATCATGTTTACATTTTGGCCGTTGTATGCTCCGGCCTTCTTCAGGTGCTAGGAATTTTAAACTGAACCCTTTATTATGATCACTGGGGTATATCAATCTCATTCCATGTGTGATGCCACTTCTAGTAACCATGTAGTTATCTCCCTTTAACCTAACAAATAACTTAGAGAGTTAAAGGAAGATAACTATATGGCTACCAGAAGTGGTATCACACATGAAATGAGAATAATATACCCTAGGTATCAAAATAAAGGATTTTGTTCAAAATTCCTAGCACCTGAAAAAAAGCCATATCGTACAGTGGCGGAAATGTTGTAAACATGGCAACAAAGATGAAGACAATAGTCTGAACAATGTAAATAATGCATTATATCATTGTACAAAATTTAAGATAATGAAATGTGTTGTGTTCAAGAATTGGTTAATTATCAACATTTAGTGTTTTAATCTTCATAAAATGAAGACTTTGAATGCTGAACCCATGGCAAATATATAAATTTAAAAAGAAAAGCTCTATTTCTAGGTGATTTTAGATTAAAATCTTATACACAACATGGCCTTGTTGCATTAGTTGGGTTTCATAAATGATTAATAAAGTGCAATCCCCAACAGAACCACAACATAATTCTAACTTACTTGACCAAATAATTTTAAATTCTAACAACAATTAGACTTCTATCATAAAAGATTAAAGTCAAACATTTATACATATAAAGAAACAGTAATACTAGTGATTCAATAGCATTAATATTGTGCAAGTGCAAAAAAATTGTTTATGGTCACTGAATGTCAAAACTAACAGTTGCCAACATGCTTCAGCTGTCGGAGTAGTTCACTTCAGCAGTCAAGCTTATATCAGTCAGTCAGTTAAGTGCCAAACATAATACACAAAAGAATAATTTTCTATAGCATTTTTTATCAAAGCTCATATTGCAATCTTTGATGCTAATGATTTTCTCTAGCACTCTGTATTACTGGTTTCCATATTGTATTCATTTTTATGCTTGGTTGGTTTAGGAGATTTTTGTAGCCTAGCATATATGCTGATTCCTTCAGTTTATGTAATTTCCAATCTATCTATTAATTCAACTTCATCCCATAGGAGGTGGGATCCCCTTTCTCTCTATATGTGGTCAGCTACACCTGAATTTATTATCTCTCTTTGTGTTACAGCCTTGTATTGTTCTTGTAGCCTTACCTTAAGGGGGCAATCTGTTTCTTCTTTATATTTCTTTCGACAGTTACATGGAATGGCATACACACAGTCCTTAGTCATGTTCTCCTCTGTTGGGGGTCTTACTCAAGAGAGGTACTGGCAAAGTGTAGAACCACTTTTGAAGGTTGTCTTGATGTTATATGGATCACAGATCCTTTGTATTTTCTCTGATAACCCTTTCACATAGGGCAGACAGACCGAGACTGTTTTCTGAGAATTGTTATCCTCTTGCACCTTTCCTTCCATGTTTGTTGGAGCTGTTGTCATGTACCCTGGATAATTGTTATGTTGTAGAGTCCTGCTTATACTGACCATTTTCTGTTTGTATATCTCTGGGTCACCACTTATGACTTTTGCTCGATGTTGCAGGTAGTGGATGATCCCTTTTCTCACATTATAAGGATGGTGAGAATTGAAGTTGAGGTACTGTCTGATAGAACTGAACACAATATGGAAACCAGTTATCTGGAGTGTTAGAGAAAATCATTAGCAACAAAGATTGCAATATGAGCTCTTGTAAAACAAGCAGCATCAAATATTGCAATATAAACTCTGGTAAAAAATAGTTGCTGAGACATAAAATTTTATAAGTCCAGAAATTCACATGCTGTTGTCCTCACGGACAGTGGATATAGATGTTGGTTAGTTCCAGTGACTTGACCGAAAGAGTTGTGAGTTCAATACCAGGCTACAGCAGTGGTGAAGAAATAACTTAGAGAGTTAAGTGAAAGGAAGATAATTACATGGCTACCAGAAGTGACATCACGCATGGAATGAGAATGATATATCCCAGTGATCATAATAAAGAATTCAGTTTGAAATAACTAGCACTTGAAGAAGGCAAGAACATACAATGGCCGAAACGTTGTAAACATAACAGTAAAGATGAGGACAATAGTTTGAACAATGTAAATAGTGTTAGAAGCTTCATTTGATGAGACAAGTGACTTTCATTGTTTGAGAAATGTCAAAAATCCTCAACATCCTTGGAGTTTGTTTAAAATTAATACTGGTTTTAAGAAAAACTAATTTGTTCATAAAAATCTATTGAGCATTACAAAAAAATTTAAAATATATAAATTAGGATGCAGTGAAAATTATGAAAGAATGAATTTGTTTATTAAAGACAATTTCAAAAATGTTTTAACTTTTGCTATAACTTATAAAACATTTTAATATCTTATAGGAAAAATAATTTTTTGTACCTACATGTTATTTAGTCTGAATTTATCTTCTAATAGAAACTAATATCTAATTAATAACAGTATAGTTTTGTCAAGAAATTACCTTCAGGATTGAGATTAGTGTGATTGTATCCAAGCTATATTCTATACCAATGAAAAAGATATCAGATTGTGGAGAGTTGTGCCAGGATATTCCTGGTATTATTTATCGAAACTTTGAAAATAAAACAAACTGGTTATAAACATTTAATATATATTTATTTATTTGATTTAGATTGAAGGGAATCCTATGTAATTTGGGGTAATGAAAGTTTGTTCTGATCTTGGTAGCAGTCAGGAGCATGTCTGTTTTGGTTTGGTATTTAACAGTTTAGAAGTCAGAATTTGGTAATAGTAATCATCTTAGAAATAGGTCAGCATCAATCTACTGTGTTTTTCACAGCCCTAAGAAGTGCAGAAAATATCATAAACAGATGACCTCTTAAACTTCTTCATGCATCATGTATAGCTGATTTCTTTGGCGGTCATGTCTCCTGTTCCATGGTTTCTCCTTTTCTAGCTTGGAGTTGTGAGCTTATATCCATTTGAACAGGATCCCAATCTACTGTGCATACCTTGGTTTTGGCTTACACCAAAAGTCTTTTTCTATTAATTTTTTTGATTGGCAAAAATTATTTTAATTTCTAGTGTTCCTTTCTTTTTCATATAGCAGAAGCTATGTGTGGAGCCTCCCTGATTTTTGGTAGTTTTCAGTCACAAATTAGTAGACCGTGGTCTCACAAACTTCTGCTGTTTTGTGGTCTGGTTCAGTCTGTTTACTCTTTTTTATTTGAGGATTGCCTTCTTGTGATTTGAGAGATAAGTATATAGAGAGATGCTGAGAGAGAAAGAGATAAAAGTTTTAAAGGAAAGTGCAAATACCTTGTTTTAATTTGAATTTCTTTTTTTGTTTATATATATATGGGGACTGACTACAAGATAAGCAGTTAATTTCTTTAAATTATTTTCTCAATAGAAATAGTTTTAAATGGATAATTCCTTTTTCTAAAAAATAATACTGAAACTTATACTAATGGCAACAACAAATAAAGACAATAAAAGATTAAAGAAAATATAAGAGGAAAGAAGAAAATCTCATTGAGTGAACTTTAATCTCTTTAGCCAAAATTTTGGGACTGATAACTGAAACTAAAAGTGAATTTACTACTAAAAATGTACAAACAATAGTAAATAATAAAAAACAAAAACAAAACAACAATATTCATATATTAAAATTTAATGCTACTAAACTGACAAGATATATGGCCACTCTTTAGATCTTTTTGCATAAATGCAAGCATTTCCCAAGGCTCTATTCTTGAACCTACATTGTTTCCTATTTTCTTAAATGACCTTCCTAGTTCTCAACTCAGTATCTATGTTGATAACACAACTATTTACTCCTGTTTTAATAGTAAGTCTGATTGGTTTGATAAAGCCAAATTGGCAGCTGTTCTAAAAAATAGCCTACAATCTGTTGTTAAATGGGGCAAGGAGTGGCATGTTAATTTTAAAGCCTGAAAAACAAAACTTCGCTTTTAATCATCTGACAGACTCCTTTTTACCCTTCATCATTATGGCTAATACTAACCTCCAAGAAAGTAGCTCACTGTACTTTCTCAGACTACCATTTTCAATTGAATCAATTGCTAAGTTTGCAGCTAAGAAAGTTGTTCTTGCTTTGAATATTGCTACATCTGGTCTGGTACTCCTGCTATGTATTTAGAGATTCTTAATAAAATCCAAAGTTGTTGGTCCTTGCATCTCAGCTTTAGTCCCTTTTCCCGCTACTGTAATATAGTTTTCCTGTGCCTTTTTTTATAAATACCTTCATGATAATTGTTCTGATGAACTTTCCACAATAAATTTAATGAATTTAAGTGCAGTACTAGATTGGTAGCAAGTTGGAATGGCTAAATTTAACTAAGTTCTATGCTAATAATTTCTTCTATCTCACTTACGGATCCCTCTTCCGACTTCTTGCTTCCCAGTCAAATTTGATCTTCAAAAATTTAAATGCGACATCAATCATTATCTTCTGTCTTCTTATTCTTTTATTATTCTCTCTCCTTAATAGTTTTTCTCATATTGTCTAACACTCTGTAACTCCATGAAATCGTAGGGGCTTTATTGCCTTGCTTGGAGTAAAATGAATAAATAATAAAAAAAAAGACTATCAATGTAAAAATCTAAAACAGGCTTCTTTTATGTGCCATGACCTTTTAGAAGGTGAGTGATCATTATTTTCCACAGCTTTCTAGCCACTGTAGCTTTTAATAATGTTTGCTGTTTTACCATCTCTTACACTTTGTTCCACCATCCATTCATGTGCTGGTTAGGTAGATGGTCCAGTAGCTTCTCTTGTCCTTTTTCATTATGTCTTGGTAGTGTTAAATTCTCCAAGCTCTCCTTCCTCATTATGTATCCAAGAAATTTTAGCTGTTTCTTTTTGATTAAGTGTCTTTTTTGTTTCTATTTTCCTTAATACTTCTTTATTGCTTACACACTCTATCCATATTATTTTATTCATCCTTCTGTAGAACTACATTTCTGTTGCTTCTAGAATTCTCTTCCTCTGTGAGAAGTACTGATTAAAAAAAAAATGAAAAAATCTTTATCATTGTCTTTCACGGGTAGGTATTTAGCAAGATCAAAATGCTAGAGATGAAAGCTGGTTTAATTTCCTGTATATCTGAATTCAAATGATAGAGTAAAAAAAAAAAATGGCTACAAGCATTCCATTAATAATGCTTTCAAATTGTGCATACTGAGAAAACATCTCAGCCTATCACTATTTTTGGTGGTTGTAGGGCAGGAAAATATTTCCAGGCAATATATAAACAATGTACATCTGACTATCTTTATTCTATAATATATTAACGTATTCAGTCAGTTAAGTGCCATACGTGAAACACGCTTGGGCGATCATGTCTCTTTAGAGACATGACTGACTGGGCAGAAGATTATCCCACAGTAGGTTGCCATTGCTTTAACGTATTATTCTTTTAATAATCATAATCAAATACATTAATGTAATTATTTACTCTGGTTTTAATGGTAAATTTGTTAGGTTCAAGTCAAACTGGCAGCTGATCTCAAAAATGACCTTTAATCTGTTATTAACTGGAGCAAGAACTTGCTTGCTAATTTTAACACCTCTAAAATCAAACTGCTCTGTTTTAATCATCTTAGAGAACTTTTTTTTGACTTCCATGAGCATGGTTGATGCTAACCTCCAGAGGAACCAGTCACTGCAGTTTCTCAGTCTAATGTTTTCCATGGACATGTATTAGAATGGTTATATTGAATAAATTGCTAAGTCTGCTGATAGGAAAGTTGGTTCATGCTAGACAATTTTTTGGACAAAATATTTTGCACATTTCCAAGTCTGCCATTCACCTGTGCATTGAATATTGCTGCCACATCTGGTTTGGTGCTTCTGCTATATATCTAGAGATTCTGGATAAAATCCAAAGAAGAACCAGTAATGTTATCAAGAGTGTACATTATTTTGTTTTTAGCACCAGAAAATTTTTTCTTGGACCAGTTACTTTTTTAAAAATGTAACTAGTGTAAATAATGTTTTTCATTTGTTATATTGTATCAGAACAAATATTTTTAAGCATACGTTCTTTTCAATGTTGTTTTACTTGAAGTTTTTTTTCTCTTTATGCAATGCCATATATTCCTGCTATAAATAAAGCTATTAACTTTCAAAGTGTGTCCTTGTGCTTTTTAAATAGTCATAGCAAAGAAATTGAAGTCACTTAAATTCAAAGGGTAGGTTTGTTGGAATTATGGGGGCCCTGGAAATGAATACATCCTGCTTTTTGCCTGCTCCATTTAGGATAGTTGTCATGATGACATGTAAGAAAAGATGCTTAATATCTCAGAGAATTCCATTGCAAAATTTTGGAAGATTGAGATTTCTGAGAAATCTAAAAAATCTAAAAACCTGGAACCTCCACAGATCAACTCTTCTTAGATCAAATGTTCCTGATTAACATTAAATTTGATTCCAATCACTGGAATTTTCTGGTAGGAATCGTATACTACACTAAATTGATATCTCAGATCAGTTAGTGAGAAATATTTTACTATGCTCTTTGATGACCTTGAATGACTGAAGTCAATCCTCTGTAGTTTATATTACTTCCCATCTTGTGATTAACTAAGCAAAATCTGTGTCTCTAAACATTCCCATTTGGTCATGATGTGAACATAAACACATATAAATATTGTCAAATTAATATAGATTAATTCAATGCTGGAGAACATCTAAGAGATAAAGTAAACAAAAAAAATCTAATATTTAGTCAAGTTTTGTAAAGTTGGTGGATCAGAAAATTTTTTGTCAGTACATTTGTATAATGTCATTTTAATGATGTTAGATTGGAATTATAAGTTACCTGTACAATATATTAATACCTCCTGGAATTTGTCTTTAAGTGTATATGTTTTTTACATAATATATTTGCAATTTGCCAGAAAATACAGCCAAGTGGGTGTTATACTTAGGGAAAGGGTCTTAACTGTCACAGAGTTTTTAAGAAGATAAGAATTTTGAAATGAAGACATATACAGATTTACAGTGGTTGGCATTCTTGAAGCTTTGAAATTTCTGATTAGATCTATATCATTTAGAACCAACAATTTTAAAGTCTTCAATATACAGATTTAAATGTAACAAGTTTTTTTTAATCATTTCACCCAGAGCAAGGCAATAAAGCCACTAAGATGCAGGGTATTACAGATGTGAAAGAATATAAGAAAAGGAGAAACATTAAGGAGTGAGAATAATTAAAAGAACAAGAATTAAGATGATGATTGACATTGCATTTAAATTTTTGTAAATCAATGCTGACTGGAAAGCAAGAAGCAGTGAGAGTCTTATTGGCATGAAGCATAAAATTATGGTTACATGTAGCCATTTAAACTTTAAAATGATGAGACATATCAGCCAATCTAGTAGTGTGCTAAATTAATAGTTTAGGTATCATAGAGGAAAGTTCATTAGAACAGTTACCATGAAAATATTTATAGATTAGGCACAGAAAAGCTGCATTATGGCAGTTGAAAAGTAACTGTAGCTGAGATGTCTGGTCATGACCAACAGTATTGCAGATTCTTCTTTGGATTTTACAAAGGAACTCTAAATATATAGCAGAAGCACCAGACCATATGTGGCAACCATATATATATATATATATATATATATATATGTAATCCTACATTTAAAGCATGACTTAGAGTTTCATGTATTACGCAATCACCAAGTTGTGCTTTAAATGTTGGATGATACATAGATTTATTAATATATACTTTATAGCTCTGTTATATTACATTGAGCACTGTTTTATTAACACCAGATAAATATTTATATATCAGTGTGTACCTGTGTGTGCACACATATCTATACTTATTTACACCCTTATATAATTTGTTTTTTAGAGATAGAGTAAATAAAAATTCATTTAGCATGGAACCAAACCAGACATCTCTGGGTTCTCCAGGCAAGCACTTCAAACCTGTAGCTAGCATATAGCATGCCATACATTCATAAAAAGTTGAAAGTGAAATGATTAAAGGGGTGTGAAAAGAAACTTTATTTATAGTTCTTTGATATTGTTTATTTCTTTGCTATTATTTATGTTGTCTTGTTAAATATTTAGCTTCTTTGAAAACAATAACCCTCTGTAGGTCTCAGGATTAACTCTTAAATAACACCATCTCCTGTAATGGTTCCCTTGGCACAAAGCCCAAGTCTTCTGTCAGGTAGGAACTAGCAGCTGTCTGGTATGCATGATACCTTCTGTGTGAGGGTGTCAGTATAAAAGAAAAAGGAAGGAAAAATGTGATGGGCAAGATGAATGCTCCAAACAAGAAAAATAAGGACTTAAGGAATTGTGTAGTACAGCTAATTTATTAGATGCCAGTGGCTTGTGATACTTTTGGCAAAGTTTCTTTGCAAACATATAGAAAGATTATCAACGTATACAAAAAGTAGTTAATATATAAACAAATATATCAACTTGTGTAATTTTCATGCATACAATACAACATTTCTAATGCAAATTATGACACCTATTAACACAAATTTAGCATGTCTTTTTTATTGAGAGGACAGCTGGCATTGAAAGATTAAGGTTCTACCTAAAACAACAGCAAAAAAAAAAACAAAAAAACAAAAACCTGTTCATGATTGATTAAACCAAGAATGCATATAACATTTCCAAGACTCTTCTGAAACATTACCCACATCTCTTAATTATCCTAAAATGAATATTACAACATTAATCAATGAGAACAAAAGCTATATATCAATATTTTACGAGTATGCAATAACATACTCATAAAAGGTGGGTGGGGGGAGAGTATGTAACAGCCATGGGCATCCATATTAGGAGGACATCTGACCAAAGAATGAAATAAAAGTTTACCTTATATTTAGTTTGAACAGGGAATTTATTTCATATTTCAAATATCTTCCTTTCTTACATTTCTCAGTACTAGGCCCTATAGCACTCCCACATTGAGTTTCTTGGTCATACAATTAAGAGTTGATCATGGGCATCATCAAAGCTATGTATGTCACTGTGAGTATGGAATATGCTTGCTTCAATTGGTATTTAACCAAAAAACACTATATAAGAGTTTTCTTTATATTTTTAGCATTATCATTAGGAAACCTGAAGAAAAAAATTAAGAAAAGAACAAAAGCATAAAAGAGTTTGTAAGTATGAACTTAGATTTCCGAAATAAGAAAAACATGTGCTCATTTGTATGATCAAATGAATAACAAACACCAGTTTTGAAGAACAGCCAAACCACTTGCCAAACCAAAGGTCAGTAACTTAAAGTAGAACACCTTAAGGAAAGTACTAATTACATTATATATACATGGTAGTAAATTCTTGACAATCTCCTCAGAGATGAAGAGATTTGAAGGGATGATGTAGTTTTACCAAAAAATGCTGAGAATACCCTGGAAAGAACAGGTGAGTAACAAGGAGATTTTAAGGAGAATAAGAACCAATTATAAGAAATCTGATGCTAACAAACAGAAAGATGAAATTTCTGAGAGATGAATGTCAGCTTTGAGAATTTAACACATACTGAAGGCAAGAGAAGCTGAGAAAAACAGTTACCCACTTAAGTTTGAGTGAAAGAATGGCAAAACATATACGAAGAGGTCTGATAAAAGGAAAAACTTATATCGGGGGGAAAAAGTTCCAAAAAGTTTGAAGCGCCACATCGGGAAAGAATATGACATAAAAGGAGTATTAACAAAAGAAATGAAAAAGAAAGAATAACAAAGTGAACTAAAAATTTTTTTATAAGGACTACAGTACTTTATGAAAAATTCTTATAAATTTTCAAGGATTTCACAAAGTTGCATAAATTTGTAAATGGACATATTCTTTCAAAGCATAAATATTATTCCCCTAGCTTATTTCCTGATATTATTAAATATACGAATTAATACTTTATTTTTAAATATTTAAAAAAAAAAAAATAAATAAAAATCAGTCAAATTTTTATTAGTGAAAAATTCTATCTTAAATTTGAGTTCTGGAAATTTTTCATTTAGTGTACAGTTGTAAGATGTACAAAGTCCTCTGCATCTGATATGCACAAATTACAGACCAATAAACATCTTCAAAGAGGATAATTGTCAGTATATACCAGGTGTCAGCAACCATTTGCTAACTATATACAGACTTAATGTTTTAAAATCATTCAGTGTGCCAACAGCATACATATTTTATACAATTCAAGGTCAATATACCTGTTGTACAATATATTTTATATAGTAATATCATATAATAATTCTGCTTGTTCCTTCGTTAGTTACTTAGTTCCTCCGTCTGTTACACCACTGAAGAAAGATAACACTTTCTCTCTACATGAGCTTTTCCTTCCCCTCTGTCTTTTTATAAACACTACTTTCCTCAGCCTTTCTCACACCTTTGCCAAATGAAAGGGTAGTAAAGAGTGAGAGAGTAGGAGAAGAGAGCCTATAGCATTACCGTAGCGGTAGCAACTTAAGCTGGTGGTTGTAGCAGTAATTGTGTGTGTGTGTGTGTGTGTGTGTGTGTGTGTGCGCGTGTGTGTACTGTACAATATAGTAAAAATAGGTAGGTTTGTTGTCGTATCTGGCAACCTAATAACGAAATTTCTGGCCTCTACACCCTTGGCCATTACTCAGTTGGTCTTTTCTGTTTACAATGGACACAGGAGCTATGATTTTTCAGTAATTAAAAAAAACATTTTCTCTTTCAAAATCTCTCACAAAATAGTGTACAGTATTTTGGTTATGGTCTGTGCATACGCCGCTTAATATAAGATTACAGTAAAGTAGCTTCTATGAACTTTACTTTTATAGATATTTTAATAAAATTACACTGTGTTATTATTTTATTATCCAGTAACTTTATGTTTGAAGATGTTACTATCATTTGTAGTATGACAAAGTAAAATTATCCTTCCGTGGAAATTCCATTCCTTCAATGTCCTTTGAGTATCAGATTCTCCAGACCCTCTATCCTCATTAACGATGAGAGATGCCATCGAGAAACTGAATCTTTAAAAAAAAAAATTATAATAAGGAAGGAAGGAAGGAAGGACAATAAAACAGAATATATATATATATGCTTCCAAGTATATTCACATAAGTAAAAATGAAACATAACAGATTTGCCAGAAATGAACAAAGATTACAAATAGCCTCTAGTAAGTAGTTGATTGGCAGATATACAAACAGACAGAAGGAAAATGAATGAATGCACAAGACCTATTTTCAGAACTCTCTCTATGTTTATAGATGGTAGAATCTGTAATTTTGATAAAGAAAGAAAAAACAAACCTACATTTAAAATTTTAATAGAAAAGCAACAGTTTGAAAATGTTCCAGCTAATACCAATTGCAAATATATTTATTGAAATAAAAATTTATATTTAGTTCCTGGTTTGTGCAATAGAAAAACATGTGATGGTTCACATTGATCAAAGACAATTAGCTGTGGGTCACAAGAGTAAATTTATAGAGTATATGTTAGATAAAAATTATATAAAAAAGCAATTGGATGTCTAATCATACTGTACTGATGAGCTGTGATACACTGAAACAGATCTGTCTGCGGATGACTATATATATATATATATATATATATATATCTAATCTAAACTTATTTATAAATGAAATTGTGTGTGTGTGTCCGTTACCTATAGACTCTGAAATGGCTGAACCGACTTTCTTGAAAATTTACACAGTTGTACTATAAGCGTCTGTGAATGTTCTTAGGTGTTGTGTCGAGGTACCCCTGATAAATATCGAAAATCAATAATCGAAAAAATTGGGTTATAGAAGGAGTGGTCCGATTTTAATCAAATTTGATACACTCATAGACAAAGACATAAGAAACAATATTCAGAAGTTTCAAGGTTGCAGTTCTTACAGTAGTGCAGAAAATCAATAATATATATATATATATATATATGAAATGAATTGTTTGAACATTATTTTTTTATTGATACTTGTATTTAAGTAGATAGTCTTTTTTTTTAATTAAACAGTATTATATATTTATATCTACCGGCCTGATTATTTACGATAAATTGTTATTACAAAAATGTGTGCCATTCGGCAGGATTCGAACCTGCGACCCCTATCTCCATAGGGGAAGCTACCATTTGATCTGGCATCGTCAGACCGCTTGACCACTAATGGCCTCCAGTCTAAATGAGGTTTTAATCAAGCCTATATAACACAATTTTTGATTCATCGTAACAACCATATCCAAGTTTCTAACCAAGTTTCGTTAAAATTCGTTACTTTCCATAATATATATATATATATATATATATATATATATATATATATATATAAAAAAGGCAAAATGTTTGTGTGTGTGTCTGTTTATCTGCCTGTATGTCTGTATGCTTCAGGTTTGGCTCTAAGTAGGTATAAGTGTAGTTCTTAGTCTCAGCCATGATACCATTTACTCAGAGGACTTATTTAGCCTTCAAAATTCAGTTTACGACAAAAAAAAACTTATTTGATATCGATACCAGGAAATCAAAATTTGACTTACATCCATTCATTTTTCTTTCAGTCTATGATTTCGCTTTAACTGGAAACAACTATTGCTTTTTAGTCTTTTGTGCCAATGTCCAAAGAGTCTGAGCTCCAGGACCATGGATTAGTTTTAAAGCTTTCATTACACCCAAGCAATACCAGGCTATACTGCTAGTATATATATATATATATATATATATATATATATATATATATATACACACACACGTTTTCCTTTTCTTTTCCTATATTGAGTTAATTAGATAAAAAAACAGTGAGACATTAGTTGAATAAAGTCATGCTTTTATAAAACTGAATTTTTTGTATACAGTCAGTCATCAAATTTATTCTAATGAACACAAAATATTATCTCTTTTGAAAACCACCCACAGGCTACACTAGGTAATCCTTTGGGTTAGATGCAACTTGTGGACTGTATTTTATGGAAGGCAAACCAAACTCATTGTGGAATAGCAGGCCATCATTTCTCATGTGGGATTCAGATGATTTTTTTTTCACCAAAATTTCAAAAAAATCAGAGGTGTAACCTATCCACTTGACATCATATAAAATAGACTGCAACATCAGTAGTCCAGGTGAGTATTCTGTTGCAGGTAAAGGAGAAAATTAATTTTTTCCAACATTTCAATTTTATGCAATTGCCTCTTTCAACAGTACCACATCACATCAAATAAAAGCTCTTGATCTGCACAGCTCATTTTTACTATTACATGGTTTATGACAAAGGATTATCATTTTCAAGTGATTTTAGAACTGAAGCAATTATTGGTATCCAAATTTATGTCTAAACAGAGCAGGCCTGTACTCTATAAGTAGATACTATACAGTTACAATCAATCACAATTTCACTAATAGTTATTCAGTGTGGAACAGCCATGTACCAGTATTTTAATAATTTTGATAATTGTAAACCCTAATCATGAGAAACTGTTATGAAGTAAGTTTTAAGTTGAAAGTGGTAGATTATGCAGAAAAACATGGAAACACATCAGCAGAAAGAGAGTTTAGAGTTTAAGAAATATTATTTAACAAATATTAGTTACATTTACATTAAAATGGGCCATGTAACTCAAGATTATAGTACAACTTATCTGCATGTCAACCACAAATATCCACCTTGACAACTAAGGGTGCAACCTATCTACTGCTATGACCTAACCTCCGTGAGTATACACGGTATGTCAAGATGCCATGTAGATAAAAGAATTAAAATGATAAGCATCTCAAAGATTTTTAAAACATCATTTTTTTTTTGTTTGGTTGCTAGATCATTCTTTTCTTTAATTTAACAAAAAAAAAAAAATCTAGAACAAAATATTTAAGTCTTATAGGACAGAAAAATAATAATGAATAAATTATTTTATTATTAGTTTTCTACATTAGTTGCCATCAGGAAATCAGATTTGGAATCAAAGCAGTCATATTATAGAGAAGCAAAACAAAGGAATTATTTATTACCAAAGGTCTTTTTTTCTTTTTCTCAATAAGATCTTTCTTCCAAGATGGAATGATTTTCAGTTTGTCTTCCCGATTCTGTTTTTTCCGATCCTTTTGATTTCTAAAAAACAATATAAATAACTATATAAGTAAATACAAGATCAACAAAAATGAAAGATTTTACACAACATTACAGTGTTTTTTATGTGATTGGCAACAAGTAAACTTCAGAATTAATAAAGCATACAATTTCTTTAAATCAAATAAACATTAGTTACATTACACATTTAAAAAATTATTTCTAAACAGTTTTCAAAACCCATAATTTTTTTTCTTCTTGAATAAAACTTTCTGATCGTGAAAAACAAAGATACTTTTAGATAAACAAGTATGAAAAACAAATATAGATTGGAATCCAGCAGAATGATAAGATAAAGAACAAATGGTAAATGTTTATGCATCTAACATTTTTAACTTTTTAAAGCTTCATCAGAGATTGAGATATGGAGAAAAAGAAATTCTGATATTTTTACTTTTGCATAGATATATTTTCATTGGTTAATCATGTTTCATGTGCATTCAACTTGTAAAACAAATGTTAGTATAATTTGTGGTGTGCTAAATTCAAGGAGAGACAACATGTCCTTTTGAAGTTCCAAGAAATTCATGGATTCCAAGCCTCACTGAAAAACTGTAAATATTGCCTTATGTATGTAAGTGTATGATAATTCTAGTCTGTCTATGTGGGGTTGAGCTGATAATGTATATTCGTGTATCTGTATGTATATCTAGTAGATATTATGTTGGTTTTTCACATGCTGATTTGATAACATTTTTATGTAGTGTTTTTTTTAGATAAACATACATTAGATTCTAGAATAGATTCAATAAAGGTTGGTAACATGTTTTTGATGTGTGTTTATAGTTGCTAGTATTGTTATTAGTAGGCCCTTAAAGTACACTCAAAGTAAAGAATTATGTTCTTTTTAATTAGGATGGAACTTGTAAAGTGTTATGGCCAGTTTTGCTCCTGTTTATTACAAGAGTTTCAATGGTTGTCTAAATGTAAATCTCTTATATTCGAAGACAAGCTTTCAGATTTCATGATGTCTCTTCTACATAAATGTTTTTACATTGTAAGCAATTTATTTGATAAGTACTGGCATATGAATTGTTGTTGGATTTATTTTTCTTCTTATTACATCTCTGAATCTCTTGGATATGGTGGTAAATATTCTAGTATGAGGGATAAGTATGTGTGTTAGTAGGATGTAGAATAATATTAGAACAAAAGTGGAGCTAATAAGACAAAGTGGAAAAGCTTGTTCAAACAACACATTTCACCTTCTTATGGCAGGTGCTTGAAGGTCAGAATGAGAGACAAATTCTACGTATAAGGAAAGTGTGCTGGAATCTTTGAGGAATAAGTAATAAATAACTTCATTAGATGTTATGTCCAGAAAGTTTGTTTTTGTTTTTTTTTCCATATTAAAGCTATTAATGTCTGCTGGATGTCTGCAGATCTGGTTTTGTTTCTCTAATTCATATACCATATATTGTGTTATTACTTTTGTGAGGATGAGTCATAATGTGCACAAGCCCAATCTGAGGTTAACCATAAAGTTGGAAGATAAGTGCACTTTCTAATTAGAACAGAAAAGAATTCACTAAAAAGAAAATGCATTGAAAGGGAGTAATGTCACAATAAGAAGCAAATAAAATTAAGTTAAGAGTAAATGCTAGCCTAAATTAATAAAGATTGACAGTTCTTCTTTTATTAAAAAATAAGTACATATCACTCATAAATGCTTCTATCAGGTATAATTTCAGATTTTGTTTTGGATAAGGTGCACTACTAGTTATTTAATTGGATTGACAAGTACTGGATTTACTGTACAATTTTGTTACCTTTAAAAGTAAGTGGTAGAGAGAGGAAAATCCTTCCTAACAGGTAGATCTCTGTAGTTATTAAGACCAGTCCTCCGAGGACCTGGTGGTCAATGCAGGCATCCTCCAGCGATCACTTCTCAAACCAACCCTCTTTCTGATTTATGTAAATGATCTACCTAAGAATATACTCCAATCATTTGTAAACATCTATGTTAATGATATGCTGATATATACGGATTTCTCTATGAAAGTCTTGATGATCAGAGATTGGCTCCTGACTTCTCTTCCAATCTAACACTAACTTTCCAGTGGAAAAAAAACTAGCTGGTTACATTCAATGACTTTAAAACCAAACTGGTTATATTCCATCAGATCTTGAACTACCACAAGTTACAATGAACAGATGTCTCCTCAAGGAGGCCCACACTCAAACTCAAGTAGAACTTGTATATACAATCCATTACTAAAGATGCAAGTAAAATAATCAGATCCCTGTACCACACCAGTAAGTACCCAACTCATTATACAATTCTCTATCTTTATAAGAGCCAGACCAGACAGGAAATGGAGTACTGTGCTATATATGGGCAGGAGCTGTTTTGATAGTGTTCAAAAGTGTTACAGAATACTTGTTAGCAAAGAATTATTTTCCATATTCCAACCTCTTTCTCACAGGTGGGATGTGGCAAGTTTCTCATTGTTTTATCGCTACTACCATGGAAAGTGCTTGTACAAACTGCATCTCCTTGCTTCACCAGGCCTGACCGTCAAGGCTAGGACCCACCATGCCACTTACATAGTAGTAAACTCTCTACCTTCCCTTCATATTCCATCAACAAGAAATAAGTCCCACTGAAACAGCTTCTTCTCACAAACTACTGCTTTATGGAACAGACTCCCAAGAGATGTTTCCTCCACATCACTACAATTTTGACCTGTTCAATTCTAGAGACAACCATTACCTTGCCCTCCTATCTATAGAAACTATCCCTTAACATAACCCTCTCTACTCAGTGGCTCATAAATACAATTTATTTATATAATAATATCCAAACAAGTTTCATGAAATTCAATCAGCAAGGTCTGTTTGTTTAATTTTTTACTTTCCCAATTTTCAAATACATGAAGAGCAAAATTATGTATGCATTGTCTGAAGTTCATTTCTTATTGTTTTGTTCAAATACCTCTTGCTGTTTCAGTCATTATTAAGATTTGGACTAGACAAAATTTTGTTAGCTAAATTCCAGAGCACTATAAGTGGAATTAGTTCAAAGTTATCTCATGTATAATGCTTAAATTGAAAAGTATATATCAAATATCTATATGTATTGTTATATTGTACACATATAAGAATAATTTTTACACTTCAAGATACTGTCTCATGTGGTGAAAGACATCTTATTTAGTGTGGTTGTTTCTTGTGTATTGTGTTTTGTAGAATTTAAATCTTTCTTTACAATGAGTGCTTTGTAATATTTTGCTGTTTTCTAGCAATATTTGTTTTATGTCAATAGTTGTATTTTGGTTGTTTGTGGTGTGATCAAAAATATGTGCATGAATTACATTGAATTTCAACAAGTACCAAGGCAATCTATGAGAGAGAGAGAGAGAGAGTGGTGCAAATGTGGGCAATGTAAGAATTTAATGCTGATTTTTTATTATTGGTATTGGCAATGCAAACTCCAAAAGGACATAAGAATTCAAAAACATTTCTTACATAAAGGGGATTTTTAAGGCACAAGTTATTGGTAATAAAATATATTTTTTTAACTTTTTATAGTAAATAATAAATCTAAGGTATCTTTTGGGATCAGTAATGATATTTACTAGTGGATTTTATTTTTAATGACTTTTTATTGCTTATAGTTTATATATATAAATATATATAACATGCAGTGTAGATATAGAAGAATCCAAA
The DNA here is from genome assembly GCA_037127315.1 of Ascarosepion bandense. NCBI lineage: Eukaryota > Metazoa > Mollusca > Cephalopoda > Sepiida > Sepiidae > Ascarosepion > Ascarosepion bandense. The sequence continues at coordinate 35,280 of JBBBDQ010000976.1, forward strand.
GGAGTATCCTGTACATAAAGTGGTAGGATAATTTTCTCAGAGAGCTCTAAATATATATGTATATAAATACATATAGAGCAAATATTTGTAAAAATTAAGACAGACACATTATTCCGTGGTTAAGCAGAAGTATGATGATGAATTTTTTCTTTAATTTTTCACTTTTAAGGGAGTGATCTTTATTTTTATTTCTGTTTTTGGTTTTGCTTGGAGTCTTTATTTGTGAATTTCATTCATGTAAAATCTTCTGTACAATAAGGATGGGAGCTGATGATGGTTTGCCCGAAATAAGCCCATACTTCCGCTTAAACATGGAATAATGTGTCCGTCTTAATTTTTACATTATATATATGAGCGTGCATGTGCGGTGGAAAACAATAGCCTAGAGCAGTAGTACAGACAGAACAAGCAATAACTAAGCTGCACTAAAAGATAACAAGATGAGATATCCTTAGACATGGAGAGCAGATATGAAAATATTCTGCTCTGTAGACTAAATAGTTCAGTTTGAAATTCCTTGAAGGCTATCAGGATTGACAGACACCTAAACAATCTGGAGGGCAAAGCAGCGAAAATATTGTGATAACAACAACAACAAAGGTAAGGACATTATCTGACTGTAAATAAAAAAAATATCAAACAATAGTTGATTAAATTGCAAGGTCAAATTTGGTATGACAGATAAAGAATTAGAATTTCTTTGCATTTTAAAATTTTTTTAGTATACCCATTATACTAAATTAACTAAAATATTAAAAGTCAGAAAATGTAATGTTAATTTTAAAGATTATTCAAAATCTGATAGCAAATAAATTTGTTTATAATTCTATCTCACGATAAAGACAGATTTAAAAAGAAAGGTCATTTGACCTTTCTGATTTAGTAACAGACAAAATGTTAATAATCAAATACAAAGGAAACAAAATGAATAAATGATTGAGTAAAGAGAAATATTTACCCCCTGGTCAGTCAGGCTGCTTTTATAGCAATCTAAAGACAATAGCTCAACAAAGACTGAAAATATAAATAATAGGCCAGCTGCTTTCTGAGAATAAAGCAACTGATAGAAAAAATCATTAAACTTATATATTTTTTTTTAACTTGCTTTTCATTCCAAAAATATATACAATGCACAGCAGTTTAAGAGTAAAATGTATTACGAATCAATGGCCCATTCAGTCTTAGGCATTGAATTCTATTCTTCAGAATTTTTATTAAGGTAAAGCCCAGACACATTTTGTAAGTGAAAGTAGAGAAAGAAAAGGATAAAAAAATGCCTTATGGGGGCAGACAAAAACAGATGATTGATCAAGTTGTTTTTTTAACAACTTATCAAACTATTTGTTGGTTATTTAAAGCCAAAACACATATCAGGTTGCAGAAGGTTGTACATAGTGTTTCCAAACAGTCCTTCATCTAAGTACTGACAGGGCTTGATGCCACTTAATTTTGGTGACCTGAATACATGCACTTGAATTGGAATTGCATATGCAATTAGCTTAATATTGTGTCATGGCTTGTACCATGTGACATCCGGTCCCCTGGATGTATAAAAGACAATGTGCACTTAGCATGGGGGAGCTGTCATTATCACAGACTTTGGGAAGTAACACCTACCACTGCAAGAGACTGTAAATATTGTAGATACATCTTGGTTGTACCACTCTGTTAATAAAGTAGTTTATCTACCTTTCTCTGTGTATCTCTTCATTTCATGATACAACACTTAAACTTTAAACTTATAACGTCTCCACCTAAATTCTAAAATTTTATTTTTCTCTTATTCCCCCCCCCCCCCCAATAGGAATAGATAGGTTTGCCTATCTGTTGAACACAAGTAGCAGTTTATCCTTAGTTTCCTGTTTAAAATTGGGTTTCTGGTTCCTTTTAAAATCTTCTCATTTTCCCACTAAACTTTTATGTCCCAGTGGCATTATTGCTTTACTTGGGATGATATGGCCATTTTTTTTTTTTAAAAGAAAAAAGAATATGAACCAGTATCTTTAGCATAATATGACCATAGGTCATATACTGATGAAACCAGATATGGTGTTGTGATGTGTTGAAGAATATCTAGTGATATACACAAATCACTTGATACATCTAACATAACAAGGATTATTAACCTTGTTGATATTTCATGTAAATCTTTTATATTGTCCCCTTCTTCTGATATGCAAATCAAGGTAACCTCTGACATGTAAATCTATCACTCATGTGTGTGTGTGTGTATATATATTATAATCATTACACCCCAAGTAAGGCAGAATGTGATCCCATAATGCATTGCATTTTTTAATGTATAAAAATACAATGCAAGTCTCCCCTCATTCTTTTATGATATCTGGCCAAGAACGGATTACGGTTGGGCAGTAAGTGCTTTTTCTTTCTCTTTCATTTTAACTGCAGTAGCTTTACATGCTAAGCAAATACGGGCTCTTTTTTGGCGGGGACAAGGCAAGTTGCAAACAGTTATGCTCGTCCCTGGTTGTATTGCATGTCTGCCACTTAAGAAACTTCCTGAAAAATTAGAGCATGCAACTGTGAAATGGAATAGTGGTGACATGTCATAAGACCATTGCACCTAGGAAGCAGTGTACTAGCACGGTATCACACCCAAGGACAGTTTTTTTTCTTTCTCAGCCCTAGCAGACATGATACACAATTACCATGTCAGAGTCAGGGGGAATGATGTTGTCCTCCCACCTGAACTACTAGATGAACAAGAGATATACAAGATGGGGGATTCTGTCTGGGTTAAGATTTTGAATGGTTAGATACACTACAAGATTCAAAGAGGGCTGCATCACTGGAGTTTGTAGTCAGTGGAAGCTGATGGGGTTCTACCTCATGTAAAAAACATGTGTTCCTTCCAGGTGGATACTTATCAGGAAATAAGAAATAACCAAGCCATATCTGTCCATCCACAGAAGGAATATGTGTCAGAAGTGACCTGCACCTGACTGTACTTTTTGTGATCATGAGATCAGTGGAGACTGTGGTGAAATCTAAGAAACTAACTTAACTGGGCTAAGAGGCTGCAATGTCTTGCCTGCCTGGTTGTAGTCACCATTTGCAATTTAATCAAAGTGCATGCATGGTTTTTAGCTCTTTTAAAACTATTGCTAGTTTTACTTGGGTTTTTAGCTCTTTTAAAACTATTGCTAGTTTTACTTGGGTTTTTGACTGCACATGCTATTGCATGTGCAGTCAAAAACCCAAGTAAAAAGTGGGCCAAACAAGCAAGTGCCAGAAGGACTCCAGGATTTTGACTTGTTCAAGACCAAGCATTTTGTGGCTATCTACCACAATCTGATGAAAATTTATGAAGATGAAACAGTGCATGTGAGCGCAGAAAAGTAATGAGTAATGCCCAACAGCAATGTTTCTAAAAAAGTTGGTCACTTTTGCTGGAGCAGATTTTCATGAGTAACTCATACAGGTTCTTCATTACTGGTCAAAATGCATGACCAATAATGGAGACTATGTGCAAAAGAAAAAGAAAAATAGAAAAAAGAAAAGAAAAAAGAAAAATGGTTTTGTAAGTGAAAATTTGCTCTATTTAATAGTATTATTGTGTTCCCACTATTTGCTGTAGTTTCTGTAAAAATAAATATGAAGGAGGCATTAATTTTGGAACATCCTCTATATAACAAACACATAGGAATGTGTACAGAAGAAAAAAGAGAAAAGTAAGGGAGTGGCAGAAAAATGAGCAAAATGTTTAAAGCAACTACATTATATAGTTGTGAAATACATTTACTCTTTGTCCAAAATTTTTACTTTACTCTCTGGGATTTCTGATAGCTTTGCCATATAACTTCCTTTAAAAAAAAAAAGAAAAGAGAAACATTTTATACTAAGAGTTGTTTTGACTAGATTTTTTTTTTTTATCTCTGTTGTTTTTATCTATATGCTCCAGTTGATATGTTCTTTGGCTTTCCCCAAATGTATAATTCATCCAATAGGTGTTTTTTTTTTTTATTATTATTTTCTCAGTTTTTAGAAAAAATAATCCTGCAGGTAGAATTAATTAAAAAAACAACTCGAAACATACAAAAAGCAAAAAAAAAAAAAAAAAAAAAAAAAAAAGAATCCTACTACATGTATCCAGCAAATCAACATAAATGCTAATCTCCTCAGTATATTCACAAGACACTGATAACAACATTTTATCAGTTATGAAACATGATTAATTAGAAACATGAAAAAAGTACTGAATTGCTATGTGATATTGGTTTTCCTATATGTCAGTGAATCCTGGACAGTCTCCTTATAGATCAAGAAGAGATTGAAGACAAGAGAAATATGGTTCTATGAAAGGATGCTGAGAATACCATAGACTGAACATGTGAATAATGAGGAAGCTTTAAGGGAAATGAAAACAAAAATGACAATTACAATTGAGTTGAAATTTCTAGGCAACATAATGAAGAAAGAGAGCTTGGAGAATTTGACACTTACAGGACAAATTGGTTGCAAGATGGATAGAGGAAAGCAGAGAGAACCTATTTAACAAGCTTGTGCAAATAAATGGCAGAACAGAATTGGGAAAACTAGCAAAAAGATAAACCTTACTAAGATCTACAAAGGATATGAAATTGTGGAGAGGCATGATTGCTTGCATCCTGACATGATTTGACACATAAAAGTCTATAGGCAAAAACATTGCATTGAATTTTATATTGACTTTACTTACATAACCTTTTATCAAGTCCAAATATACATGTATTATTCACTATATATATATATATATATATATATATATATATATATATATATATATATAAAACAGGTGAAGAGGCTCATCCCTTGTTCCCTGTTTAGGATGTGGTTTCCGGCTTTCTCTTTTCCAATCTTTTCACTCTTATGTAGCCCCCTGCGCATCAGTGGCGTTACTGCCTTGTTTGGGGTGATATGATTAAAAAAAAAATATATATATATATATATATATATATATATATATATATATATATATCTCCCCCAGTAAGATTTGTTATCTATTATTTTGATTTTCCAAAAAGTATGATCTACTATTACTTCACATATATGTTCTGCCATGCTTAGTTTTACGGTTTCATATTGGATCAAGACGTTTTAATTTTCAAGTCTACTCTTTAAGGGTTTGTTAACTTCTCCCTTATATTTCTGTGATTCTTCATGCTAACCACTGAACTGTGTTTTAGTTGATACAATAATTCCTTTTTTTTCAGCATACATAAAGAACTTGGCCTATTTTGTATAACTGGTTAAGGATGCATCATATCAAATGAATTATAGTTTTAAACTGAAATTATATTAATTGCAAAGAGGAGAATGCCACTGTAAACAAGTAATAGAATAATGATTTATCTAAGAATTTCAAATTTTTTATGTGAAAGAAACAAACTTATGTTGATTGCTAGTAATGAAATTACCTAATTATCTACAAAGATAATGGGCACAGACAAATGCATACATGTTGGGGGTAAAGAAGGCAGCATTTTTAAATTCTTTACTAAATGTTACGCTGGATTAATGTTCTTATAATTTCACATAGGGAAGAAGCTTTTTATTGCGATCACTTTAGAAAAAGGTCTTTTGAGATAGTGGCTGTTAAGTAATAGATATAAAAATTTGAACAACTTATATTCACTGTTATTAAATTTATAATGTAAAGTTGTTTGTGTGAAATTTATAAACTTAAAATAATTTTTTATTCATTTTTAGATAAACTGTTCAGGACTAATTTTGATAAGATTATTCATCATTGTAACAAAGAGCTTTCCTGTAATAGAAAATCTGGCTTTTTATGTCAATGTTAAAAAGCTTTGTTCTATAAGTATTAATCAGCACAAAAGGTAAAATTTAAATCACAAAAAATGTTAACAGGTTTTGTTGAATATGGTGAGCAGCTTTGCCAGAAATTGTTTCAGGAATTAACTTTTTGATAACATTATCTGTGATTATAACAAATGATTTCTTGTATTTTCCTGCCATCTTTACCATTAATCATGATTTTTCCTCTGTTCAACAAGGTTCTGTCCTAAAAGTGTTATACCTTTTGGTGGATATGGGGAACAACTTAGTCTGTAAGGAAACTATTTCAGCCTTTGGCCAGTTATTGAAAAATATTATAATTACATTTTTTGATAACATTATCTATGATTATAATAAATGGTTTCTTTCGTATTTTTCCACTATCATTACTATGAAATAGGATATGGGGAACAGTTTAGTCTAACATTAAAATATTTAAGCCTTTTACTAGTGATTGAAAAATATTCTAAAGAAAAAATTTATCAAAAAAAATCTGAAGTAGGATTTGTTCTTTTAATATTTCACAATTTGAGAATTCAGACAAACTTATAAAAATATTTTATCTTATTTTGTATAATGGTAACAATTTTTACAAGTATAATCACTGTTTATAACAAACACATACAGACATATTTAAATGTATTAAACACATACAAGCACATGTGTGTGTGTGTGTGTGTGCACATATAGACACTTATTCCTCCATATTGTTTATGTGAATATCAGTAGGCTGACTTGTTTTCACTCAAAGTGTGTACTTAGTTTAAATAGAAGTCTAGAACAGTTTATACTCAATTTAACAGGAAATTGGTTTCCACACCATTTTGTGTGTGTTTATGTCAGGGTATCCAACTGTTGCTAATTATAGGTTGTATTATTTCTTACTAAAAAGAAGTCTGAAAATTTTGAGGTATCCTATTTTCTCACCTCCTAATTTTTGCTCTGGAAGAGTGTGAAGCAATTTGGATAGAAAGTGGGGAATACAAACAACCAAGCCTTATGAAGAGAAAACAAAATAAAAATATGTACAAACGATTAAATGGTTGGATAAAACAAAAACTTTTTTTTCACTTAATTCATTTACAATTATTAGTTTTAATTACAGAAATAAACTAATTCTTTTCAGAGATCATCTTTCACAAGAAAGCATTTTATTATAGAGATAAAAAGACATTTCAATTTTGTTCCCAGGTTCCTAGAAGATAACTCAAAAACAGTTTTGTATATTCATTGCTAATTAATTCTGTTGTTTTTATTTGTTATTATTTTTAATGATACATTACTAAATATTTGATGTTAACCAGAGCACCTTTCATGTTTAACAAACCATTTAATCCTAATTAGATAGTCCTTGAATCGTATCTTATTGCAATATATCTACTTGATACCATCCATAGATATTCTCATTATTCTGATTTCATTTTCCTTGGGTAAGGTATAAAACAGTGTAAGGAGGGATGAAACAATGCTTGATATTACACATTAACCATAAAATGCTACATATATGGAGAGATGAATTAGAATGTTACATCTGGACCCCTTAGACCTTGAAATAAAATATATAGGAAAAAAAAAAAAACTTATATTATGATATTGTGAACATTATACAAACTTTTGGGTCCTATTAGCTAATAGATAATGCACAAAAACATAAAATGAAATTACCCAACATATTTTAATCAGAAAAAAGAAAAGTACTTTAAGAGATAAGTGTGTCAAACCCAAGTGTTAAGGTATAAATGCATCAGAAAATCACAATTCTTTCTTTTGGTTTCTCATTGTCATGTTTTGATTCTTTTATAGTTTTACTAGCAGTATAGCCCAGTGTTGCTCGGGTGTAATGAAAGCCTTAAAACTAATCCATGGTCCTGGAGCTCAGACTCTTTGAACGTTGGCACGAAAGACTAAAAAGCAATAGTTCTTTTCAGTTAAAACGAAACCGTAGACTGAAAGAAAAATGAATGGATGCAAGTCAAATTTTGATTTCCTGGTATCAATATCAAATAAGATTTTCTCATCGTAAACTGAATTTTGAAGGCTAAATAAATCCTCTGAGTAAATGGTATCATGGCTGAGACTAAGAACTACACTTATACCTACTTAGAGCCAAACCTGAAGCAAAACCTAAAATAAAAGGGCTGACAAAAATACAGACATACAGGCAGATAAACAGACACACACACAAACATTTTGCCTTTTATTTATATATATATATATATATATAATCGATTTTCTGCACTATTGTAAGAACTGTATTTGATATTGATACCAGGAAATCAAAATTTGACTTACATCCATTCATTTTTCTTTCAGTCTACGGTTTTGCATTAACTGGAAACAACTATTGCTTTTTAGTCTTTCGTGCCAACGTCCAAAGAGTTTGAGCTCCAGGACCATGGATTAGTTTTAAAGCTTTTCTTATACCCGAGCAACGCTGGGCTATACTGGTAGTTTACAAATAAAATATTTTGTAATTCTTCCAGCTTGGTCAATTGGGTTTCTTCTGCCAATGCTAATTTTGACAGCTGCCTTACCTTAGCTGTAAAATCTATTCTTTTGTATCTAGGGTGTATCAGCTGGTTCCTCTTTGATGCTTTCATTTAGGCTATTTTTCTTTTCTACTTTTGAGACAGCAATATCTTCTAACTTTCTAAGTTAGGCTTTCATTTCTTCTTATTCCAATTTAGAAATTGTTGCACTTACAAGTTCTGTTTTACTTGTTTGTAAGCTAGCATTTTTCAATAGTCTGTATGCTATAATTTGATCAAGCAGCTCAATCTTGAAAGCCTTAATTTTATTACAGAGTCTCTCAAAGTCATTAATATAGGTTCCAATGGACATATCAGCTGGCTTCTAGTATTTTTCAAATTCAGCATATGTTATGTATGTTCTTAGATGCTGATCATTTAGAAAGAGTTCATCCCACTTAACAATTAATTTGCCAAGGTCATCATCTGCATTTAGCTCTTCAATTCACAATGTCATTGCTGCCTCTCTGGCTCTGCCCTCCAAAGATATGGTAACTATGGGGGCTTGTTTGTTTCCTCTCAATTTTGGAACAAATTATCCACATTTTTTAATTCCTTCACTCATTTTTCATATGGTTGGGTGTTTACCAGTTTTAGTAGATTTTTGAAACTGGCCATTTTTTGGGGGTGTCTTGGAAAACAATGTTTTTAATTTGGATTTAATTGATTTCTTGATAACTGTTAAACCTTTGTCTTATTCAACTTACAAAAATTTAGTTATAAACCAGAAAAAGTTAAATGTAAACAAACAAGAGAATGGGATTCTCCAAGAAGTAACCTAACAGAAAAGTGTTTACATTTTAACAAGTTTAAAATATAACATTTATGAATGAGAGAGTAAAAAAAAACAAACAAGGGTAAAAATGGTAAGAAGATTCAGACATGTACACAGAATTTTTCTTCTATGTGCTCTTCAGGACATGGCAATCATTGCTCTCCACAACTTCCTGTCCTTTATAGCTCTTAGCAATGTTTGCCTTCTTGCTATCTCTACTAGTTCCTATTCTGCCAAACATTTACTCAAGCTTGTTAGGTAAGATATTCCTTGTTTTCCTCTGTTCCTCTTGCCTTCAATATCTCCTCTGTGTGTTCAATTTTCTAAGCATCCTCTTTCCTAATTATGTGCCCTAGAAATTTCTCTTTACAATAAAATTTATTTTGAATATAAAATCAACAGTTCTTTTTCAATGCATTCACAAACCACATTGGTGCAATTCATCTCAAAAGGAAAAAAAAATTTCTTTAAAATATTAATTCTTGTTTTTATAACATTATATAACACTCAAATGCAGAGTTATATTTAAAAGATCAAATACTTTGAAAACAAACAATTCAATAGAAGTAAATATCCTCAAAATAAAAAAATAATTTACACAAAGAAACCAATTAATATCGAAGGTAAATAAAGCTAACATATTGTTTTATATCTATGTAGTATTTATAAATATGTGATAAATATATAATTGTTGTTGTCCCCAGGCTCTAACTGACCAAGTGTGGTAGCACCTGTTACAGTCTAAGCTATGGGCAAACTCCCAAACAAAAAAAAAAAAAATACAATGAAAGTATAAAAAGACATGTTTATAGTAAAATACCAGCAACACATTTTATATATATATAAAAAAAATTACCAACAGCACCTATTGATGATCAACAATACATTTTATTTGTAGTTGTAGGCAAACAATTATGTTCAAAATATTTAGATTTTGGTATTAAATAATCCATGGAAGTTGATATGCCACTAAACAAAATTAATCAACCAATGTGAAAGAACTCTTTCATGACATCAATGCATATGATATTCCACAATTTCTTGAAAAAAATCAAACTGTATTCCAAAGTATACCTACAACAAAACTACAACATAAAACACACCTATCACCACCTCTAGTAATTACATTCACACAAACATATCTATACAGTATTTACATTATTCGAACTATTGAACTCATCTTTGTTGCCATTTTTATGACATTTTGGCTGTTGTACACTCTGGCTTTCTTCAGGTGCTAAAAATTTCAAACTGAACCCTTTATTACAATCACTGGGGTATATCATTCTCATCCCTTGTGTAGTAATGCCTCTTAATAGTCATGAGTTATCTCCCTCTAACCCTGCAAGTTAATTGTTCACCATTGCTGTAGCATGCTATTGAACACAACTCTTTGGGTCAAGTGACAGGAACTAACCAACGTCTATATCCACTGGGCCATGTGTCCTTAAGGACAGATGACTAGCAACAAAGATGAGGACAATAGTCTGAATAATGTAAATACTACCTCATCTCAGAAATATAGACAAACATGTCTATGTACAAAAGCTGAGTATCATTTTCCATGTATTCAATTGTGAAAGCAGAATAACATTTTTATTACTTCAAAGCTCCCAAGAAAAGCAAATCTTCTCATAAAATGGCCCATAAGGAGTTAAAATGCCATTAAACAAACAATCAATAATTTATTTTCTTGGGGTAATTTGAGAGTTGTCTCCCTTTAAAAAATATTACAATCTTAATTTGATTTTGGTTATGGTGCAAACATACAACTGGACCCTCACTGAGCTTTCTAGTAAGCAGCCAATGATCATCTCACATTGTGTCTCAGTTCTTGTTTATATTAGTGTGCACTAAAATCTAGGAAAGGACTGCTGGAAATTCACAATTAAACAATAGGTGAAAACAAATGTTATGTTGAGAAATAGGAATTGAATTGTTCCCAATAATCTAAAATATATATTTTATTTACTATTTCACTTGGTTGTTCTGCATGGGTATGTAGGTGACACTTGGGACAACTTCTGCCATATCAGTAACAACTTAGCCAATCTATACATCATGATGTGTGGCTGTCAATATGAATGAGTGGCACCAAAATTATCTGAAGGACAGTCTGTCCCCTGCCAAAGGCAGACCAAAACTGGCTTCCTTGATCCAAACTGTGATTTTTAATATAGACAAGCAAGCTGAAATCATCAATGTTCAGTTTGTTGTTGGTTCACCTCAAAAGTGTTTTCTCTTATTTCACTGGATAATCTTTGGTCAAGTAGGTGATGCTTAGGAGACCCTACTTCAACAACTCCATCTACCAGCGATAAAACAAAAACATTTGACGTAAAATCACACATTCTTCTATCTTTTGTCCTTAAACTTGGGAGTTTGTGGTGCTGGAATACTGATCTGTCAACAATTCTCATTCATATGTTTTGTGCGCCAGAGACTGGGTCTCTATGAATTGTTTCTTGTTGTGCTCATCATGTAGCATGTCTTGGGTGTTTTAGTCTAGCAGAGCCCATCTTTCCAGGTCAGACTACAAACAATATCCTCTAATCAGGTGGCTTGCCTTGGTCATGAACAAGTGGCTGTTGTAGTTCATCTGAGGAACTCTTGTGCTCTGGCTGGTGACCCGTGTCAAAGATTTCTTTCATTCAGAGTGCTGAGTGAACACACCCTCACATGAGTTTAGCCTGCCAGCTGCTTACTTGGTAACTTGGAGTCATCAGGTGAGAGATTTAGGAGATGGTTGAGGACCAGTAATGCCCATCCATCATAAGGTGCAGCATACCAGACATTAAGGGTACTACCTCTACCCATATGTCCACATATTTTGCATTGGATGTCAGAATAAATGTTTAGTCATCAAATGTACCACTTTAAGAAATATTATTACAATATATTTTAAATGATAATAGAAATCAATAAATAAGAAAAGAATAAAAATATAAAATTATCATCAAATATATGAGAACATTTATTTTTTATTATTATTTTTGCTGTTTATTCTGAACTAATAAAAAAAGAATAAAATAACGTCATGACTAGAGAAACACTTTTCCAACAAATCTGAAAATACATCCTTGTCCAAACAAAAATGTTGGTTACTACAGTCAATACATAAGAGAAAGATAAAAGGATGCTAATATAGTGAGGTCTATCTCCTGTTTCAACTATAGCATAAGGTCTACCACAGCATTATAATATGTATATGTATATACATATTTCTTTAAATCTTTTATTAATATTTATTTATCTATATACTATTTTTATTAAGGGTAGAGAGATAAAAATAAACATGCTATAAAATATAATACATATATTTATTTTAGCAATAAACACTTCGTATATCTTTCTTTTTCCAAAAATCTCCTTCGAATACTAAAATAAAAAAATGCAATACAACTATGGTCTTATTTAACTAGATAAGCTTTTAATTGCTTTAAAAATATATATATATATTAAGGATATTATAGTATTTAGAAAATATGAGACAGATATAAATATCCATGTTAGACCTCACCTGATGGCCACATGAGGGAAGGGATACAGTAGACCTCCGCACTGCACCTGTTTATTATAATTTTTACTATATTATTTTGAATTCATATCTTTAATTATTAAAATACATATTTGTTTTCTATTTTTTTTAAGATAAGTATTGGTATATATTGATTTATTTATTTTTATGATGATTTATTAAGGTAGACCTCATGTTATAGTAGCACTGATAAAAGGATAAAATTATAAGCAAATGTTAAAAACAAAACAAAAAAACATTTGAATAATAAATGATAAAGAAGAGAAATTGATGATATTGAATAGTCAGAGATAAACAAATGCTGCTGCTCATAATAATATCTTTTCTACAATTTTAAAAGTTACATCCTCATTCATAAAAATAGAAATATTATGCTCAGAGTAGAATTATGCATATCAGTGTATAAATAATACAGAGTCTAGTATTGAATGTTTTTAATAAAATAATTCTTAGTGAGACATTCTTAAATTAAACTTGATAAATAACTTATTTAATAAAAAATAAAACAATCAATATATACCACGACTTATCTTAAAAAACAAAAAACAAAAAAAAAACAAATATGTATTTTAGTAATTGAAATTATAAGTACAAAAGAATATAGAAAAAATTATAATACCCAACAAAAAATTTAACAATAAATAGATTAAATAAAAATAATCAAAACTTCCGTTTTAAAATACAATATTACTTTATTTCAGCAATGAAAAAATGTGACTGTTTATTCAGTCATCAGCGTTCTTCTATATGAGTATTCTGAATTCATAGTGTCACAATGGAATGAATTTGTAGAAATTATTAAATAATGAGAATTTAAGGATTTTTTCTGAATCATTTCTAGACTGAAAATAAATCAATAACCTAAATTTCGTCAAGTAATACTGTCTTGTTAATTAGGGTTTTGAATGAATTTCCAACATTTTCATTAAAAAAGTTTTTTTATAACAGTCAAAAAAAGAAAAAAAAACTTATTTATGTAAATTAGAGAGCCAGTTTTAAGAAATTATTAATCAAATTATTATATTAATGCTCAGCCTTTTTTTAATAGAGTATTTGAAAGATATTAAGATCCTACAGATATTATTAAAATGGCTCTTCGACAATTGAAAGCAACAGCTGAAAGAATTATAATCAAGCACTGGAAAACATTCTGTGAATTTCTTTTAAACTGTATCAATGTTTGGAAGACAATTACCAAATGAGTAGCTCCAGCCGTCACCTGAATAATAACAGTTATACAATATATCATGAAGTCTATGAGGTGTTGTAGTCATTGTATGAGTATATCTATGGTTGTCTATAACTGGAGGCTTATGGCCATATCACATTGAATACACTGGTTCTCGCTCAATCACCAAAGTTAAGCAACGTTTAGCCTGGTCAGTACTTAGATCAGTGACCGCTTGGGAATACAAGGTGCTGTTAGCGTTTAGTGACGGATGTGCATTGTGGTGCAGTGGATATCGGCTCAGAAAGAGAAATCGATGAGCTGAGTTCGAATTCCAGCTGAATACTCTGCATTCACTTAAGCACTGGTACACTTGAGAAAGATATTAATCCATCCCTTCCCTCCAGTTATGGGTTAAATAACAGGGTAGGACTTGGGAACCCTGCCCTTAAAAAACAAATCTCAATGAATCTTGATACTCGAAAAGAAAAAGTATTACTAGACACAAAACTTATATAAAAACAACAATAAATTGTTGAAAGAAAAGGTATTACCAGCAATAAATAAATAAAATTTAGTTGACAATAAATGACCCGCCGAGGTTGATATGCCATAAAACAAAAACAACCAACCAACAACTATAACTGGATTATGTCTGAAGGTAATTTAATAACATCTGCACCATGGAATTTAAATCTAGTGAGCATGGGGCTTAATGGTGTACCCAGTGAGTGTTCCTGGAATTAATTTCATGTCCCTCAATCATAATGAGGAGCTGAGAAATAGTGAATATAAAGATGTGTAAATGGTTAGCAACAAGAGTTATTTATGTTACACCTGTCAAAAAAGAAACTATTGGTCCAACAGAATACATCCCAAACCATTAAAGAGCCATCATTAGCTTGCATAACATTCTGCTAATAGGCTTGATCCATAGCCTCATGTGGCCTTTTTTTTTTTTTTAACACATGAATGAATCTATCTGCTTGAAAGAGTTATAAATTTGTCTGACCATGTTACCTCATGCTAGTTTTTCATCAATGAAATTACAATGTTCATTTACCCAAGTGAGCTGCAGTAACCAATGCTTTGCTTCTGAGAATCATAAATTTGTTTATGAATATAAAACCCCATGGAATACAGTATCAACTGTACAGTGTTGACTGATGAGTTGAGTAGGACTAGCACTGAATTAGGATGTGATTTGATGCACTATTCCTTGTTATTAGGTGATTAACATTCATGTATTACTCCTGAATGTCAGCTGCTTTAACTTGTGACTTATATCTGCCCAGAATTCACATATTCCTAATATATGTTCATTAATGTCAGCTAAGAAAAACTAGAGCAGTTGCCACTTTGAATGTGTCTCCATCTATCTGTCACCAACAGTGATTAAATTGTCTATTCACCATAGCTACACTACCTCTTTACCTATTATGTCATACCCATGTCCTTTAGATGGATCCAAGCCTACAAGATGAGGAGAATGAAACCAACCAGTGTACTAAGTCTTTGATGTTTCAATTTAGTAAATTGCAAATGAATAAACATTCTAATTTGCGACCTCTGGTTTGCTTAATTCAATTATGCAAAATGAATATAACTAATAGCTTGCATAAACATTGTTTTAAACACACTCTCTAAAAAGGTAATTTCATAATGTTAACTGAAAACAGATATTGAAAATAAAAGAGAGAGGAAAAAAAGCAAGCAAACAACAAAAAAACGGTAACAGGACAATGGTAACTTCATAAACAAATCTCCACAAACAGGAAAAGAAAACCCATACAAAAAAAAAAAAAATCTCACTAAAAGAAAAACCTATGTATGAAAAATGAGCACCTAATACATATAATTGTTTGCTGTATTTTTATTGGATAGTTTATAGCTTTTATATGCAGGCAAGTTGTTCAACTGAATTAGAATGGCTTTGAGTGACACTAAATATACTTTGGCAATTTTATCAGACCCACTTTTAACACAATATATAAAAATGAAATAGTAAAATGTGAACTATTTAAAAAAAGAGAAGCTTTAGTGACATACACAAGATACTGGGATAGCCAAAGATACATTGATATTATCAATGCTGAAATAGTTCAACATCTTACTGCCCATAAACTATTCTCAGACAGGTAGTACAGCTTCCGCTTTGCCAGGTCTATGGCCGATATGCTAACACTGATCACAGAGTACATATACCAGGCCCTTGATAAGTTCGGTGAGGCTCGTGCTGTTACCCTGGATATCTCCAAGGTTTTTGATACGGTTTGGCACACTGGCCTTCTACGCAATATACAGGGCTATAGTATCACTGGACGCTTGTTTGATCTGATTCAAGCTTTCCTATCTAACTGCATAATGAAAGTCGACTTGAATGAGCATGCTTCCACATCTTACTGCACGAATGCTGGTGTCCCCCAGGGCTTTATCCTAGGCCTGATGCTCTTTCTGATTTTCATAAATGATCTCCCAGACATGATCAAATCTCAAGTAGGCATCTACACAGATGATACCACAATTTACTGCCACATCCATCAGTCAGAAATCTGGCAACGTAGACAAACATAACCTCACTGCTGATCTTGAGAAGGACCTACACTCAGTGATGAACTGAGGGGGAGGAGGAGAGGAGTGGCTTGTAAATTTCAATACTTCTAAAATGAAATTGCTATCTGTCAACCATCACAGGCAACCTCTCCTGCCTCCCATAAGCATGGACTAAGCAAGTCTCCCTGAAAGCAATATACTTTGCCTCTTCAGCTTTACCCTATCTTCTGACCTCAAGTGGAATCATTACATTGAATCAGTAGCTAAATCCACTGCTAGGAAGGCTGGGTCATGGTGTCAGGCCAGGAAGTTTTTTCTGCCATATGCAAATATACAAATCAACAATCCGTCTGTACACAGAACACTGCTGTCATGTATGGTCAGGTACTCCTGATGTTCATCTTACTATTTTCGACAGGCTCTAAAAGAGAATCTTTAGTGATGGGTTTTGACTTGGCAGCTCAACTCCAGCCACTTTCTCACTGGTGGGATGTGGCTTTCCTCTGTCTATTCTACAAATATTTTCATAACTTGTTCTCCATCAAACTTAAGTTACTGGTGCCCTTGCCACAAGAATTTACTCGTGCAACTAGACTGGCAACAAGGTCCCACCCATTTACAGTTAGATCAACCAAATGCAGCCGACAATTCTACTTCATTTTCTTTTCTTGCACTTCCTGCCTGTGGAACTCCTTTCCATATACTTGCTTTCCTGACAGCTACAACCTCCAGGAATTTAAATTCAATGTCAATACCCTTTTCTTATCCACTTGATGTCAGTTCTTTCTACATCACCCCGTATATCTTGTTCTTTTCCTTTCCCACTACCTTCACAAAAAGTCTTCACACCTGTGTTTCCATCCTTCCCTTGCCCTTTCTCTGACACCCCCTGTAACTGGTTCGACTTTCTCTTCCCTCTCCTGCTTAAACTTTTTTACTCTTATGAAGCCCCCTACGCATCAGTGGCGGTACTGCCTTGCTTGGGGTGAAACGATAAAAAAAAACATTCCAAAGGCTAAACAGAATATTAAGAGACAGAAAAATTTTGTTAGAAACAAAGACAAGAATACTGAACTGTTATGCAATATCTGCCCTATTGTTTACCATTGAATGCTGGACAATCTCTTTAACGATGAAGAGACTTGAAGCAACAGAAATGTGGTCTACAGAAAGATATTGAGGATACTATTGACTAAGCATGTGAGCAATGACAGGATTTTAGAGAAAATAGAAAGAAAAAGGAAACTTATACTTAACATCAGAAAGAGGCAGTTGAAATTTTTGGAGCACATAATGAGGAAGGAAGGCTTGGAAAAGTTGATACCCACAAGAGAGCTTGAGGGAAAGTGGGACAGAGGAAAGCAGCATGTAACATATTTCATGAGCTTGAGTAAATGCATGATAGAACAGGGTTTGGAAGAAATAACAAAAAGACAAAATTTATCAAAAGACAGGAAGATGTGGAGGGCCATGATCGCCTACATGCTGAATGGATATAGCATATTAAAGAAGATTTAAAAAAAGAAAAAGAAAGGAAGACTCCATATTGATTGGATTAGAAGAAGCCTGTTTAACAAGGGTATTTTTAAACTCTTGCTGGCTTTGATTCATCCTAGATCTGTCGGTTGTATAAAATATCAAATAAGATGTAGAGCAACTGAGTTGGGATGAATTGAAGCAATCAGCAGTTTGAAAGTGCTCTTGTTAAACATACATTTTATAAACTAGTAGATGTAGTAATTAATATTTAACAATGCCAGGCAAAAATCTATTTTGTTCTTCCAGCCATGTAAGAGACTTGTTTTGTCCATAAAGAAATATATAAATAAAAAATTGATTATACTGTCACTGAGTTGTGTCCATAAAAAATAGAAATTAATTATAGTGTCAAAATTAATTATAATAAAATAATTATAACACTTATAATTAATTAATGATTTCTAAACCAATAAGAATTGACATCACTGTTCTCCTTTACACACAAAACCATGTGAAATCTTACTATCAAACAGACAGTCAATACAGACAATACAGTCAATACATCAACAGATAACAAAAATGTTGGCTCCTTTTAACATAGTAATATTAGTATTATCTCTTAGCACTTCACAAAAATTTGAGGTAAAAAACAAACAAAAAAATCAAACAAAAAAAACAAAAAAACATACTTGTATTTCCTAACTAAATCTGAACACTCATTACACACATCTATAAAAGCATACAATCCATATTTGATCTACATTTGACCTCAAACTCAACTCACAATTTTACAAATCTGCTATGCATTTAGAGATTCTTGACAAAATCTTAAGAATCTGTGACATTATTGGTCCTGACCTAGCATTGTGGTTTCACTCACTTTCACACTGTCATAATGGATCTTCCCTGTCTATTCTATAAATTTATTCTGGGTAATTGTTCCGATGACCTTTTCTGTTTGGTATATAGTTGATGTGCGGTTATCTTCATGATCAAAAGAACTGCTATTCACTTATTACAAGTTACTAGTGTGCTCAGAATCCAATCAACAAACATTTAATATTTGTACAATGATGAAACAAAAGAAATACAACAATCTGTAAGGCAACAAACAATAACATTTAATAATAATATATACAAATTTGTAGTAGTGTTAATGATATGAAAAGAAGTTGCAAAATTGTATATTTACAAAAATTAAGGTTGAATGTCTTTCACCATAAATCTGCCATGTGATGTGCTTTGTTTTAAGAACAGTTCAAATGGTACAGAAATTATTAAATAAATCTTTCTTTGATATTATGTATTGAATGTCAATTGAAATTGATGTGTGAATGAGAATTAAACAAGCAAAATATATTAAGACTAAGAGAGTGAGTGAGTTGAACGAATAAGATATGTTAAGTACATTACTTAATAAGTGTTCCAGTATTGAGTGACAGAGTCTTCTGCTGCAAGTTGTTCAAAAGAAGACTTCTCACTGAAAGATTCTTGTTAGTTTCTTCCTTTTATGTAGATAGGGTAGGGAATTTTGGGTGGGAAACCTCATCAGAACATGTTCTCTGATGTGTTTTGATTAATAGGCCAATCAGCGACAGTTATTCTTAAAACTAGTCATCTGATTTGTTTTGTTTTATTTACACAAATCTTTTAATATCATCACGTGAGATTAAAAAATTGTAGCTGAAATTTTTTTTCTTCACTCACATATTATGTGAGGAGTAAATTGTCGTCAATTAAATTGTAATTTTCTTGCTTTCACAGCCAGTGTTAAAAATATTTTCAATCATTGGCGAAGTTAACCTTATGGCTACATGTAACTAAGTTCTATACAAAGAGTTTCTTTTATTCCTCTTTTCGCCTGTTGAACTCTTCTGACATTTTGCTTCCCAGTCAACTTTGATCATCAAAAATTTAAATGCCAGGTCAATTGTCATCTTATGTCTCCTTAATTCTTGTTCTTTTATTATCCACTACCTGTAAAGTTTTTCTCATTCTTTCACACTCAGTAATACTTTGCATCTTTTGAAAAAAAATTTCAAAAATAATTTCATCCATTTGTGAACAATTCATGACAATTTCATTAAATCTGATAATTATTTGATTTTTTACAAGAATTTCCAAATGTGTTTTTTTATCAGAAAGAAAGACACTAAGCTTTCTTATACTAACCATTAACTAATCTTTGGTCCCACCCACTGATGCAAGAAAGAAAAAAAAATTAACCAAAATTTCAAATGTTTTAAAAAGGATTAAAAAATGTAATGAAATAAAAAATACTTTGGTCTTTCTTTTTAATAATAACAAGCATTTTGATGATAACTCTTTATTTTTATCAAGTTATACTCATTTTTTAGCAAATTAGTGGAGGTACCTAATTTGATAGTAGTTTTTGTTTGTTAGTCTCAGAGAACAGTAAAAGAAAGAAATAGAAACACTAAAACCCACCATCTCATATACACAGGGGCAAATCATATTTGTATTCCATTGGTAAGAAGGAAGTACCATTCAAACAGCTTCTTCTCAACAGCTGCTGCTTTTTAGAACAAACTCCTTACAAGAATGCAATAAATTTAATAGTAGGTTTTGTTTGTTCCTGAGAATGACTGAAGAGTTAGAAATCAAAACAGGTGAATTGTGATTTCTGTCAACACCAGTAATCAATTTCAGAGTGACTCTAGTTTCTTTCTTCTTCTCTGACAAGACACTGAGATGAGTGACAAGTCTCTTTCTCCAGTCTTCTGTGGTTACCTAGTTGAAGCCACTCAAAAGCCCTTATCTTGCTCATTCTATCCCACATCCCAGTATATGCATGCACCTTTTCAAATTGCAAATGATGAACTAAGCATATGCAGAATCAGGGTCTTTTTGATTGCAATAAGGGAACTGAATATTTGTCACAGCAGGAGAGAAATAGAAACAGTAATAAGGTAAAGAGAGAATACATGATTAAAGGAAAAGTTAATGTGAATGAATGCCAGTGAATTTTGGTTTGTTTACATATTTCTTTACTCCAGGTACATATGGTAGAAAGAATGATGAAAAAGGTGATGAAATGGTTTATCTGATAGAGCAATATGTTATTATAGGTGAGAAAAGCCTGTAGTGATGAAAGAGGACCATTAACTATGCAGAATACACATACACATGCACTGGAAGCATAGGTTAAAAAAATAAAAATAAACCATCATACACTTCCACTCACTATGAAAAAAAACATGAAGCAAGTAAAATAAAGAATATGCTAACAAATTTTGTCTATTAGATATCAAAAGGGAGGTTGAAATTTTACATTTTTTTATAGCTTAAGAAAGCATTTACAAAAACAGAACAAAAATAAAAAAACATTTGAAAACTAAAAACTTCTATTCTTTAATCAGTAAAGAAAACAAGATAAAATGCACACACACATGAAAAAAGTAAAAAAATACAAAGAATGCTCAAACTGACAATCAAATTAGTATCTGAACATTTTTTAAGAATCAGGTAATCGTGTCAAGAATTTGTTTCCTTCCAAAGTAATTCCTAGTCATTAAAAAAAAAAATAATTGGTAAAATTCAGTTTCTATCAAGAAAAGAATACAAAAAATCATGTGGCTAACAGTTACCTAATATAATGTAAATACTTATACAATAAAAAAAGTAAAAACTTTGAAAAATTTGCTGAGGATAAAAGAAGTGTAAGGATTAACTGGATTCTCTCATTTTTATTGAACATTGCAAATAGAAGTTGAATGCTAAGACAAGAAATCCTTTATATCTTAATTGGACTGGACAATGATTAAATATGTTAAAAGTTTTCCTTACAGAAGAAATGAAATCATGCAATGTTCTATCTATTAAGTACCTCATAATTATCTGAAAATTCCAGAAGATGTAAAAAGATAAAAAGCTGACCTCAAAAGTCAACTCTTGGAGGTATGATTTTATGTGAAAGTAAAGTGATCAAGGATCATGATTGGTGAATCATTAACTTATTATGGCAATTAAATGTAGCTTAGATGTAGCACAAGGTTGAAAGTATGAATCACCCAGTGAGGTTTGAACTCACTACTCAGTTGTAATTGATCTAGTTAGACAAGCTTGCTAAAAATTAAATCATGCCAAAGTACCTCTTGTTAAAACCTTATAACTACAACTCTCAAGTATTTGTATTAGCCAATCAAAAGCATTGCATAATGACAAATAATCCTCTTTTTTAAATTTAAATTCTTTTTAATTAGAGCACTTGTTTTTTTTATGTACTTTAATTATAGAAACAATAGATTTTCTAAAAGAAAATATTTTAATTTCTTTTTTAAAACTTTATTAAGGGAGTTCTTTTAATAATTATTGAATAAGTCAGTCAGTGCCATGTAATAAACACCTAAGTTATCATGGTACTTCTGATCGATAACTAACTAAGTAGAAAATTTTCCCACAGTAAATTAACCATTTCTTTCTGTGGTAGACTAGTTGCAAACCAAGGCTATAGATAAGCCAACCTGTCCTGCTATTCAACCCATTGCTGGAGGGAGAAGAGATTAATTAATATCATTTCCAAGGGTATTGCACATAAGTGAATGCCAGAATTCAACTGGAATTTGAACTCAGCTCTCCGATTTCTCATTCTGAGCCAATATACATTGTACCTCAATGCACATTGCTTCATTTCTTAGTATATTTTTAAATCATGGATTATACCCTGAAGTGAAAAAGATGCTTACTGAAATATGATAAGATTATGAGAGATAAAGATAGTGCACCTTTTGGTCAAAATTCGGTCCTTTAGGGGTGAGACTTCTCCAGGTTGCAGGTCTGGCTGACAGTATATGGAGGCTGTGTGTTGCTCAGACTAAATGGCTTCACTCTTGGCCATACAAACAAGATCCAGTAGAAAGCAGAACATTATATATTAAGGACCAGCTTGGCTACAGAACTTGCCTTAGGTGGCCAATGTTGACAGTCAATTGTTTTTGGGGCTCCACTCCAGGTTCTGTCTGGATTAACTTTTTCCGTGTTTGGATATGACTGTAAGATAGTAAAGGTTTAAAATTAGATTTTTCCTTCCTTTAAATGAACCTAGCAGTTTCCTTTCTTTCACTTCCTGCCTATAGAACTCCCTTCCATATACTTGTTTCTCTGATAGCTACATTCTCCAAAAGTTTAAATGCAACGTCAATTGTCATCATCTATCTCCCTAAATTCCATCCACCTCTTAACCTTTCTTTGGCATACCCTGTACCTTGTTTTTTTTTTCTTTCACTGTAATCCTCTGTGCATTAGTGGTAGTCCTGCCTTGCTTAGGGTGAAATGATAAAAAAAAAAAAAAAAAGAAACTGTTTTCTTGGGATGTCAAGCTCTATCTACTCAAAATAACTAAAATAATTTGTACATTTTTAAATGTTTTGTGTTTGAATTATTTATTTCTTATGCAATCTTGATTAAATTACTCTAAATATTTTTTGTATAGTTTGCATAAATACTTAGAAAGTGAGGCAAACATTTTTTTTTAAAAATTGGTCACATGCTGTGAATATACCTTATATATTTTTTTAGTAGAGTCTTGAACATGGTAGGTGGGCAGAAAAATAAATATATAAAAAGAGCATGCAGATAATTTTTTTTATAACAAAGATATTTATGGCAGTAACATCTGGATTATGAGAAACTTTCTCTAACTGTGATAGAATTCACTAATTACGTGACTGAAGACTTTCTATTCATGTTGCATTTTTATGGACCAATGCATCTTCACAAATATCCCAGGCTTGTTAAGGGATGGGTTATCTTATAAAGCCACTATCTCTGGAATGGTTGCCAACCAAGGCTATAGAGCTTAAACTGTTCTGCTACTTAACCCATAGCTGTGGGGAGACAAGATAGATTCATACCTTTACCAAGGGTATTTGCATGTAAGGAAATGTAACAAACTCAACGGGAATTCAGACTTGGCTCTCCGATTTCTCATTCCAAGCTGTTATTCATTACATCAACTGCATATCCACTTGGATTATGCAAGAAGAAAAAAAAACTTAGTATCAAGTATAGGCAACTAAGAATACATGATCATTATATGAAATATTAAATACAAGCAAGGAAATCACACTTGAATTTTTTTCAAAGTCATATTCTCTTGTATTAAGATCTATAAAATTTTTGATAATCTCAGGTTTTTCTCCTTTTTGTGAGCTAAAAGGCAGCCCAATATGCCAAATGCAGGTTGGGGATACTAGAATCAAACAGGTACAAAAATTTAAATACCTAGGAAGTATTATAACAGAAAATGGAAAGTGCGATACAGAGATCTGAAGGCAAACTGGAATGGTGAAGGAAGTATTCCAGAAGTTGAGTAAAGTATTAAAAAACAGTACAATTTCACTAGAAACAAAGAAGAGAGTACTGGATTGCTATGTCTTGTCAGTTCTTCAATATGGCAGTTAATGCTGAACAATACCATCAAAGATGAAGGAAAAACTTCAAGCAACTGAAATGTGGTTCTACAGAAGGCTGCTGTGTATATAATGGATTGAGCATGTCAGCAATGATGAGGTCTTAGAAATGATGGGGACAAAAAGGAAATTAATACTGAGCATCAGAAAGTGACAGCTGAAGTTCCTGGGACATGCAATGAGGAAGGAGGGCTTGGAGAACCTTATACTAACAGGCCAGATAGAGGGAAAAGAGACAGGGGAAAGCAATGGATAACATAGTTGAAAGACCTAATCAGGGTTGCATGGCGTAACAGGAGAAAGCGTGCTAAGAGCCACCAGGGATAGGGAGACGTGGAAAGCCATGATCGCCTACATCCTGAAGGGACAGGGCACATAGAAGATATCCCTATACAGATGTGTGGTGCAGTGTATATTGGACCAAATTGAGAAATCAAAGAGCAGAGTTCAAATTTGATTTGAATTTGTTGCATTCACATATGCGCAAATACCCTTGGAAAAGGTATAAATTTGTCGCTTCTCCCTCCAGCTATGGGCTAAATAGCAGGACAGATTTGGTTCTACATTAATTGTTTGGCAACCAGTCTACCACAAAATGTAATAGCAACCTACTGTGGGAAAATCTTCTGCCCAGTCAGTCATGTCTCTTTCGAGACATGATTGCCCAAGCGTGTATCACGTATGGCACTTAACTGACTGACTGATATCCATATACATGGGTGCACCATCACGACAGATTGAAGTTAGCAGTAAATAAAACAGAGTTATTAGTGAAATTTTATTGGTTTCACTATTGCATCATTTTATTTGATCCTTGGCAGTTATGTGTAAAAAAATAATATTACCTAAATGTTTGCCAAGGCTTCAGTTGATGGTCAAAATTTTTAATGATATCTTTGCATAGTTGCTCCTCGATCGCACCAATATGCCTTATTATCTCTTCCTTCAGCTATTGAATTGTTGGGTTGTTGGCATAGAGTTTACTTTTGAGATGACCCCCCAAAGGAAGAAATCTAAAGGTGTCAAGTCACATGATCATGGTGGCCAACTGACATCACTGTATCAAGAGATGATGTGACCTGGGAACTTCTCATTCAATAAAGCCATTGTTGCATTGTCTGTGTGGCATGTGGCACCATCCTGTTGGAACCACAAATCTTTGACATCCATAGCATTTAATTCAGACCATATAACATGATCCCATAATGAAATCAATAAAATTTCATCACTAACACTGTTTTATTTACTGTTAACTTCGATCTGTCTTAATAGAACACCCTACTTCTGAGATGAGGTAGTATTTACATTATTTATATTGTTCAGACTGTTGTCTTCATTGTTACTGCCATATTCATGACATGGCCCAGTGGATAAAAGCATTAGTTAGATCCAGTGACTTTGCCCAGATAGTTGTGAGTTCAATACATGGCTACAGCAGAGTTGAACATATAACTTAGAGTGTTGAGTTAAAGGGAAACAACTAAGACATCCAGAAGTAGTATAGCTCATGGAACAAGAACAATATACCCCAGTGATCAAAATAAAGGATTTAGTTTGAAATTCCAATCACCTGAAGAAGACCCGAGTGTACAACAGCCAAAACATCATGAATATGGCAATAAAGATGAGGACAATAGTCTGAATCATGTAAATAATCTCAATACATACAAGAATATTTTTATTTCTCTTTTTTTTTTAACTTCTATTGTTCTATAAAAATAATACTGTTGATTTTTTATCGAGTAGCTTTTTACCACTTGCCAACTCTTTTTGAAATTTTTAAAGCTGAAACATACAGTGTGCCAAAAGTAATGCCCCCTTTTTTTTTTCTCGAACTTAAAAAATCAACCCCAGGGAAATATGAAGAAATTAAATGGACATCAGGATCATCAGACCTATCGCCACCAGACTTTTACTTGTAGAGTGTACCAAAATATCTTGTTTACAGAATCAGACTGAAAATGAAAACAATTGCTGAATTAAAACAAGCTAAATTTTTTAAATTAATGTAAAAATGTATCAAATCAAAAGTTTATAGAAGTGTTGCTGATAGGGTTCAGCATTGTATTGAAAATGAAAGGGATCATTTTGAAGATTTTAAATAGTTTGTTTATCATAACTTAAACTATTATCATTTAAATTTGTTCAATAAATGTTTAAAAAAGTATTACTTTTGCTGTACTCTGTATTTAAGATTGTAAAAATAATTCTTTGTGTGAGTGAATATTGCATTGACAATTTTTTAATATAACAATGATTTTTCCAGGTACAAGTCTTACTATTTAACCCATAACTTGAGGGAGGAGATGGATTCATACATTTCTCAAGAGTATTTGCACATAAATGAAAGAAAAAATAATACATAGACAATTATGGTCAGATTTTGTTTTCTCTTTAATAAAATCTTACATTTTTAGCAAAATATTCTAACTCTTGATAAAATTAGAAGTTACATAAAGTCTAAAATAAATGGTCAACTCATTTTCATGTACAAACTAACATATTAATCTGATCTTATTTTTCTAAGATAATACACTTCCCTTAAAAAAAAATATCAAAACATTAGACAAAGTAATCATTGACTTAAGAAACTTCAGAAAAGCATTAAGCTTTTTGTTTGACGTTCAGTACTAATAAGATGAAGTATTACAAAGAGCACAAAATTAGAACATTTCAGCATGCAATGCACTTCTTCAGCCAAGATAAAAAAAAAAGTCAGTGTGTTAAATAAAATACTTTGTGAATTATTTTCCTTTTTGTTGATAAAAGCTTTTAACCACAAAAAATAAAAAGTTTGCAACAAACACTAAGTCACACATGAATACCTGAGAATTCGTAGTATGTCCAATCCATGATTTCGTTGCCATATGATCCTGAAAAAAGGTGAACCCTTGAGTTTAGAAGTGAAAAGTAAAAAAGAATGAAAATCCAACCCATTATTGCTAAAGATCACTAAAAAAGGTCTCAAAGAATTAATGGCATCAAAAATAGATTCATTCTTTTATGTTTTATATCTGAATAGTGATGATATTAATTTATAAGAATAAAAGATTTTAGAAAAAAAATTCTGGAAATTTTTGCATTAACCTAATATTTTTATGTTACGCAATAATTTAAAAAAATTATTTTTTTATTTTTTTTATTCACTCAAAAGGTATTAATTTGACATATTTTTGTGAAACTTTAGCTTTTATTTAATGTATATTTATTTTGTTTATCTATTAAATACATGATATACAAAAATGATATACATCTGTTATTAAAAAGAAATAAAAATAATTATTGCATTAACAAGTTAAATTTCCATTTAACATTAATATTAACCTAACATGGTTAGGCTTAGGGATCTATTTCCCACCTAGTATTATTTATTTTTTGTTAGCAGCAAAAGTAAATGTTTGTATCATTTTCATAGTGCTTATTTTTTTAGGGATGGAGGAATAGAAATTTGAAAAAAAAAAAAAAAAAAGAAATGTAAATCTATACTAGTAAAGAATATCCCAGAGAAAATGGATTATTTTTATTAAGTAGTTATACAATGTTCAGATAAAATTATTTTATGTAATCTTAGAAAGCCAATAAATTATAGCTAGAATCGGGTCATAATGAACATTTAGATAAGAAAAAGTATCCAAAATTTTGAGGTTACAGAAAAGTAATATGTAACCCTAGTAAAATTTCAAAACAGCTTCAAAGTACTCTAGAAAATCTCATTTAGTCTTTAGGAAGTATATGAGGTCTGTCTGGAAAGTAATGGGACTAGGTGTGTTGCATGAGCTATGGACAAAAGAAGTATAAGTAAATTGTGTTATATATTTTGGGAGTATATAACTAATCTTAATATTTGCTTCACCCAGTGCACAAGAAGTGATGAGAGTTGTGACAGGACAAATTTTGGCTGCTTCAGAAGAGTAATGAACCAGCTCACAATGACATGAACATCCGGCAGTCTCTGGCTGAGAAAAATATTGCTGTACTGGAACAACCTCCCTATTCACCTGAAATTGTTCTGTGTAACTTTTTTTCTTGCCCACAAAGTCAATGGGATCATTAGGGGGACCCATTTTAAAGGTATGAAAGCCATCAAGAAGGCCATAATGACAGAGCTAAGAGGCATCCTGGAAGAATTTTTCCAGCAGTGCAAAAAAGCATTGCAGAGAAGGATGGAAAAGTGCATTAAATTCAGGAAAGCTTACTTTGAAGTGGAAACCCTGTAGTTTGTTGTTTGGTTGTTTGTTTTGTTTTATGGCATATCAACCTCGGCGGGTCATTTATTGCCAACTAAATTTTATTTATTTATTGCTGGTAATACCTTTTTCTTTTCAACAATTTATTGTTGTTTTTATATAAGTTGTGTGTCTAGTAATACTTTTTTCTTTTCGAGTATCAAGACTCATTGGAATTTGTTTTTAAGGGCAGGGTCCCCAAGTCCTACCCTGTTATTTAACCCATAACTGGAGGGAAGGGATGGATTAATACCTTTCCCAAGGGTACCAGTGCTTTAAGTGAATGCAGGGTATTCAACTGGAATTTGAACTTGGCTCACCGATTTCTCTTTCCAAGCTGATATCCACTGCACCACAATGCACATTCATCACTATACGCTTACAGCACCTGGTATTCCCAAGCGGTCACCCATCTAAGTACTGACCAGTTGCTTAACTTTGGTGATTGAGTGAGAACTGGTGTATTCAACGTGATATGGCCATAAGCCTTGTTGTTTGGAATTGAAATAAATTGTTTGTGACACCAGTGCTGTAACTTTTTAGACAAACTGATATATACAATGAAAATTTTATCAATTAGTATATAAAAATTTTTGGAAGAAGTTTGTGTGATTTTGGCAGTGGGTAAAAAATTTGTGATTTGTACATTTGTTAACAGAGAGTGAACTAAACCAAAAATTCAAATAGAAGCCTAATTTTTAATGGCAAAGGAAAAATTATCTAAGTGCCTTTTTCTTTTTTTTTTTCACTGAATTTTACTAAAAGCTGACACAAATTTCCTAACTCTCTAGCCAGTGAAGGAACCACCAAATACTTAAAAATAAGCCTACTCTATAAAACTGGGAATTATAAAATATAATCATATTTGCATTACACTTTAGTAAAGAGTCTTCATATCAAGCATTCAGGTTGTGATGGATCTGATCACATGACCACTTTGTCATAAACGATACAAACAGATTCCCAAATTTTAATATGGTCTTCCTGCTTTCATTATGAGAATTTTCTTCATTTACTTTTCTTCTTTTTTTATGGACTTTGTCCCTTTAAGACGTAGGTGATCATGACCTGCCACATTCCCCTATCCCTTGTAGCTCTTAACACTTTTTCTATTGGTATCTCTTCCAAACCCTGCTCTGCCATCCACTTGCTCAAGCCCATCAAGTATGTATCACATTGCTTTCCACTGTATATTTCCTTCTATCTGTCCTGTGAGTATTAGATTCTCCAAGCCCTCCTTCCTCATTACGTCTCCCAGAAGCTTCAGCTGTCTTCTCTTGATGTTAAATATATTTCCTTTTGCCTCCTCTCCAAAACCTTGTTGTTGATCACATGTTCAGTCCATGGAATCCTCAGCATTCTTCTGTAGCACCACATTTCTGTTGCTTTGAGTTTCTCCCTCATCTTTGATGAGATTATTCAAAATCCTAAAAACAGTACTCTGACCAGTTTTAGCTAAGTTCTATTTGCAAGGTATTCTTGTTTTTTAAAATAATTTTTCTGCCAAAATATATGTACATCTTATATCCATCCCCATGCTTAACATAATACTTTTTCAATGATAATTATGCAGCCTTTCACACTACCTATCTGATATAGCTTCAAAATAGGGCTATATATAAAAAAAAACAAAAAAAAACAAAAAACAAAAAAAAAAACAAAAAAAAAAAAGCAAAAACAAACAAAACAAGTTCTCCTCAAAACTTTTACGTGTGTAAAATGTTTACTGATTAAAAATGGCCTTGAACGAATGCCGGCTGTAGGACTAAATGAGGGCCATCCTTGTGCACTAATGCTACAATATTATATTAAAATGTACAAAATAACAGAAACCATATCACTTGAAGAATTTCAACAAGAACAACAAATAAAAGAGATGTAACATGGTTGAAGAGAAAATAATGACAAACAAGATGTTGACTTTCCACACTACTTTAAACAAAAAACCAGGAAGAAAATCCCCATCAATACTGGAAAAAGCAATCACAGTCTCTGGAAATGTAGAAAGCTATTTTCCTTAAATTGTTTTAAAAGAAAAAGTTAATAAATTTCAATGCACAGTAGTGCAAACTACTCAGTTAATGAATGCCAAATGTTTCCTTATAAGGAAACAGCTATTACCATTATAAAAACAAAAATACATCAATATAAGCAAGTGATGTATGTCTCAAGACAAAATTTAGAGAATAGATGTTATAAACAGAGACACTAGAATCTAATCAGAGACAAGAAATGACATTGTGGAAGTCATTAAACCAGATAATAATGATGGTTTGATGGTTACTCTCTAACAATGAGGCTTACGGCCTATCACGTTGAATACACCGATTCTTGCTCGATCACCGAAGTTAAGCAACGTTGAGCCTGGTCAGTACTTAGATGGGTGAACTTGGGAATACCAGGTGCTGTAAGCGTATAGTGACGGATGTGCGTTGTGGTGCAGTGGATATCGGCTCGGAAAGAGAAATCAGTGAGCCGAGTTCGAATTCCAGTTAAATACCCTGCATTCACTTAAGCACACTGGTACCCTTGGGAAAGGTATTAATCCATTCATTCCCTCCAGTTATGGGTTAAATAACAAGGGTAGGACTTGGGGACCCTGCTCTTAAAAACAAATCCCAATGAATCGTGAAAAGAAAAAAGTTGTAAAAATAAAATAACCTTACCCAAAAATCACTGGTTATGACCTTAAAATGATCCCATAAAGATTGATAGGTTGTTAAGCCTCAAAAACAAACAAACAGATCTAACAATGAAGGTTTAAAACAGCTGTATCACATTCACCCATTTTACTAGTCAGCAATAAGTTGCTTTCTCTCACCAAATAAATGCATGTAGACATGCTTCTGAATACTATAACAACACAGCTACCTAATACTGTCAGTACAGTTATTTGTCATGACATTGCCTTGACATAAAAGTCAGGTTGTACCAAGAAGGCGTTATCTAAAGAAGCTTCTGATTAAATACTAAGTGCAGACATTCCTACTCAAAAGATTGTGACAAAGTTAAAAGCTTATAGCTGATCTCAAAAATGATCTTCAATCTGTTGTTAACTGGGGCAAGAAATGTCTTGTAAATTTGACTGCTCTCTTTTAATCACCACAGAGAACCATTTTCCCCTTTATCAGGATGTCTGATGCTAACCTCCAGGAGAGCAACTAATTGCGCCTTCTTGATCTCACGTTTTCTATCAACATGAATTGGAGGGAGTATATTAAATCAATTGCTAAATCAGCTGCTAAGAAAATTAATTCACTGTGTTCACTGTGCTAGACAGTTTATTTTCATAAGAACCCATCTTGCACATTTATAAATCTTTCTTTCATCTGTATATTGAACATTGTTGCTGTATCTGGTCTGATATCACAAGATTTTCAATAAAATCCATAGAAGGGCTTGTAATGTTATAAACTCTGACCTGGCATCTTAATTTCAGTTATTTTTTTCCACCATTATCACATGACTTCCCCTTATCTTTTTGAAAAATGTTTTCATGGCAGTTGTTCTAATGAACTAATGAAGAACACATTATGAAGAAAGAAAGTTGGGAAATGTATCACTCCCAAGGAACACTAAAGGCAAGGGAAGTTGAAAAAAACATCAAATAACCTAATGCAATTGGTCTTGACCTGTCATCTGGACTGCAGTCACTTGCTCATCATTGTGACATGGTTTCCTTCTGTCTTTTTTTATAAATATTTTCATGGCAGTTGTTATAATGAGCTCTTCTGCTTGGTAGCTTGATTGCATGAATTCAGATATTCTACTAGAATGGTAACCAGGTCTTACTGTTTTAGAAGTAAAACAATAAGACAGCTGTAAATTCTATTCTAATATAAGACAGCTGTAAATTCTATTCTAATATAAGGCAGCTGTAAATTCTATTCTAATATAAGGCAACTGTAAATTCTATTCTAATATAAGGCAACTGTAAATTCTATTCTAATATAAGGCAACTGTAAATTCTATTCTAATATAAGGCAACTGTAAATTCTATTCTAATATAAGGCAACTGTAAATTCTATTCTAATAGCTTATTTTTTCACACTCCTCCTGTGGAACTGTCTTCCAATTACATGCTTTCCAGCCACCTATAACCTTTTAAGATTTAAATTCAACTCCAATAGGCATTTTCTGTCTTCTTTTTTTCCTCACTAAAATCTTGTTTTTTTACTCCTAGTAACACTGTGACCTTATTGCCTTGCATGAGAGAATTAAAAGAAAAAGTTAATGAAGATCACCAAGATATATTCTTCAGATATCAGTTTCTGAGATTATTGATGAAATACAATACTAATATGATACTAATCTTACAAAATATGATGCTAATCTTACAATACTAACAAGATACTAATTTTACAAAAGAAATTAAGCTGATATTAATCTTTCTCATCAAACAAAAGTAATTATAAAAACTAAAAAAAGAAAAGAAAAAACAACAGAATCATAATTAAGCAATAATGATTTTTGTCAATATTTTGGTGTTTGTCATTTTTTTTAAGAATAACTTGCTATTCTATAAAAATAAAAAAAATATTCTTATATGATCATGAGGAGTATTAACATTGCATAACTTTTAGTTTGTCTTAAATAACCATCATGAACTTTTTTATTTATTGATAACAAAGAAACGAAGACCAAAATATAATATAGATTCATTTGCGGAGAAAGGACACAAGGAAAAGAATATCAAATATCAATGGTCTGCCATAATACACACAACACATTAGGTCTTTTCATGTCAAACAATGACTAAGAAATATGATTCTATGATGGGTCCATGTCAGATCAAATCTTAGATGTTTACTTGAAGCTATGAGTAATGTCTCTGCAAACAACTTTAGGGGTTGTTTCAGGTTTGGTCATGTAATGAAAAATGTCTTTCCCTTAATTTTTTACAGTACTTAAATGTTGAATAAATTATTTTTTTACTGTTTTGCTTATAAATTTGTCAAGAATTACCTGTTACGTTGCAAGGATTTTATTTTTTTTTCACAAACAGCTACAACACTACTTTGAATGACATACACATGCAGATGTGTGGCATTTAGGAAAATTAAAAAAACAATTAGGAAGCATTCAAAGAAACCTGTTAACTATAGCATATACTTTATTAATTTTGGTTGCTGGCTTCAATATTTATGTTGATTCTTATCAGAACATATTTAACAGCCTTTCTTCTGCTGTTAAATTAGACTGCGCAAATTAAGTAGCACAAAATCTGGATGCCATATGTCAGGTGGTTTATCTTTCATGCATCATAGCCTTAATCAATTAGGATTCTTTTCTTTGTATAACAATTTTTCTTCTGACTTTTTTCAGCTGTACTTTTTTTAACCTTGGCTAAGACATCTAAACGTATTTATAAATGGAACTTTGTCTGTGTGCATGTGTGTGTGTGTGTCCATTACCTATAGACTCCAAAACGGCTGAACCAATTTTCTTGAAAATTTACACAGTTGTACTATAAGCGTCTGCGAGTGTTCTTAGCTAGGTTTTGTGTCGAGGTACCCCTGATAAATATCGATAATCGAAAAAAATCGGGTTATAGAAGGAGTGGTTCGATTTTAATCAAATTTGATACACTCATAGACAAAGACATAAACGATATTCAGATGTTTCAAGGTTGCAGTTCTTACAATAGTGCAGAAAATCGATAATATATATATATATATATAAAAAGCAAGATGTTTGTGTGTGTGTGTGTGTGTGTGCGTCTGTATGTCTGTATTTTTTTCAGCCCTTTTATTTTAGTTTTTGCTTCAGGTTTGGCTCTAAGTAGATATAATTGTAGTTCTTAGTCTCAGCCATGATACCATTTACTCAGAGGACTTATTTAGCCTTCAAAATTCAGTTTACGACGAAAAAAACTTATTTGATATCAATACCAGGAAATCAAAATTTGATTTACATCCATTCATTTTTCTTTCAGTCTACGGTTTTGCTTTAACTGGAAACAACTATTGCTTTTTAGTCTTTCGTGCCAATGTCCAAAGAGTCTGAGCTCCAGGACTATGGATTAGTTTTAAAGCTTTCATTACACCTGAACAATGCCGGGCTATACTGCTAGTTGTCTATAAAATAAGTGCACTATGGGATAAGAGTTTGTCTCATCCAAATTTGCTACTTTATTCCAAATTAACAGTTTAATTTAATTACCAGAGAATAGATTAAAATAT
The DNA here is from genome assembly GCA_037127315.1 of Ascarosepion bandense. Taxonomy (NCBI): domain Eukaryota; kingdom Metazoa; phylum Mollusca; class Cephalopoda; order Sepiida; family Sepiidae; genus Ascarosepion; species Ascarosepion bandense. Next base: position 69,959 of record JBBBDQ010000976.1, read on the forward strand.
TATGCTAAAAAGCAATGAAAAAACAAAGAAACTCTTCATAATTAATAATAAAATATATGCAATAAATAACATCTCTCAAAACAACTTGTTGTTGAACAAATAACAATTAGTTTCTTTTACTCATTTTAGAGAACTATTTTTACCTTCCATCAACATGGCTAACCTCCAGGAGAGTGAATCATTGTTCCTTCTCAGGAAAATATTCTTTGCTGACATGAAGTGGAAAGATTATATTGAATCAATTGCTAAATCTGAAAGTTGGCTTACTGTATTGTTCTCAATCATTTTACTTACCAGAATCTATCTTACATATTTATAAATCTACAATTTGTCCATGTACTGAACATTGCTACCACATCTGATGTGGTTCTACTGCTATGCATTTAAAGATTCTTGACAAAATTTAAAGAATCTGTAATATTATTGGTCATGACCTGGCATCATGACTTCCGTCATTTTCTAACTGTCATAATGTAGCTTTCCTGTGCCTTTTCTATAAATATTTTCATAGTAATTGTTCTGATGAACTTTCTCTATGATACCTTGACTTCAAAAATGTAAGTGCAGTTCTAGATTGGCAGATAGGTCTCATCATTTACTGTTCAAATTGTTAAAAGTAAATGTATGATCCATTCTAATAGTTTCTTTTCTCGCCTGTGGAACTCTTCTGCTTTCTTGCTTTCCCATCAACTATGATCTTAAAAAATTAAAATGCAATATCAATTTTCATTTTCTGTCCTTTTTAAACTTTATTGTTCTTTCTCATCAATACCATTTTCTGTTACTTCCATTCTTAGTACCCCCCCCCTTGTGTCTTAGTGGCTTTATTGCCTTGCTCAGAGTGAAATGATAAAAAGAAAAAAATTCTTATAAATATTAATAATATTCCCAATCAGCTTGATTTTGAAAATGGTCATTGGGAGTAGATAAGCTTGGTATAAAAATAAAATACTGAACACTTATAAAGACAACTCATTAGTTTAATTAATGTAGAACTTATAAACCATTTTAGTGTTTAGTCTATATAAATGAATAACAAAACAGGAAGGCAAAAATTGATTTTTAAATTAAAATAGAGATCATGTCTATCTAATGAACTAATAGTTGTGAAACCTAAGTAATCTATTTGCTCTTACGTAGCCCCCTGCACACCAGTGGCCTTACCGCCTTGCTTGGGGTGATGTGATTTAAAAAAAAAAAAATACAGATGTGTGTGTGTGTGTGTGTGTGTGTGGAGATACACAAGCAATCAGACAATTAAATATTGTAGAACGTTAGGAAAGAATAGGGAATCATTGTTGATGATTGATTATTGTGATAAACAAAGTTGTATTGTTTGAGTGGGCAGAAGAAATGAATGCTGAGTAGGAAATAAAGAAATAAAAAGGGACTGGGCACAGGGGAGAGAATTAGGGGCCAAGTCAGCTAGCCAGCCTGCCTGTCTCAATCAGGCATGCAAAGCTATTTCCTATGCATCAGTGTGTGCCTTGTTTCTAATGAATGGTGATGAAGTTAAGAGTGGGAACATAGAATTGCACACAGTAGCCTTTTTAGAACCGTGAGAAATAAGAGAAAGGAAGATTTAAGAGAGAGAAGAAGATATAAGGGAGAGAGAGGAACCATGAAAAAAAGAGTAAGAGAAGAAAAAGAAAAAGAAATAAATAGTTTTGTAAAAGACAAAGTTATTAAGGTGATAGAGAAGAAGATATATGAGTGAAAAGAGTAAGAGGGGGCATTGATATTACATTGTCAATAGTTTGAAGCTATTGTGCATAAATTTGGGTGGGTAGAGGGAGCATTTTATATGAGTTCATTCTGTGGGTCGGGACGGTTGGTTGTTCAGTCAAGCCTGTGTCTGCAATGACGAGGCACTTTAGCTTGTAACAGGAACTCTTAACAAATGGAGATGAACAGAAATGACAGAATTGATAATTAGGAACAGTACACATGTGAGAGTGTGTGTGTGTGTGTATGCCCAAACACATATACAAACACACTTTGGTTGGAATATATGCACAGATGGGAACTTATTTATTTGCAAAGACCCTGATGCATAGACACAAGTTATACACACACAAAATATAGACAATATTTCAACTCGCATACATACACACAGTGGCCAGCCACCACAGGAAGAGATCTGTCAACTATGAAGGATTTTTGGCTGAGGAATTCCAGGGCTTCATCAACTAGAAGAGATTGATGAAGTTAAGAGGATGAAAGAATAGAGAAACAGAGAGGGTGGGGGTGGAGTGCAAGAGAAGCAGAGAAGATAATAAGGCTAGAGAAAGTTGAATTTTTCTGTCATAGGTAGGTGGAGATGGGATGGATGCTGTTCCACATTTGGAGTTGATTGAGTGGTGGTGGTGGTGGGGGGAATGATAGACAGGGAGGAGAGAAAAAAAAGATGCCTTCCCCAATCCGACACCCCTGTAAGCCCTCTTCACTATTTTTCAAAAGGAAATTGCAGCAGAGCAAGTGAAACAATTTCAAGGAAGTTTAAACATGACACGGGATAGAGATTAATTATAGAAATATTTCAAATTTTTCAAGTATTTTTATTATCCTCATTCTTAATTCAATTTATTGTTTAAAATCAGGGGATAAAAAAAATCATCTCGTGATATGCTATTTGAATTTTTTATCTGAAAGTAGTATAAATTAAGAATCTGATTTAGTGCGCAATTAAAAAAAATTATTTTGCTAAAAGAATCATCATTAAATTATAACAGAACAACATAGGACTGAGTAACAGTTTAAGAAATAACATTTTTTTCATTGCATTATAAGAAAATTTCCCTCTTAGAAAAAAAAAAAGAATTTAATAAAAATTACATGACAAGTATCAGAAATTACAAGCATCAGATGGTCCTGGGTATGACAACCTGCATCCAGTAGCAAGGCCTCTGATTGGGAGGTTGTGAGGAGCACGGAACCAGCTCTTAATTGCTGTTGTTCCCAGGTCCACTGTGATCTGGGGTGATAACACCTGTTAGGGTCCATGCTATGGACAAATAGTTTATCCCCAAACTGGGGTCAAAACACTATGAAAGTATGAAAATAGACATTTATAAAAAAAAAAGTCAAAGAAAGCTGATCTATAAACACTTACAAATATATATTTTATTCATACAAATCTATTGTAAAAATCTTGTCGGCATTAAATAACATATTTAGGTTGATAGCCGTAAAACAAACCAAACAAGTATTTGAATCTACATAACAAGTATCAGAAATAATAAGTATTATAATTTACATAACAAGTATCAGAATTATATAAAAAGTATCAGAAATTAAAAGTTATCCTCTTTTTCAATAATTTTTCTCTTTTTCAGAAGTAAATATTTTTATAATTTACTCATACAAAATTCAAATTATCATATATATGTGCACATGGCTGGTGCAAGGGCCTTGCCACTCCAATCTATAATATGCCCTCCACCACCTCTACTAAGGTAGTATTCAGATAAAATACAATTTTATTGTAACCTAATTATGTACAATAATAGATATAGGTGAACAATTCAAATAGAAAAATAGAAAATAAATATAATGAATCTAAATATAAATTAGAGACATAAATCCTCCCATCTTAAATAAATCAGCAATGTTTTCCAGCAATTTTTAACATCAACTTGAAATTTTTCTTGTTAAAAAGTTGAACTTCAACATGTACAGCATTATGGATGAAAAAATAGTGAATTTTTATATAGTGATTTTTTTAAAAACTTAGCATGGGCAAAACAAATTCACAGATTTATAGAAAAAACTAAAAGAAAGACCTCAGAATGAAGTCACAATTTGCAATGATTTTTCATCCTTTAAAAGTTGTGTTTAGTTTAATTTTTGTCATGTAAATAAAATGGAGGTTAAAAAAAAGTACATGTTAAGATAGTGAGTGGTCACAGAGCATTACCCAGGGCCCCAATCAGGCTTGACCTCCCAACCTCTGGTCAGGTGGTTCAAATGTAGTAAGCATCGACTGTGAGTATATGGGAAATCCAGATTGATGTTGAATTTTCTTATTTTCATATTGACATTTTGCTACTTTATGTGAGCATTTTCAAAATAACCAAAAATTCTAAGGAACAATCATTACCATAGATGCTTTTACTTAAATGCAAATATCTTTTTCCTGAATCCTTATTTGTTGTTACTAACAAGAAAATCTGTTACATATGAGGTGTGATAATTTAATTTCTGAAATGGTCTTGTGAAAGCAATGTTTGCTTACTGGGTCACTACTGGATTCTGTAACCTTCAAAGTAGTCCCCTTGTTAAGCTATTATCTTTGTGAAAAAGTAATATCATTCTTAGAAACATTCTTGGAATGCATTTTTCATAATACCTTTCAGTAGAGTAGTCACATGTTGCTAGATGTAATGCAAATATGTCTTTTCAGGTCATTTTAAATTTTGGAAACATCCTCAAATCACAAGGTGGTAAGTTTGGTGAATAAGGTCAATAATGAATCATTTTTCTTGTTCCCAAATCATGTTAGAATCTGTTGCACTATTTCCATATTTATATTTGATTCTACTCTCAGTTGCACATTAAATCTTTAATCTAAGTGCATCAAGGTTAGAACTGTTCATGTTTGCATCTGCCCTTATATTGTGTCATATACCTCTTTTTGCCTTACTTTGAATAACCTGTGGCAGTAAAAAAAAAAAAAAGAAAAAAAAAAGAAGGCTTATGGTGAATATCCTGTGACGTTCACCAGAAGCCATTTTTAACAGGGTTTACATTTCTTAACTACTTCAGACAATCTTCACACAAACTTGATGTTAATCTGCTGCCTAAGATTCCTTTCACACATTTTCTACAAGCAGTATAACATGAACACATGCTACTTCCTCTACTGCTCAGCAATGAAGGAGTGAACTGGTTTGCCTCTCAAGAAAGTGGAAACTGGATGATGTCCAGACACTGGACTCAAAAGTTTTTTTTTTTTTGCACTATTGACACACTGTATTCATTCTGGGAATTAAATTGTCACCTTGTGTGTGTATATAGAAAAGTGAAAGAAAAGTACCAAAACTAACCATACTAATACAAAGCTTTCAAAAACATGAGAAAATAAAATAAAAGAAAGAAATGGACACTTAACTAAACAAAAATTTTGAGTCTTCAATGTCTATAGAATCAAGAAATCCTAGCTAAGAAACTTAACCAAAATAGAGTTGTAATAATAACATGAAAGAATGTATCTAGGGATATATATATATATATATATATATATATATATATATATATATATATATATAAAATATTAGATAAAAATCTAAAACCTTAATTATAATAAATCACAAATTATCTTCCATTGTATAAATTATAATTCAAGAACATAATGCTACTTTTAAAAGTGAAGTGAATATATTCCAAAGTGATTTTTAATACAATATTTTTATTAATATCTGACTTTACATTATGCTTACATAAATTATCAAATGTCAATGAAATTATGAAAACACTGTTTAGAAAACTAATTTATTTTGATATACTGCTCAATGTTGTTAATACAGAACTAGAAATAGTATACTAAAAGGAAATTATAACTAACAAAAAATAAAATTTCTTTTATACAAGTATCACTGCAGCTAATCACTAAAATAAGTATAGTGAAATTTCATGTTAGTCCGGTTACAGTTGCACAAATTATAAAGTACAAAGGTTGCTGTTGGTGGTATGTTACTAGAAAGTGAACCTTCTCATACTTTCTTCAGCCTTTTTACAAATATCAATTGACCAGCAGTCTGGCAAAATGATGTCTGACAAAAGTGCATACAAAAGCAAAGTTGGTAGATTTCTAGGTGTACAAAAACTGCACACATTTACATTTATTCTTACTAGCTGAACATTTACAAAGTCTGAACAAGGGATATGGTGTTGTGGGTAATACATTTCAGCAGTGGTGACAAAGTTTGTGACAAGCCACAATCAGGGCAGCCATTATCAGCTGTCAATCCACAAAACAAAGAACTAGTTCATTGCCAATAAAAACAGATAGCCGAAGGTGAAAGAGTGTTTTATTGTAGCTGAAAACTTGTTCTATCCAATGTTATTGTGTCCTATATCTGTGATAACTGCCATAGAAATAACTATGGAAAAAGCATTATTTTTGGAGCATCCCCACCTCTCATATGTTGTATAGTAAAATGGTTAGGATTCCTCATTATGGAATAGTTAACACTTCTAGCACGATGTAAAAACATTCGGTTCTCTTGTTGGGTCTTCTATACTTGTAGCCTTTTGTTAGACTTTGCTAATTTTAGTAAATAGAAATACCTGTAATGAAAAGAAGACAAGACTCAAAGATTGGGATGTTAAATATTTACATTATTAACTGCCCATATTAAAAAAAAATATATATAGATGTGTTGGACAGGATTTTCCTTCTTCATTTCATTTTCTATCATTGTGCCACTCTTTATCTTCCGACAAGGTACTATCCTGTTCCACACAAGGGAAGATCTTATTTGTTGGGCTGAATATTTTGGGGGAGGAAAGAAGCAGGAAGACAACAGACATTGACAAGTTCTTGGCTGAATGCCAACAAAACAAGAACATAAAACAAAATATAAATAGGTTTTTCTTTTACCAAACCCTAAACAAGATAACTATTTTTACAGCTGGTAAAACACATAGTTCAAGGACATGTTTTTACTTAACTGTTTCTTATTTATGTTTAGCATTTAAACTTTATTTTCTTCAGTTTAGTACCATTTATATCTTACCAATGTTACTATGAGCACAGGGATATTAAAGTGGGTCAAACTAGCCAAACTTAAAATTTGCCTTTTTTTTTTAACTAATTATTCATGCAATACTAGGCTCAAGAGCCACTCAAGGTAGAGATTTACTGAATGAAGTTGCTGTAGGAGGGAGTTAGAAATGCATATTATGAGGGTATGTAAGAATGATAATAGTTGAGTCTAGATTTGAAGCAGTTAAAATTGTAGTGATCACGGAAGCTTCCATTTGTGAGTTTCTTCCATAAATAATTGATTGGTTTTAACTGCATATCAACTAGTTTGGGGCGATTTTATTGCAAGATGTAAATTGGGGTGGGGATGGTAAAATTTATATTTTTCAAGCCTATTCCATGAAGAAGCTTTCTGAAAGAAACTTCCTTCTTACTAATGGAATATAAAGAAAATTGGGAGGATTTGTTCAAGTGTATATCACATGGCAAGTTTTAGCTGAGAACAAGAAGGAACAAATGAATGTCATGGAAATAACAATATAGCTGCAAGAGACTTGTGGCATTTTGTTTATAGGAAAGAGGCTTGCAGTGTGGAAAATAATTCTTTGCCCATAAAGCAGTGTGGATGCTTTTGAACTCTATCAAGGCTGGGAAGTAACAACAGGATAGCTCCAGATATGACTATCAGTATTCCGCTTTTTATTTGATCTGACTCTTTTAAAGATCGAGCATAGCAGGAGGAGTCAGTTACTTCCTAGAGCAGTATAAAAAAACTGATTATTTAACCAGCATCTTTAGCAATGGATCTACAATCCACTTGAAGTATGGAGTGAACTTGAGTATTAATAAATAATATAAGAATTCAAGTTACATCTTTGATAATTATATCAGCAGGAATTTAAGAAATTAAGTTCAAATTTACTTTACCTTATTGGTGATAAATAGTATCCAGAATTAAAGTTGTGCAGCATGTCCTTCTGCATGGTAGTGTCTAATATTAGCGTTGTCATAAAATATTAGCTTTTTCTGTGTATTAGCTTAAAATAAAAACCAGTGGTTATAAAACAAGTGTATACTTATCTTTATTAATGTTATCAGATGAAACACAGGATAAAAATAGTTATCTTGATATTTATACATCCTGACTTGTAATCGTAAGCAGGAAATATGGTGGTAAACACAAGTGGGAAATCTCCTTTGGCACAAACTCTTAAGAGATTGTGCATTCCACATTATTTGAGTGGCAAGTCACTTCTGGCTGTTTTTTTTTTTTATTTCTGTCTTGTGCATATATATATATATATATATATATATATACACACACACACACACACAAGATAAAATATAGTTTTAAAATATGCTATATTTATGGATAAAAGTGCTCAATATCACAGAAATAATGCATGCAAATATAAAAGTGGACACTGAGGTCAATGCCAAGCAGTGACAATTTGCTTCAAACTTGAATATAATCTTAAAAGTAATTATATATATTGAACTTTGTCTTAAAGGCTACTATATATACAGAGTGGTCCAAAAGTTAGACAGTAAATGCTAAAATTTTATGAGTACATATACAATTATATTGAATAATACAATTATTACACTGATAATTAAATTTTATTGTCTACAATAATACAAATACCATAATTATAATGAACACCATTGTAATAATATAAGTGGTTAGCAAACCCATTCTACTGTCGACCAACTTTTGGGCCACCTTGTAAATGTGTGTGTGTGTGTGTGTATATATATATATATATATATACACACACACACACACACACACACACACACACACACACACAGAGAAATAAGTTGGGAACAAGTAAGAAAAAGAAAAACTTCATAAAGAAAAGAAAAGTAAGAAAAACTTCATAAATTTAACTTATTTCCTTACTTATTTAGATTCAGCAGAAAAGTTTTGGATGTGGAATAATATGGTGGTATTTTGATCTTTGATATCTAATTTATATTACTTTTATAGATGTCAGTCAGTCAGATAAGTGCCATATTTGATACATGCTTTGGGCGATCATGTCTCAAAAGAGACATGACTGACTGGGCAGAAGATTATCCCACAGCAGGTTGCCATTGCTTTCTGCTGTAGACTGGTTGCCATTGCTTTCTGCTGTAGACTGGTTGCCAGCCAAGGCTATAGAACCCACTCTGTCCTATTATTTAACCCATAACTGGAGGGAAAAGATGGAGTAATACCTTTCCCAAGGGTATTTGTGCATTAATGCCATAAAATGAATATAATGTAACATAAAAATAAAAAATGTGAACAACTCTACATTATTCCAACAATCCCAAAATTTCTGACAAAACTGAAATATCTTCAAACATTAAATTTATTAATTTTCATATTTGTTCCTTATTTAATCATTTTGTTGGATTTAAAACATATCTTCAACTCATATATATATATATATATATATATATATATATACTACCGGCCATAATTATTAGGCCACCCCAGTTTGAAAAATAGATGATGTATTTCATGCTAATTTTAGTATTTATTGCCAAGTCTATAATTCTAAATGAAAATAGAATGGTCCTTTTGTTATTATTACTTTGCAAAATTTTACAAGGCAGCCAGGAACCCATTGCCTTGGCTAGCCAATAAGAACAGACTAACATGTGGATGAGAGTACAAAAACTGAATACCAGAACAGCTCATTTGATGCACATGTTATTGTGCAGTATTAACAAAGAACAATTCTATTTTCAGTTAGAATTATCCACTTGGCAATAAATACGAAAGATAGTATGAAATACATCATTTCTCTTAAAAAACTAGGGTGGCCTAATAATTATGGCTGGTAGTGTATATCAAATGATGGAAATTTGGATATGCAAAAAGTTTTTCCTCTACACATAAAATGCTGAAGTTCTTAACTTAACGAAAGAAAAAAATTCAAATGCTGTTTATTAAGATCCATAGTAAGAATCGAAACATTCATCATAATTTTTACTATCAATGATTAATCTTTTAGTTTGTCAAGTGTATAAGTTAAACTTTATTATATGTATGTATTTATAGGTGAAGAATAGAGCACTCCCATGTGGTTAAGGTGAGTGTATGTCGATATAAGTAGACACTGAGGTCAACATCAAGTGGTAACAGCTTGTTTCATGTTTCAACACAATCATCAATCTCCTGCAACAGACTGGGAACTAAGGGCCGATATAGGCTCAAGATTGAAATTCCCAGAGCAAATTGCCATCACAAAACTTCACCCAGATATAGTTTTCTTCTCATATAAATTGAAGAAGATAGTCTTGTGGGAACTGACAGTCTCCTGGGAGGAAAACGCAGAGGAAGCTCGTGAAAGGAAGAAGTTAAAATATGATGAACTGCTGGAGAGTTGCAGGGTTAAAGGCTGGAGGGCTAGCTGTACTCCTATAGAAGTGGGGACTAGAGGATTTGCAGCAAGGTCCTTATGCAAAGCCTTAACAGATATTGGGATAGTGGGAGTAAAAAAAGAAAAGCACTCAAGTCCATAACTGAAACAACGGAAAGAACAGCTAATTGGTTATGGATCAAAAGAGAGAGTGCCTGGATTCCAAATTGTTAGCTAAAATTCCCCGAAATTCTGCATCTAAATTGATGTTTCGGATGAGCTCATGTGCGGTTCGCTTCTCAATGGAAAGTGGCTCTGACTGTTGCCAATCGGAAGCATTTGCAAGGTTTTGTACCGGGCCTAAACGTAATGTTCCAGTGTCTGAAAGTGCTTATCGAGGGTGGGCCGGAGGCTGATCATCTCTGGTCGGGTCGGCGTGGTGAGGGGGGTATGATGTTGAAAGACCTGAAACCCTCTAGTTACATCACTGATGACACCCTCTAGCGCCCCCATTACGGTGCGTATGTCTGAAAGTATGAAGAGAGCATTCATGAATGAAAGAGACTGTTGCCACTTGGTGTCGACCACAATGTTCACTTTTTATTTCCATACATTTTATCCCTCATATTGAGCACTTTTGCCCATAAACAAATATATATATATATATATATATATACACACACACACACAGTGTTGTGGACAGAATTATTTGATCCCATTGAATATTTACATATTTTCATAAGGAAACTAGCAGTATAGCCCGGCATTGCTAGGGTGTAATGAATGATTTAAAACTAATCCATAGTCCTGGAGCTCAGACTCTTTGGACGTTGGTATGAAAGACTAAAAAGCAATAGTTGTTTCCAGTTAAAGTGAAACCGTAGACTGAAAGAAAAATGAATGGATGTAAGTCAAATTTTGATTCCCGGGTATCGATATCAAATAAGTTATTTTTGTCGTCAATTGAATTTTGAAGGCTAAATAAGTCCTCTGAGTAAATGGCATGATGGCTGAGATTAAGAACTACAATTATATCTACTCAGAGCCAAACCTGAAGCAAAAACTAAAATAAAAGGGCTGAAAAAAATAGACATACAGACAGATAAACAGACACACAAACACAAACATCTTGCCTTATATATATATATATATATATATATATTATCAATTTTCTGCACTATTGTAAGAACTGCAACCTTGAAACTTTTGAATATCATTTCTTATGTCTTTGTCTATGAGTGTATAAAATTTGATTAAAATCGAACCACTCCTTCTATAACCCGATTTTTTTGATTATCGATATTTATCAAGGGTACCTCGACACAAAACCTAGCTAAGAACACTCGCAGACGCTTATAGTACAACTGTGTAAATTTTCAAGAAAATCGTTTCAGCCATTTTGGAGTCTATAGGTAATGGACATAGACACACATAGACAAAATTCCATTTATAAGTAAGTTTAGATGCAAATATTTGCAAGTACTTACTGAAATTACCATAAATAGTTGGTTCCATATTTAGTTTTGAATAACTTATGAACTTTTTAGAAGTTTCTATTTATTATATTCATGGTTATAGATCTTTCTGAAAAATTTGTATAATCCAAAATTCTTTGTCGCACCCCTTATGAAATAATACTGCTCTATGGCAATTGCAATGCTCTGTTTTGTAATTAAACATTTAATACTAGCACACTTTGAAAATGAAATAGTATTGACCTGATTCTATAATATTCTAAGAGGTAATGAAGCAGACAATATGCGAGTGCCATGTACCATGATAACTCATTTATTCTGCAACCATGACAAACATGTCTGAACTTGACAAGAAGCTCTGAATGAAGACAGTTGATGTGTACAAAGAAGGTGATGGACATACAACACTTTCCAAGCATTTAAATGTTCCTAGAATGACAATTCATAGCATTATCAAGAACAATGAGAACCACTGTGTTGAGAATAAATTAAGGACTGGCAGAAAATGGTTAATTTCTCAAAGAGTGGAAAGGAAAATTATTAGATGTCTCAAAGAATCCTCATTTAAAGACATTGTACATTGTCAATGATATAATGACATCAGGGTTGAATTTATTGATGAAGATAATCACTAGATGCTTTCATTGAGCATGATATTGAGTTTGTTGCCAAAGAAAAACTTCCTTGCTTAAGCACCTAAAATGTAGATTACCCTTTGCTAAAAGCCATCTAGAACATGGTAGTAAATATGGGAACGCTGTTTTATGGTCAGATGAAACTAGAATTATTTGATCCTATTATGTATGGCAGATAGTGAATGAAGCCCAGAAACCAAAAAATACCCCTCCCAACAATTAAGCACGGTGGTGTGAATATTCTGCTCTTGGGATGTTTTGCATCTTCTGGATCAGAAAAACTAGTGAGAGTACAGGTATCATGGATAAAGAGGAGTATTTGGCTATTCTTAAAAATAACCTAAAAAAAGTGAATGAAAGCTGCCTTTGGGACACCACTGGAAGTTTTAACATGACAATATCCTGAGACACATGACACAAATTGTTACAGGATAATTAGATGACTGCAAAATTAAGGTATTGGCATACCCTGCATGAAGATCTGACCTAAGCCTTTTTGAAAATTTATGGACATATTTGAAGAAAAATGTCCTTTGAATTTGAAAGAACTAGAAGTTATTGCCAAAGAAGAATAGAGCAAAATCAGTGTATGCATTCATCTTGTAAAGAAATATCAAAAATGATTAAAGGCAATAATTCCAAATAAAGGTTACACAATTGATTATTAAAACAAGAAGCCCAATAATTTTGTCCTATATTAAATTGTTTTTTGGTTTTTGTATTATTGTTTGACATTAAAATAAAAATTTTATTGTGGGCATCATTGCACATTCTTTCAAATCCATTCTTTCATCATTTGTGAAAAAATGTAACTGAAGTTTCAGTAAAAACTTGATATTACAGTTTTATTTGTAATTATGTAAGGAGAGGGTGAATAATTCTGTCCACAACTATATATATATATATATATATAGTCATCCGCAGACAGATCTGTTTCGCTGTATCACAGCTCATCAATACAGTTAAACAGCCAATTGTTTTTTACCCAGGATTGAAACCCGACCGAATTGGTGTCAGTCGGCAATTCTACCTCTGAGCTATGGACGCTCAGTAGAAGGAGGCAAACTTTATATATATATATATATATTTTTTTTAGAAAAGATTTTTGATTTATTACAATGGGGAATACATATTTCACTGCATCATGATGTTATTATTGCGGCCTGTTAGACCCAAATGGTACAACAGTTGATCCTCAAAGTATTCCCCACCACCAAATTATTTTACACAGACGCTCACATTTTTTTTGGGGAGGATATTTTGAGGATCAACTGTTGTACCATTTGGGTCTGACGAGCCACAATAATAACATCATGATGCGTTGAAATATGTATTACCCATTGTAATAAATCAAAAACCTTTTCTAAATTATATTACTCTGTTAAATTAAATGAATGAATTTAACATTGAGTTCTTTTCAGTTCTTCTCTATTGGAATTTACCTGAATAGTATCCCAAGTGTGCTACGTTACATATATTAGCTGTATAGCCGAGCCTAGTTGCTTAGGTTTTTTTCATGGTTCTGTTGAAATGGTAAATTAAGATCAAGTGCTTATTCAAAAAGGTCCAGTATGAGGTTGCCATGATGTCTAAGTTAAAAAAATGCGAAGTAAGTATTGGTTTTTATTGTATTTGTAAAATGGGATTCATGCTTGGTCAATTTTGCCAATAAACGAGAATGATGTATGTACAATAGGAAGAATGGAGGTGGTGGTTACAGGAGCCTGTAATAGGGTGTGATGACATTGCGATGCACAAGACGTGGATGCATTGTCTCTGCAGCATTGAAGGAGTTGGCACCTTGTAAAAAATGTGAAATTATGTTATATGATAAGGCTGAAGTTACAAAAAAGACCCAATTTTTGTTGAAATACAACTAAATGTTTTAGAGAAGTAAATGATCACAAAAAGCAAAATTTTCTACAAATTTTTGTCTCACCCTGTGTGTCAATTGAAATTTTTGTTTGCATATGAAGGCATCAAACCTTGATCTACCAGTGACTCGATTTTGGTTGAGTTTGAGTGAAGTCTCTTAGAGAAATGCATAAAAGTGCACAAAAGACCACCCAAAATTATGTTTGTCATTGATTTTTAACAAACCCTGCACATTGATTTGAAAAGTTTTGAATACATCAAAAGTTCGGACCTTGATCCACAAGTTACCCGATTTTGGTTGAATTTGCATAAATCATCTAAGTAGAAGAGTTTGTAAATTCTAAGCATTTCAGTGGTTTCTGCCATACTCTGTCACTAGATTTGAAAAATTTTTGCATACATCAAAGGTTCATGTCATGATTGACAGGTGACTCAGTTTTGGCTGAAATCAGGCCAAGGGTTTTGGAGGAGTAGGGTTTGTTAGAATGGAGAGACACACACACACACACACACACACACACACACATATATAATTGTGTATTTGGCCAGCAATCACTGGTTCATGACAGTTTCATTAAAAATGACTGACAAAATGCTGTGGTTAAATTTTTTATATAATTTGTTATATTTTCTTATTTTTTTCTCTTTTCTGGACATAAATTATATAAAAATTGTCCAAATGTTTGATATGTCCAAGCACTTTAGGGTATACCTTTTGCCATTATCAAAGATAAATTTTATTTTTAACTGAATGTATTGATTATTTTATTATTTTTTAGCATTTTTTTATGTATGAGTGTTGTGGATAGATACCTGTTGATAATATAAATATATTAGCCTTATGCACATGTAAAAAAGGCTAAAAATAAGAGAAGAATTATTAATAAAAAAGAAAAAGTATCAGTATCAACTACAAACATAGTCACAATGTGTTGACTATATTCAGAAAATAAAACATTCCAGAAAACCCTAGAGATATACATAAACAATCTATACAGTTAAAAGTAAAATTCATCCTTGATAATGGCTAAAAGTATTTTTAAGATAGAGAAAGAGCAGAACAAAAACTAACCTAATTTCATTCAATTATGAAAATAACTTTAACAAAATTACTGTATCTGAATAACTTTCAGAAAAGCTTCAAGGTATTTAAATCAGTTAACAGTAATACAAAGCAGAAGCACAAGATCTTTTTATATCAAATAAGTTAAAAAAAAAAACAAAAAAAAAACAAGATGTTGTACATGGTTATTTTGACAAAACCAATCTGTCGGCCTCTACTGTAAGTCTCCATCAAAACAAATATATTAAAATTTTAAAAAGACCAATTAAAATTTTATTCTTAATATCACTAGTAACATTTTAATAGCTTAGATAATTATAGAATAGTCAATAAAATTTGTTTACTGGTAAGATTTTATAAGATTGAATGACCTTGTGTGGATGAAAGCTTTTTTGGCTATTATCAAATACTATATCCTAAAATTCAGAAAAGGAATAAAAATTGTATAAATTGACAAATTCTTTTTTTTTTTTGATTAAATAAAAAAATTTAAGTATTTTGTGATTATTTGCACCTGAGCAGAGATCAAATACAAATGAATATGGTGCATTTTTTGTTTATATAGTTTTTAGTATTAGACAATAATTTTGAAATAATCAAGTTGTTAGTAAATTATTACATTTTGACAAAAATGAGGCTGTTTCTTCCATCTCCATGGACAGCTAAAACCTTTTTGATAAAAAAGACCTCAAAGTAACTATTTACTATTTGAACCTTAAGTAGAACACTTGTCTGTAATGAGAGAAGTTGTGTAAATTAATGTTTACAGACCTTCCCTAATGCTAATGTCTGTAGAAAAACATTACAAGAATCAAAAATTGTGCAGAGCCAGTTCTATTCAGAATGGAAAGATCTTCATTTCAATAACATATCAGACAGATTGAATAGTTTTATTTTTGCCATTTCCAAATAATTCATTCATTCTTTCTACCTTTTCTTTGCGTGCATATGTAGTCATATTGATGTAGTCTAATAAAGGACAAAACAAGTCATACAAAAATATTTTCTACTTTTTGTTTGTTCCCGAAAATTTTATTTACCTTTGAGTTTATGATGCTAATATCAATATGTTTCTTCCATTATAAATGTAGTATTGTTGCTGTATCTGAGCTTGGGCTACTCAGTTCTCACTTGCCTGTCTTGATAGAGTTCAAAAGCATATATGTAGCCTTGTTCGTGATGAATTCTTTTCTACCCTGAACCAAGCCCCTTGTTGCTCTATCCTTATTTCCAGAGCATTTGTACTGATCAGCTACATTCCTTTATCCCACTATGCTTGACCTTTACAATTGGGGCCCATCATGCCACACCAACAAGTGTGAATCATCCCAATTCCCTGTGTATTCTCTTAGTAAATTCCACTCGGACAGCTTCTTCCAAAGAAATGATGCTTTGTGGAACAGACTCCAAGCTGGATGTTTTCCCAGTCACTACAATTTTGACCACTTAACCATTATCTTTTCTGCATAACTCCATGAACCTTACTTCTTGCCTTTTCTTGCACTCATACAACAAACAGCAACATCTACCTTGAGTGGCTCTTGAGCACTGTATCGACCAACTCATTAGTAAAAAGATAAAAAAATGATGTTGTATGAATGTATGATGGGGGAGGTAAGAAGTGCAGTTTATGAGGTTATGCAGGAAAGATAACTGTTAACCCTAGATTTGAAGGAGTTAAGATTGTATTGATCAGGTAAGCATCTTTTCGGGAAGTTGGCTTGCAAAGTAGTGGTTCTGGAAAAAAAGCTGTATGAATGTAAAGAAAATGTTTATAAGAACAAAGATCATAAAAACCTAGTTATCTTGAAATCATAAGCCTTAAGTTAGTTTTCTATTTCTTCAGAACTCTATTTTAATAATAAAATGAATACCTTTGGTTGAGAGAAAAAAAGAAGATAGTTTATACAAAAGTAGTCTTCATCTTATTTTTATAGTGCATCTTTAGTATACACAGTTGCTTATTAAAAAATAATAAAATGATTCATATTTTATATTAAAAAAAAACAAAACAATGAAAAAAAAAACAAAAAAACAGAAGATTAAAAAAATTCAATTTCATATCAAATCTAAATAGTGTTTGGTATGAATAATTTCATTAAATGTCCAGATGTGTTATACAGACTTATCTAAAGTAAATAGTTATTTTAATTTACATTATCAATTTGGAAATTTTTGTAGCTGTTTATATTAACACACACACACACACACTACATAGTTTTTCACCTTCATACCATTGCTGTAAATTACAAAGATTTCACCTTTCACTCTTGAATAAGTACTGCAAAGTGATTTAATTGGGTATTACGACACTGCACTTACTTGATTGGGTCAAGACGTTTCTTAATGTCTACGATTTTACAGAGAAGGTTTTGAATAGTCAATTATAAAAAGCAATTTTTATGACATTTTACGATTGCAGACTAATTTGAAAAATGAAAACCTTAAATAAAGATCAATATAATATGAAGCAAGAAATTTGCTATCATCAGATTACTTTAAACAAATTTACCTCATATATAACTATATTTGATACAGAATATTATTACAACCCATGATATAAACATCACTGTGATTAAGCTGCATACACTTTATGGTACTATATTTTAATATGTCAAAATGTTTTCTTATATAATTTGTATCCTAATAATAAAAAAAACAATTAATTTATGCAAGTACTCATTTTTCAACAATATTTTTTGTCAATGTCCTCAATATTTTTTCTAAAGAACAGATATTGTTCTTCAATATGTCATGTACTTTCAAGATATCAGCAATTATGTATATGTTACTGCATAACAATTTTGACTCTTGTTTCTAATGAAAATTTCCTGTTTCTTAATACTTTACTAAGCTTTTGGAAGGCATCAATGTGTGTTTGGATTTTGGGGTCACTCTTCTGTTATAAAACTTCCTAGATATTAAAACTATTTTACTTGTTTGACTTTGGCATCTTCAATTCGTAATTTGCATGTTGTGCTATTTCTTTTTCTAACAACAATGCATTCTAACTTCTTTTAATTGATGTTTAGTTCTTTTTGCTTTTCTTCACTACATTCTGTAGGAGTTCTTGTAGTTTTCTTTCTATGTCTGCTATCAACACCATGTCACCTGTACATCTTATGGTTTTAAATTGCCAATAATGAATCCTGGTAGGATTTTTAATGCTCCCAGAATCACCTCACTGCATAGGTTGAATAAGCCTGATGAGAAAACACATCCTTGTCGTATAGCACTTTTTATTTTTGAATATTTATCGAATTCATTTTCTACCATTTCTTAGCACTTTGCAGGTTATTTAAAAACCAGAAAATATGTGTTTAGATTTTTAGAATTTTTTTTTTGTCACAGACAATCAGTGATACAGGTCTTACTAATTAACCCATAGCTGAGGGAAGAATAGGTGGATTGATGTGGCTGTAATACTTTTGCTGCAAGTATATATTTTGGATTATTCTAATATTCTTTCCAAATATATTATGGTTAACTAACAGTTCCAACAGTTCTTTGTGATTTACTGAAGATGGTTTTGCATAATCTCCAGCTATATTACTCGTATGTTCAATCTTGAACGAATATTCAGGCTGTTGTAATTTTATTTTCAATCAGTGTTTACAAGATCCTTGTTACGTCCCTTCTGATGAAGATTAGTGATATTGAATCTTCGTTTAATTTATTTTATCAATAATCTTTAGCAGAAGTAACATAACAATAGAAAACAATGCAATTTTTTAAAATGCTAAAAGCAAGAAAAAAAGGGTCAACTACAATAAGTTGACTGGTAGGATTAATTAATTAGTCACTATTGTTTCCTTTTTTATTTATGATTGTAACTTCCATTGCAAATATTGAAAGCGGTATTTGTCACAATGAAGAATAAGTCACTTCCTACCCAGATTAATATGAGAGAAGAAAAAGTGGAGATAATGACTAGATTATGAGAAGTTATTTGTAATAGTTGATATTTACAACTGAAGCATTCTTAGTGCATCTCATCTTTGTTGCCGAGGTGTAAGTATTTGGTAAGGGATAGGGGAATTCTGTTTCTCCAGAAATTATGAAAACTGAATATTCGAAAGATAATTAATAATTTATTATTTGTTAAACAAAAATTCATTGTTAAAAAAAAAATTGAGAAGCTTTATGGCAAAATAAATTTTTAAATTAGTTATTTGCCTATCATTGTGAAGCTTCTGTTGACACAATTTTTAGCTTAATGAAGTGTTTGTCATATATTATTTTTACAACTATAAACATAAGTAAATACACAATAAAAAAAGTGCATTTTGTTTATGGACACACCTCACACACAGATAAATTACAAGAAATTATGTAGTTTATACCACAAGAGTTTCTGGTAAAATCAGTTGATGTGATTCCTGGGTGGCTCAAGAATTTGGTAACAAAACCTGGTGCCCATATTGAATTAAAAAAACTCAAACTAAATTCTTTCCTCTCATATCCATTTCTTTTAAAAATTATTATAGTTAATAAATAAATTATAAGTATCTTAAAATAGGGAGTTACTTTTCAGTCATTCTGTGTGTGTGTGTGTGTGTGTGTGTGTGTGTGTGTGTGTGTGTAATAAAAAAGTCTCTAAAGCTTCTAAGCACAGATTCTCTTCTAATATATGAAACAAATAAAAAAAAATTCCAATGATTTTTTTATATTAATTACAACATTCACAAACTATATTGCATATTTTACAAAATAATTTTCAGTACCTAAAACTTGACCCCACAATAAGATATTTTGTAAAATCCTATTTAATGCCATACAACAACCTCTAAATCTACAATCACTCCTGAGATCATCTTGTTTATCCAAGTCACTCGCTCACCATGGCAATGTAATGTGTAATAAACTCTGATACCAATTTTGTAAACATATCACTGATAGTATTTTTATCCCACCTGGCACACATTCAATAATCTGGCTTTCTCCCTTGGCTTGTGACAGTTCAAATATATTTAATTTTTTGAAACAAGTGTAATACAGGAAATCATATCAGTGAAACTGGTACAGAATTCCATCTGTAATTCAATAACAACAAGAAAGCTATCAGAGACAACAACTTCAATTTCCCTCTAGCTATGCCTTTCAGCCAACCAGAATATAGTATTAATAATGTTAGATGTATCGTTATGTACCATATTCCTTTGGGAAGTAAGTGATCATGGCCTTCTACATGTCCCTGTCCCTTGTCCCTTAACACCCTTTCTCTTGTTACTCCTCATAAGCCCTGCTCTGCCATCCATTTGCTCAAGCCCATCAAGTGTGTCATGCATTGCTTTCCCCTGTCTCTCTTTTCCTCTATCTGTCCTGTGAGTACCAGATTCTCCAGTTCCTCTTTCCTCACTACATGTCCTAGAAACTTCAGCTGTCTTTTCCTAATGTTAAGTTTCCATTTTATTTCCATCAGCACCAAAACCTTGTCATTGCTCACATGTTCAGTCAATGTTATCTTCAGCATCCTTCTGTAGAACTAGATTTCTGTTGCTTCCAGTCTTTCCTTCATATTTGATGAGATTGTTCTTCAATATGACAGCAAGTGCTGGACAAATATCATATAACAGACCAATACTCTCTCCTTTGTTTCTAATAAAGTTTTCCTGTCTCTCAATACTCTAGTCAGCCTTTGGAATGCATCATTGGCTATGCCAATACACCTTTAGAGTTAGTATTAGTGTTGCACTTTCTGTCCCTGGTTGATTTCAGTATCCCTGACTTGTAGTTGGCATTTAAGGCTTCTCTTCTCTTTTTATTGATGACCATGCATTCAGTTTTCTTGTACTTTATGTTTCATTCTTTCTTTTTGCTTTCTTTAGCTATCTTCTGTGAGAGGTGTTATAGTTTTCTTTCTGTGTCTGCTATCGGCACTGTATCATCTGTGTATCTTATATTGTTCAGATTGTGGTTGATAATAGAAGAACTAGTAGTTCTCTTTATCTTCTTAGCATCTTTATTTAGCTGTTAGCAACATATGAGTTAGCTGTTGAAAATTAAAATTCATTTTTAAAATAAATTTGCTTTTTTCATACAGAAATAGAAATTTAGGCATACTCAGTGAATACAATTTACACAAAAAGTCATCTATGAACTCTACACCAGCTCTAACTATGACAGACAATACTAGATTTAATCAGTAAAATAAATCACTTACACAGATATGGACACTATCTCTCTCTCTCACACACACACACACATACACATTTGGTCTTGTTACTGAATAGGAAAATCCCATGACCACCAAAGAAGACAGATTGGGGAATCATAAAAAAATGACCTTACATCCTTCAGTTGGATGTAGGACAATATAAATTAACTAAAATAATCCTATATCTTTTACCAAAGAGTCCACTACTGTCCATGAACCCTTAATATAAAAATAAACAAACAATACACTTCAGCATATTTCATTTTATCTTATTGAGAAAGGACACATGCGCTTCCAAAAATTCAAATTTTGATATTTTTCTCATCATAATTCTATTTTGTCTAATGACCTAATAATATACAATAAATTTTATTATTATTTGGTCTTTTTGAATTTTGCTCAACATCTTACTAGGCCTCCATTCTGTAAGAAGCATATATGAGCAATCTTTCTCTACTATATATATATATATATATTTTATTTTTCTTTAATCCGAAGTGGAAGAGTAGGAAGGTAAATTCCAAGAACCTGATCCTAATCAATATTAAAAATTTTTAATATTAAAAAGTGATGCAGGCAGAGAGCTCAATGTATTAAGAATACAGAGCCAATATAAATTAGAGAAAATTTTCAAAATTCAAAGGTGTCGGATGTACATTTCAACATAGGATCTCTAATAGAGACTATGTCAGTGACATTGTTTTTCCAAATGGCAAGGCCCTGAGTTAGAGTGTGGAGGGGTTTTTGGTTAACAACGGTCACAAAGTGGAAAAGGACAGAGCTGGTAGTCGTGGGGTTACAGGGTGTTGAAATGGTATATTTAGGAAGGGGAGGAATAGGAGTTCATATTTTATAAAGATAGACAACTAAATGAGTTAAATTACATTTTAAAGTTAATATTTTGGGCTGTTTGAAAGGTGTATTTAGGCGAGAAGGAATGGGTTTCAATATAAGATTTAAAAATTTTTTTTAAGTTTATTTGATTAAACCTTTTAGGTAGAAGCAAGTTAAATGCCAATTACAGGAAGTTATCATTTGGAAAAACAATGTCGCTGATGTGATGTAGAGTCTCTATTAGAGATCCTATGTCGAAATGTACACCCGGCACCTTTGAATTTTGAAAATTTTCTCTAATTTAATATATATATATATATATATATATAAAAATCTGATAGGATGAAAAGATAAAGAACAAATAGGAACCGTATATCAATGTAATATGTTCCACATTTATTAAAGCTTCAGAGATTGAGAGAAAACAGACGAAAGACAGAAACTTTCATATTTTCAATTTTGTTTGGATCAATTCTCATTGGTCAGTTCCATGTGTGTCATGTAGATTAAAATCATAGATAATTCTATATGTATGTTTCTATTTGTTTCATGTCCCTCTCACACTATATATATATTGATTGATTTGGATGTAGTGGATTTAGTGTAATATATGATGAACTTAATTCCTTTGTTATGGTCTGTCGGAGAGATATTAATGTTTATGAGTTTTTTAGGATATTTTCGCCTAGTTTGTAGTTGGAGTGCACTTGGCTACGATAAAAAAATCAACAATTACTGCGATTTCTTGTCTTTTAACGACAACACTATCAAGCTTATCAGATTATATGAAAGGATCCTACACAAAATAAATAGACAAAACTTGTTTATATTATTCAACGAAACTTGTATTAATACATATATATTTATATATATAGTTGGTAATAATGTTATTATTAAGCTTTCAAATCAAAATATTTTCTCCTTAAAGAATTATGTTCCACAAAAGAAATTCCCATTTCACATACAAGGAAAAGACAAGAAAAAATTAACAGAAGTACATTGCCAGTCATTTTTCATAAAACTGATACTAGGAGGAGGATTGTTGCCCAAATGCACAACTATGAATGCAGCCACAATATGCTGACAATGTTTAGAATATTCCTATAACTCTTGATACATACATAAAACAACCCATACACTCTGTTAAAAGTAAAGTATAATCCTTGATAATAGCTGAAAGTATAGAAAAATGGCTCGGATATACAGCACATTCTGACAATTTCTCCATAATTCATGTTCAGAAAAGAAGAAAAAAAAATCAACAACAATTAAATAAAAAACTTAAATGCAATGCCTTGTCAGTCATTTTTAATGAAACTTGTATAAGAGGGATTGCTGCCCAAATACACAATTATCAAACTATATATTAGTTATTGTTAACTAGTTTTTGGTCATAATTAAATTAGACCAGTATACAGTTGTACTAAAAAGGGCTCAGTAGATATATATTGTATAATGTAGAGCCTTTAAATATTTTTTATTTGGAAGCCATTTGTATATGCAACCTTGGTTTCAATCTTTCGGTATCTTCAGGTTTTTTTTTTATAACAACTGATTCTCCAATGTTTTTATTATTTTCAAATGTACAACAGGGATTTTTGAGAATGCATGACTGGAAGTTTAAAACAACTGAAATTTCAAAATTAGCAAGGAGTTTTTTAAGGATCTTAAAGACTTTAATCTGGGTTTGTATGTTCTGGTGCCTTCTAATGATGTTTTTTGTTGGCTTTTCTTCTCCAAAAGAATATCTAAACATATTTATAAACGGAACTTTGTGTGTGTGTGTGTGTGTGTGTCCATTACCTATAGACTCCGAAACGGCTGAACCGATTTTCTTGAAAATTTACATAGTTGTACTATAAGTGTCTGTGAGTGTTCTTAGCTAGGTTTTGTATTGAGGTATCGATAATTGAAAAAATCGTGTTATAGAAGGCGTGATCTGATTTTAATCAAATTTGATACACTCATAGGCAAAGACATAAAAAAGAAACTATATTCAGAAGTTTCAAGGTTGCAGTTCTTAATAGTGCAGAAAATCGATAATATATATGTATAAAAGGCAAGATGTTTGTGTGTGTGTGTCTGTTTATCTGTATGTCTGTATTTTTTCAGCCCTTTTATTTTAATTTTTGCTTTGGGTTTGGCTCTAAGAGGTATAATTGTAGTTCTTAGTCTCAGCCATGATACCATTTACTCAGAGGACTTATTTAGCCTTCAAAATTCAGTTTACGATGAAAAAAACTTATTTGATATCGATACCAGGGAATCAAAATTTGACATCCATTCATTTTTCTTTCAGTCTACGGTTTCGCATTAACTGGAAACAACTATTGCTTTTTAGTCTGAGCTCCAGGACCATGGATTAGTTTTAAAGCTCTCATTACATCTGAGCAACGCCGGGCTATTCTGCTAGTATATATATATATATTTGCTCTATATGTATTTATATGCATATATGTTTAGAGCTCTCTTAGAGAGTTATCCTACCACTGTATGTACAGGATACTTCTTTGGATTCTTCTATACCCACACTGCATGCTGATATTATATATATATAAAATAAATCAGTAAATATTCAATGAACTTATTGACTGACTTCAGAGTTTTGCATCAGATCACTTGTCATCATGAATTTATATATGGAAAATGATATTCAAATTTTTATATTTCAAGAATAATTTTAGAGAAATCTATGAAAAAGCTTTTCAGTGATACATTTTATCCTCTAGGACTTAATCTGATGAAAGTGATGTTTGTGTTGATGCAATTACACATGTGCATGAAAAAGAGGCAATGCTGATGAGTTGAAATGTTTTTGTTTTTTTCCAAATGTTTATGTTTTTATTACTTTTGTTATTAAATAGCCGACATTGTAGCAATAGATCTACTAAGAAAAGTGTAATGCTCTAAGAATCTGGACCTAAACTTACTGTGGATGATCTAGTGATCAAAGCAGCTTCTTTATACATTTTTGTTCTTATAAAATTGGCTTCTCTTTTAATTAGACAAGCAATTTTTAAATCAGAAGTATGGTCAGACCCACCATGGTGAGCAACCAATGCATTGAGCATGTTGCTCTGTAAAAGATACTTTTTGTGTTCATATTTTTTTTTTTTTTTTTAAATCATCTCACCCCAAGCAAGGCATTCCACTGCCACTATTGCGCATGGGGCTACATAGGGGAAGGTAAAGAGAAGGAGTGGTTAGACATAGGGAATGTCAGGAGGAAGGTGACAGATGAGTAAGGATACCGAGGATGAGGTTTGGGCAGATGGGAAGAGTGTTTGATAGAATGGGAGCAGGTTAGTGTGTTAGGAGGTGTCTATTGACCTTACATTTAAACTCCTGGAGATTGTAGCCGTCGGGGAAGCAATCGTTTGGAAGAGAATTCCACAGTCGGGAAGTGCGAGGAAAGAAACTGTTGGAGTAGAAGTTACGGCTGCATTTTATCGGTTTCACTGTAAAAGGGTGGGATAATATTTCTTTATAATGAAAGGTCACTGGTGCCCCCTCCACAAAAATTTACTCGGGCAATCAGACTGGCATCAAGGTCCCACTCTTTTACAGTTAGATCAACCAAATGCAGGTGACAATTCTTCTCCATCAACTTCTTTTCTTGCACTTCCCACCTGTGGAACTCTCTTCCATATACTTGCTTTCCTGATGGCTATAACCTCCAAAAATTTCAATGCAAAGTCAATTGCCATCTCTTATCCACTTAACTAAAGGCCTTTCCACATCACCCCGTGTATCTTGTTCTTTTCCTTTCTCTACCTTTGTAACTGTCTTCATTTCAGTATTCATATCCTTCTCTTGCCCTTTCCCTTTCTCTACCTATAGCTGGTTCATCTTTGTCTTCACTCTTTTCCTGTCTAAAACTTTAACTCTTATGTAGCCCCTTGCACATCAGTGGCGGTACCTCCTTGCTTGGGGTGAAATGATAAAAAAAAAAAAAAAACACATCTGAGGCTTATGGGTAATCCGACACAAAATTCTGGAGTTTGTCAATAAATTAAGTCCATTTAACATTTGAACTATCAATTATAGTTTTGATTATCTATTGAGCACTTTTATACAGAATCTCTACTGGCATAAAAATACATTCAATTCTGTCAATTTTTCAATATATTTTGTATTTTATATATCTATCCAAACAAAGTTGATAAAAAGTACCTACAAGATTGGTCTGTTTTTTATTGTATTTTTCCAATTTTTGGATAAGATGTTGAGTATTGTGCTCAAAGTTGTGGATAAACTCTCTGAAGTTCATAATTAGTTATTTTTGAACAAGTACTTTCAACTTTTGCAATCATTATCAAGAAATGATGTGGTGTTTTTGTGGTAGTTAGAATTCCTTTGCCTGTATCCTGGTATTCTTTGGGAAGCTTGATGTTTGAAATGGTCTAATCTGATGTCATATGTAACAGCTATTGAGAAAAATACCAAACAAAAAGAATGTAACTATATATATTATTAATAAAAAAATCTGCTACTCAGATTTCTGCCTGATGATTGTTATCACATGAAACTGAGTAGCTTATGTTGATATTAATGAATTAGCCCCTTCCCTTCAAATTATTCCTGGAAAAATATTTCATTTTCAGACAAATTTTTTATTTTTTTTAATATAGTAACTAACAAACTGAAGTACCTTGAAGTACCTGTGCAGTGGCTAGTAGTTGACAACTGAGTTCATTTCAAGCTCAGATGGGTATAAAAAACCTGAGATCGATGTATAAACACATTTGTAGCTGGTTTTTTAAGAACGTCATGTTTTAGATGTACTTATTTCTGAAAAAGACACTTTTGGCAAAAACATATACAGATGTACACTGGGGAAAGGGTTAATAACAGTATATTTAGGCTCTGCCACCTTTGCTATTGATCCCTTAATTTAGATTTTATTCTTTATATATATATATATATATATATATATATATATATATTCATTATTTATTATTGATTATTTGTTGATATTATTATCGGACCACTTCTTCTATAACCCGATTTTTAGGATTTTACACGTCTCTTAAGGAATTGTTTCTGCTCATATCATATATATAATAGTGCAGAAAATCGATAATATATATATATATATATATATAAACTATATATATATAAACTATATATATATATATATAGGAGGCAATGGATGAACTGCTGTTTAAATTGAACAAGAATGAAAATAACACTGACGACTCATTTTAACAAGCATTCACCAAAATTAGACAAAACTATCTTGAAATACTGAAGAGTACATTTATTAAATAAAATAGCCCTTGGCTTCAACCATGGCCCTCAATCTCTTCTGGACAGTGTCTCTGTTTAAGTTGTGGGATGCTTCCATGATCCTTTCCTTCAGTTCATCTTTGGTATTACAGGGAGTTTTGTTGATTGCTCACTCAACTGTGTCCTACACACTATAATCAAGGGGCTTGCAGTCTAGAGAGATAGATAACCACATGTAAGGGGTGATGTGGTCGTAGAAATTTTTTAACAGCCATGACTAGGTTTTTCTGCTTGTGTGGCATGGTGTAGAGCCCTGTTGCCAGACATAGGAACTTCTAGCAACCACCCTCTTGACCCAGGGTAGCACTAGCTCTTCAAGGCACTTGATGTAGGCCTCTGTTGAGTTTGACATCCTGTGGGAAGATGAATGGGGGCATAATGTTGCCCTTACTAGTGATCACTACAAACTATGATGTTGACTAGATATATAATCCTACTCTTTATGAATCCTCTGCACTGTCCTCAGATTAACACTCAAATACTCTGAAATGTTTCTATTGGAGCATCTGGCATGAATGCCAAGCAGTACAGCATGCCGTTTTCAAATTTCTGGCCGAGTGAATTGTATCATGGTGCTCTTTCTCACAAACAGTGCCCAACTGACCCTATTATACTGCGCAGTCAACAAAATCCCAAACAAACAACAAGGATGCGCAAATTAAAAATATAACATGGTGACAATTTACCCATCGCACCCTGTATATGTGAGAGGAAGACTTTATAACAGCTGATCCTAAAACAGGCAAGGGATTCAGGATACATCCTCTCATAGAAACAAAAAAGGACCACATATTTAGATAACAAAGACGAATACCAGTGGAGGTAAAAACCAAGATTAAAAAAAAAAAAAATTGAAAGAAAAAAAAAAAGAAAGTTATATAAACCAGAAAGGTATATCAAGCTAGTAACTGATACATTTGCATACTTCGGAAAGTTTTAGGGCGTTGTCAATAATGAGGGAGGTCTTCCTTTGCATGTGCTCATAAAACAAAAATCCAGTGTAAAGATACCATGAAGAGAGATGAGTAATGACTTGATGGAAAGAGGAAGTGGGAAGGGGAAGCAAAGGTTTAGCAGGTTGGAAGGAGAGTGCCAACAACGGTGGAATAATTTTACATCTTGAGGGAAGTAGACAGGTACCACAATAACAGAGAGAACTGTACATATGCGATAGTGTTTGTTAGCAACCAGCTGTGGACACAAGCATCAATGCATTGTTTATAGTTGGGTTTTTGATTGTTTTGTTATTCTAACACTTCTATCTTGCATGGATGGGAGTAATTATCTTGTCTGGTGAGCCACATCTTGGATTTTGGTAAACAATACTGTTAGTAACATTATATAGAATCAGTATTGCCTTAAAGAGAATTGAACAAAAAAAAAGAAAAAAAGAAAAAAAAAGGACACTTATACTTAACACCAGGAAGAGACAGTTGAAATTTCTAGGACACATAAGGAAAAGGGCTTGGAAAATTTGATACTTACAGGACAGATTCAAGACAAGAGAAACAGAGAAAAAGAGTGAGTAAAATATATAATGAGCTTGTGTAAATGGATAACAGAACAGGAAATGAGAAGAATAGTAAAAAAAAAAATGAAACTCTGAAATCTGAAGATGCATCAGGATAGCAAATGAAGCCTTCCAAAAGCTAAGCAGGATATTAATATACAGAAAAATTTGGTTAGAAACAAAAAAAAAAGAAAAAAAGTGTACTGAAATGTCACATAAGTCTCCCATATATAAGTGAATGCTTCACAGAAGAAGAGACTTAAAACAACATAAATGTGGTTCTATAGAAGGATGCTGAGAATACTGTGAACTAAAGATGTGAGCAATGACAAAGTTTTAGAGAAAATGGAAACAAAATGGGTACTTATACTTAGAATCAGAAAAAGACAGTTGAAATTTCTAGGGCATATATTGAGGAAAGAGGGTTTAGAAAATTTGATGAAATTTGAAAGCAAGAGGAATAGATAAATGCATCGCATAACCTACCTAGAGAGGTTGAGTAAATGGGTGGCAGAGTAAAGCTGAGGAGAGATAATGAAAGATAAAATTTACTAAAAATTACAAAGGACAGGAACTTGTGGAGAGCCATGTTTGTCAACATCCTGAAGAGACATGGTACATAAAAAAAGATCACCTTAAAATCCTTTGGGTCATTTTTTTAAGGCAATGTTCCTTGTATATAGAGAAGATTATTCCTGTCATGATGCATCATGGAATTTTCAAGATATATACAGATGGCTTTTTCTTATGAAATTATAGTAAAAGTTCAGATATATAACAACTTTATTTTAATGGTAATAGTAATATTAGATGTTTCCTCATAAGGAAACATTTGGCATTCATTGACCGAGAAACTTATACTATTGCTGGTTGAAAATTATAAAATCTTTCTCTGAAAATTTGAATTTGAAAAATACATCATTTAGATGTGATTAGGACACATCAGTGATGTTACCCTGGTTCATTGACGGTTTTGGTCCTTTACAAACATTATACCTTCTCTCCAGGTTGACCCAGCCAAGGTTGAGCAGGCTCCGTACTGTGTCCTAATCTCTGCTTGCTACATTATTGGAATGTTTTTGGTTGCACAAGAGAAGAGGAAAAATTTCTAGAATAAGGTCATCCACAAATAAATGAATGTCCAGTGATGATAATGTGTAAATGGTTCAAGTAAAATCCAGAAAAAAAAATAAAAATAAAAAATAAATTGATTTTCGTGATATTAATGTGAAGATGAATGGTTAAAAAAAAAAATTCAGGGAAGTAAGTTTCTCAAATCGACCATTCATGTTATCACTTTTTCCCG
This sequence comes from Ascarosepion bandense, assembly GCA_037127315.1. NCBI lineage: Eukaryota > Metazoa > Mollusca > Cephalopoda > Sepiida > Sepiidae > Ascarosepion > Ascarosepion bandense. The sequence goes on from JBBBDQ010000976.1 coordinate 100,162, forward strand.
TATTGACGAGCATTTCATTCTTAACTTTTATTTGAAATAGTGTGGAATGTCAATATGTATGAGTCATATAAATCTAATCATTATTTCCTTTCAAAATGACAAACATATTGCAAACAATACTCTTTCTTTTGAAGGACAATATATTTTGTGCATAACTTAAGTTTAGAGAACTGAATTTTGATATGCCATTAGAAATTCATGCCTTCATGAAGATAAATTAATATTGGTTATTCGTGGTTAAGAGGTCTAAGATGCACCAGATCAATTAGTGGCTTCCCCTATGTTGATAGGGGTTGCAGGTCCGAATCTTGTTGAATGACACACATTTTTGTAACAAAAATTTATCATATATAATCAGGCCAGTAGAAATAAATATATATACTCTTTGATTATAAACAGAATATCTACTTAATATGAGTATCGATCAAAAATAATGCTCAAACAAATAATTTCACAAAAAACAATGTAAAATTTTGTTCATCTTCATCACTCCTCTAGGGGGAGGGGTAAAATATAGAATTTAAATAAAATTATAATCTATCTAAATCTATCTAAACTTATTTATAAATGGAAGTTTGAGTGTGTGTGTACCTGTTACTTACAGACTCCAAAACGGCTGAACAGATTTTCTTGAAAATTTACACAGTTGTACTATAAGCATCTGCGAGTGTTCTTAGCTAGGTTTTGTGTCAAGGTACCCCTGATAAATATCGATAATAAAAAAAATCGGGTTATAGAAGGAGTGGTCCGATTTTTATTACACCCGAGCAATGCCGGGCTATACTGCTAGTGTTGACTAAAAGACAAGAGAGTGTTGCCATTCTTCTACCAGCAGATAAGTAAAGATTTCTGACAGGCTTTTAATAAACTTTCACTTCAACTATCCAATCTATTTCAACACTAATCTCTCTGCCTAAACTCTGAAATTTGATTTTCTATTTATTTATTTATTTTTTCTCAATAGGAGTAGATACTTTTGCCTATCCTTTGGTTCACACTCCTCCCCAGTCTTTTGAACAGGTGTAAAGGTTTGTTCCTTGTTTCCGGTTTAGAATTGATTTCTGGTTCCTTCTAAAGTCCTTTCATTCTCTTTTACTCCCAGTAGCCTCTTGCATTTTAGTGGCATTATTGCCTTGCTTGGGGCAAATTAATTAAAAAAGAAAAAAAACGCTGAATTTCTGAAAGATGGAATTATTATTCAGTCAGTCATTTAAGTGCCATATGTGATACATGCTTGGGCGATCATGTCTCGAAAGTGACATGACTGACTGGGCAGAAGATTATCCTGAAGTAGGTTGGCATTACTTTCTGCAGTAGACTGGTTGCCAGCCAAGGCTATAAAACCCAATCTGTCCTGTTATTTAACCTATAACTGGAGGGAAGAGATAAATTGATACATTTTCCAAGGGTATTTGCATGTAAGTGAATGCAAGGAATTCAACTGGAATTCGAACTCGGCTCCCTGATTTCTTGTTCCAAGCTGACATCCACTGCACCACAACACTAGTGTGCTGATCTTTTTTGTTAACAGTCACAATATTTCACCTACTTTTGAGATTTTTTTTTCATCGTATCACCCCGAGCAAGGTGTTAATGCTATTGATGTGCAGGGGGCTACATAACAGTAAAAAAGGTTAGATAGAAGAGAGTGAAGAGAAAGTTAGAAAGGAGCAAGAGAAGGATGGGAATACAGGTGTGATGACAGTTGCAAAGGTGGAGAGAAAAGAAAGGATATACAGGTTGGTCTATAAAGAACTAGAGTCAAGTGGTTAAGAGATGAGTATTGACATTGCATTTAAATTCCTGGAGGTTGCAGGAAAGCAAGAATATGGCGGGAAGTGCAAGAAAAGAAGCTGTAGAAGTAGAATTATCGTCTGCATTTGGTTGATCTAACTGTGAATGGGTGAGACCCAGTTGCCAGTCTGGTTGCACGAGTAAACACCTGTTGCAGAGGCACCAGTGACTTAAGTTCGTTGGAGCAGAAGCCATAAAAATATTTATAGAACAGACAAAGGGAAGCTACATCCCATCGGTGGGGAAGTGGCTGGGATCGAGCTGCCAAGTTGGTACCTATCACATTACTGATTCTCCTTTGGAGCCTGTCAAGAACACAGATAAACAGCAGGGGCGCCTGACCATATATGGCAGAAGTACTCCATGCACGGATGAATGGTTGATTTGTATATATGCAGGATGGATTCAGGTGGGAAAAACATCCTGGCCTGACACTGTGATCCAATCTTCCTAGCAGTGGATTTAGCTATTGACTCAATGTAGTGGTTCCACTTAAGATTGGAAGAGAGGGTAAGGCCAAGGAGGCGCAGTGTATTGCTCTCAGGGAGGATAGCTTGGTTCATGCTTATGGGAGGCAGGAGAGGTTGCCTGTGATGATTGACAGACAGCAGCTTGGTCTTAGACACATTGAAATTTACAAGCCACTTCTTACCCCAATTTACTACAGCAGCGAAATTATGTCTGTCCACCATACCGGGTTTCTTACTGATGTGGGAGTAAATTGTGGTGTCATCTGTGTAGATGCCTACTTGGCACTTGATCTCGTCTGGGAGATCATTTATGAAAATAAGGAAGAGCGATGGGCCTAGGATAGAGCCCTGATGGACACCAGCATTAGTGTGGAATTACTATTAGTATACTATGACAGTTATTCTTTGAAATTATTATTTATTTCCTTTATCCCCCCCCCCCCCACACACACACACAAAAAAAAATCTCCAAAATTAAATATTTGTTTTGGCAAATATGTTCTCTTTCATCAGGTTGTCTAGTTTTCCAGACCTTGTTTTTGATCACAAATAATGATATATACTGGAGAATAAACAGAGATATTTTGTGACACATTTACTGTGGTCAGTTTAGTAATCAGACATAAAACAAATTTCAACTTTGAGACCAAGACACATAAAAGAAATGAAATAAATGTCAAAGTTTAACAAATTGACAGGCAAAAAAAAAAAAAAAAAACAAAAAACAAAAAACAAAAAAAAGAAACAAACAAAAGAAACTGTGTCAAATGAACAATAGTGTCAATAGTGTTTAATATTTTTGTTATTAATTTTAAGAAAAAAAAAATTATAAGTCAATTTTCATGTCTTTGGTTTTATTTAAATTCTAAAAATATCTTTTTAAAATATATAAAATTACCAATAGAGGATATGGTAATAATCGTGTCAAGAGAACTACATTCTTTTGACATACAATTATTTTTTTACCTGTTCATGTGTTTAGCTTTTGCCAAAAAAAAAAATTTCCAGATCTCAGAAGTATCAATAAGTCTGCACAAAAAAATTACATTACGAATAAGAGATATAAAAAGCATCCATAATCAGTTGATACATTTCAAGATTTTGAGGTGAGGTGAGTAGAGTGGAGATGATGAGGATATGAATACCTGATTTTAAGTCAGCTCCCAAAGAGTTCAGAGATCTATAGGAGGCATTTATGAGAAACCTGCACAGCCAGCACTTAAGAAAAGAATTTTAAAAAAATAACAAAAAAAAAAAAAAATGTTAAGTTTCATGTACACAAGTTAATGTTTACATTAACTTATTGCCAAAACATCTGGTTCAACCCATTTCTGTCAAATTCTATCGCAGAAGACCTGATGGCTGACTGCAAAGAGCAAAACAGACCATGTGGCTCAATTTGCCCAACAGTTGTGCAAATCTGTCTCATCATTCACTACTGTCAGATGCATGAAGTGGGAAAGGAGGGGAGAGAGGATGAGGGAGAAGGAAAGTAGGGAGAGAGAAAGGGAAAGGAGAGAGAGAGCTATCAAACAGGATATTATTCTCACATTAAGCACTAATGAAAGAGATACATGTCTATATATAAAATTTCTCTCAAATCTTAAACAAGCAAAAGCAAAATTAAAAACAAGTCACTATCAGTTTTTTTTTTTGATAATTCAACACTTTAGTATCAATAATTTATTCAGAAAATTATATAAGATGATAGATATGTATATGACTGAGACATTACACCAGATATATTTGAAGGTAGTAAAGGAAAGTGAGAAGACTGGACTAAACTTGTGAGAAGACAAAATGATTTGTTGTCAGCAAAAGGGACAGCCCAACATGCAAATTACAAAGTGGAAATGCCAAAATCCAGCAAGTACAAAAACTTAAATATCTATGAAGTGCTTTAACAGAGGATGGAAAATGTAATACCAAAACCTGAAGAAGGATTGGGATAGTGAAAGATGTTTTCCAAGAGCTTAGCAAAGTATTAAGACACAGGAAAATCTCATTAGAAACAAAGAAAAGAATAATGAACTGTTATATGATATCAGTCCTCCATTATGGCAGTGAATCCTGGGCCATCTAATCTCAAATGCAGAAGAGACTTGAAGCAACAGAAATGTGGTTCTATAGAAGGATGCTGAAAATACCATGGACTGAATATGTGAGCAATGATAAAAGTTTTATAAAAAATAGAAACAAAATGGATACTTACACTTCAAATTAGGAGATAGTTTCTAGGGCATATAATGAGGTAAGAGGGCTTAGAAAATTTGACACTCATAGTACATACTGAAGGCAAGTGGAACAGAGGAAAACAGCAGATAACTTATCTAATGAGCTTGTGTAAATAGTTGGCAAAACAAAATTTAGGAAAGAAGCAAAAAGATAAATTTTACTAAGAGCTACAAAGCACAGAAAAATGTATATCCCATGTTCTGAAAGGACACACAAAAGATTTAAAATTGATTCAGTCATTGAAGAGGAAGTGCAGTCAACATATGCATTCAATATAATTGTTGATGGTGTTTCTACCTCAATTAAAATTCATGCATCTTTCACATATACAAACACAGAAGCCAAATAACACATGTGAAATGAATTTACATTATTCAAAAGTAAATTAGAGTTAAGATGGATGACAGATACACATGCCATTTTTATTTTTCTAAAGCTCAAGTAACTTCTCCTGCATCTATTCTCATATTCATTAGGAATGTAGAAAATGACGTAGTATAAGTTTTTTCTAGTTTTGGGACTGACATGCTCCAACTGGTATCTATAGAAAAGGATCAACTCTATTCAAATCTCACTAGTAGTGTTGAAGTGGTAGGGAAACGATTGAAAGTTTATTAAATGGGTTAACCAAACTCCCTAGAAATTAAGGTTTTATCAGAAGATCATCAGAAGGTGGAAGGTTGGATGTTGGAATGTGGAAGAATAAAAGTATTTCATTTGTCTGTTTAAAGTAGAATTTTATTAGCAGAACAATAACATCAATTGATAAGAGTTAAATTTTCACTGAGAAAGTGTAGTAAGGAGTTAAGTGAATCCAGAATTCTAGTTGTCAGTAGCAGAATGTGTTTATGCAGAAAGATTAACAGGTTAATAAGAAAGTCTGTTCCTTTCCTTTTTTATAGCTGGTGAGAAAGTAAAAAAGAAAGTAAAGCAATAAGGGAAAATGGTACTTATTGAAGTTAATATTTAGGATTCAGTTGAAGTATCTTGTTGTTGGTGTTGTTGTTGTCGTCAACTTTGTTTACTGCAAGAATGTTGAGGATAGAGAAGAAGAGGTAAAGGAAAATAGCACATGAGAAAGAAAGAGAAAGAATGTGTGACAGGGCCTTATGTCCAGGTTAGGCTTGAAGTTTCTTTTGTCACATTTTAGCATGTTGTCTCTCTACTCTCATCTGACTGACTGATTCGATTTTCTTTGTTTTTATAGCCAAAGATAACTTTAACAGACTTGTTAACTTTTCTCTCAGTTTTTCAAATCGCTTCCTTTCATTGGTTAGAAAATTAATTTAACATTGGATTGTGAAATCTGGTTTTGTCTTTTTCTTTCAGTAAAGGGTTAATCCTTTTCCTATTTGTCAAAGTGAATTTTTGTAAAAGTGAGCAAGAGAAGAGAGTTACTTTTAATTCCGTGTTCACCACAGTGTAAACAGAAGGGAGTGGGTGGCAAAAGAGCAAACTCAAGAAACACTGTCAGTAGACACATCAGTTCCTCTTCTGAATACCTCTCTTCAGGTATTTATAGTATATACCTTGATATTCTTATGTTAAATGCTGGTTTTTAAGTTCAAAGTCTGACATGAGTGGGAGTCACATAAGCTTTCAAGTAATGCTATGGTAAAAACTATGCTATAGAATAACATGTCTTGTCATTGCAATATTGGCTTAAAGCTTGCAGCTATCAGATTTTGATTTTCTTTTTCATTTTTATAACAAATTCACCATCATAGCAGCACCATCTCATAACCAGTTTGTTTCAACATGGGGCTGGCTGGTATTTAGATTTATTCTTCTAAAAATAAAACTTGGCAATTCCTGATCATTTCTCAGAAACATTAGTATAGATTTACTATAGAAGTTTCTTTATTTTCACTACAAGAACTTGAAAACATCTTTCATGCAAATTATATCACTTAATTTGGTAAATTATAAGCATTTTTCTTGTGATAATCTGCTGGAAAAATGTAGCATTCCAATTCTGGACTCTTGATTCCACTGAATAATAGAAATCATTAGAAGTCAATTTTGAGATTGGAATCTTTGGGTAATTAAAAACAGATGTATACATGAAGATAATAAAAAGGGAAAATAAAGTAAGAATAAGGTAGTCCAGTTTCACATTTTGTTATCAACTTAAAAATGTTTTTTATTAAAAGAAAAATACTGTTTTATAACATTTGTAAATGTAGCTTAATGGCTAAAATAGAAATTTAAAATTTAAAAATTTCCTTGTTATTAGGTGTTTGCCTAAAAATAAAGATACATTCAGAAGTACAAAAATTCTTGTGTCCAAGTGTTTTGTTTAGTACCTGGAAACATTTGTAACAAAGATTATATTAAAGTGTTTTGATTCTTTAAAAGATTATCTTAAATCAATGCATAACAGTTAACATGTCTTATTTGAGAAACTTGGACAGCTTGAAATAAATTATAATGGAGATATAGTGAAGATAAAGAAAAAAATAAAAGACTTATCTTAGGACTGACTTCAAGTTTTGCAGATAGACTCCTTGCCAGGTTCAGATAAATCTACTGACATTGCATAAGAAACACTAGTCAGAATCCAAACAAATTTCAGACCTGTTTTATGCTAAAAACGACATTATCATATGATAATATTTAGAATTTAAAATGTATTAGAACATTAAACTTTCATTTTTATATTTTATTATTTTGCAATTGAAAAAGTATTTGTTTGACTACTCTTGCTCTATTTTTGATATTCATCACTATTTTTACAAATAAGCTGTTTACCATTTATTAGTTTTATTCAGACGAGCTACGTTGGACATTCTTGAGTCTATCACACCAACCATCATGGTCATGCATCAAAGTGAGAAGATCATTAAGGTGGCATTCTGTATTATCACATAGCTGGTCAATGTAGGGGTTGCTGGGTGATCAGCCCATCTTGCACCATGGCTTGGTGTCCAGAGAAGTAGATCACTCACAAACTCTTGTTTTGCTTGCCAGCAGTGTTCTGCATTTCAAAGCACATTTGTAGAAATATCAGGGATGAGCCCCTAGAGCTATAATTGAGTTGAATGTTTCCAAGAGATGTTGAGTATAGCTCTTAGCATTCAAGTGTAGGTTCCATCAAGCTTACACTCTAGGGTTTTAGTTAATGTTCAGACAGTGACACCATATATTAACACTGCCTTTACAGTAAGTCAAAAGAATCTCCACTTGTGGTTGTCTGGTAGATCAGATCTCCAAATTACATCCAATTTATTCAAGATGACCGAAGCTTTAGTTATGCAAAATTTCCCATCCTTTTCAGTAGAATTTATTTTGTTTCTACGGTATGTAAAAGATTTGACAGATTTTATCAATTCACCTGAAATAATTTGTATTAAGCCTTACTGGTTGAAGCTTATGAATTCAATTCTAGAGGCATTGCCAGAGTCCAAAATCATTTGCAGTATTTTCTAAATGATGTAGAAGAACTATGACATTGATAATGGTGTCTGCAGTGAAAACTAGGTCATCTGTATAGTCAAGAATTGTCAAATTTTTGCAGGATATTGACTTGTGAGTTTTGGTGATAAATTAAAACTTAGATGATGTTTGTTGTTTGTGTTATTAGATATATAACAGATAGGGATTGGATCAGTTCAAATCACAAGTAACGAGTAATATCTTGCATGAACAGTTGCATATCAATATAAGATTTCTCCTTGATGCATTTGATCATGAAGAAAAACAAGCTTAAAAGTGTCTGAATCTTGTAGACTAGAACTACAAAATCCCAAAAGAACTGTATCAAATAATAGAAATCACATGTAACTGGGAGAGAAAATAATGGCATAATCAATATATTGACATTCCACACTACTTCAAATAAAAGGTTAGGAAGGAAACCGCCATCAATACTGGAAAGAGAAAGCAATAACAGCTACTTGACTTGAGATTCCTATTTTCCTAAAAGATTGTTTTAAGAGAAAGATTTTATAAATATCCATTGAAAACAATAGCTATTTGGCTAATGAGTGCTGAATTTTTCCTTATGAGGAAATGGCTAATATTACAATTAAATTGCTTTTGTTAGCTCAGTCTTAAAAACAGGAGATAGCAAACAAGTGTCAGAATAGTGAAGCATTTCAACTGATAGAAGCTGATTGGATAAAAATAATGGTCAATCACCACCATGAAAGAGTAAACAATAGTAATTATGCTGGAATTTTATTTTTAACTAATGTAAACATTTCAGTGGTGATCAACTCTCTGCAGTCTTTATTGCCTGTCAACGTTGTATCAAGTGAACTCATCCTAATCTTTTACTGTCAAATAGAAGGTAATAAATCTTACAAAATACTTTTGCCAGGTACAAGCATCTATTTTGCATCAGCCATCAAGAAGAGAAAATATAATACTAGCTTAAGGATATAAATTGCTTAAAAACTTACTGAATACCACACTTACTTCATCACTGTGTATATTACTGCTTATAGATGTAGGTATTAAGTAGATGCTAAATAGGTATGAAAAGTAGATGACAATTATTGCTTTATGATGAGTTTAGTATAATCATTTCATGGAGACATTATGTGAACCTTACATTCACACACTATATATATATATATATATACACACACATACATACAGATAAGTAATCTTCTCTTAATATGACAAATCAAATACAGATGAGGGAGTAGAAAGAAAATATTTTATATAAATCTTATTTTAACAGTGAAATGTCTCTTTTATAGAACCTTTCCTGGAATTATAATTTTTACATTTTTCATTCTTATAATTAAATTTAATGCATAATTAAAGACCTTAAAATATTTCAGTGAAAAATGAATTTACCTTGTGTGTGTGTGTGTGAGAGAGAGAGAGAGAGAGAGAGTCTAAGAAGTGTACATATAAGATTTTCAATAAATAACAAAAACAAAACACTTTTTAAGGGGCTAAAAACAGTTGGCTGTTTATCTCAAATATTTAGTTTTTTTTACTTTGCTGAATTTTTACTATTTAGCAAAGCAAAAAAAAAAAAAAAAGAAAAAAAGCAATCTTATTAAATTTGTAACAAAATTTATAAAAATAAATGAACACTTGAATTATATTTTGTTCAGCTAACCAAATTACAATCACAATTTTAATTGGCAAACTTATCTGGAATAGAAATTCATTCTATAACTTGTGATGAAATAATGCTAAAGAAAAAGAGACTAAGTTTTAAAGTAGAATTATATCATTATTATTTCTTATAAAATTAAAGCTTTCAAATAATTTGTAAATATTTAATAGAATTGTTTTCGTTCCAATCAAAAAATATCTAATTCAATACCCATTTGCTATGAAGATATAAAGCCTTTCTTCCTCTTTAATAAAATTAAACATTAGAAATATTTCTCACTGTAAATGTTGGTTATAAGAGGTAACCATGCCAATTGTCAAGGTAGATTCTTTTTGTGCCTATTATGATGAAGAATAATAGCTCTATGATTAAAGATAAGAAAGGGAGGTTTAAAAAATCTAGAGTTCAATTCCAGATAAGATTTGTCAACTATGACTCAATGACAGAATCCCTAAATTTAAAATCAATGCAATTGAAGCCTTTTGGTTATGAATAGCAGCTGCTAAAATAAATATTCACTATGAAGCTGTTGATTCTAATCACAGTGGAATGACTGCTAGAAACATCTCCTTTCCCAAATTTATAGACAAATTCTACAGATGCAAGCTCAAATTTATTTCTAACCAAATAAAAATGGGTAATTCTTGATATAATCTACGATATTTTGGTTCTCTCTTGTCATGAAGTTAGAATGATACAACCCTTTGACTGTATCCCTTTTTGCAAAGGAACACAATTCTTACTTTTTGTCTTATTACTATTGCTTTGCTTACTTTTGTCTTGAACATATATTATTTGCTTAGTATTATTCTTCCATACTTTTTTTTCTTTATTGGAAACTTCGTCAATTTCAACCACTTACACTTAGCTATGGCCAATTACTCTACAGAAATTGTTATAGGTTTAACAAAGGATAGAGTTGTTATTAGAAACTTTTGATAAAAATTAAGTTCTCCATTTTCAACCTTATTAACTTTGCACTCACAACACCATATCATTCAGACACTGTCCAAAATGCTGTAACCAATGAACTTATACAGTAGGTACATGTACACATTTAATCTCAAGAACACAGCAGTAAAGGACACAGGAAGAGGCAGTACAATGTCTCTTGAAAATTATGATAAACAGTTAACAGGTGATAAGGTGTGTAAATGGCTCTTTAATTTTAGGACAATGATCATCTACTCATTTCCTGTAGAACAGTAAGATAATACAACACAATAACACCAATTTTTAATTGTATTGATTTTATCTAGAGTATCTTTTAAAAGGGAGAAAGAGAAGGCAGCTGAAAGTCTGGTGGTTTACCTACCCCCTCCATCTGGTCATTCTTTCAAATACCACTCCCTATCTTTTTCTTTTATGAGTTATTGAAGAAAGGCATTATCAATTAACTATTTGCTCTGTACCTGATCACCTAGAATTATGAGAAAAGTAAGGATTCTAATCTAATCTAAACTTATTTATAAATGGAACTTTGTCTGTGTGTGTGTCGTTACCTATAGACTCCGAAACGGCTGAACCAATTTTCTTGAAAATTTACACAGTTGTACTATAAGCGTCTGTGAGTGTTCTTAGCTAGGTTTCGTGTCGAGGTACCCTCGATAAATATCGAAAATTGATAATCGAAAAAAATTGGGTTATAGAAGGAGTGGTCTGATTTTAATCAAATTTGATACACTCATAGACAAAGACATAAGAAACTATATTCAGAAGTTTCAAGGTTGCAGTTCTTACAATAGTGCAGAAAATCGATAATATATATATATATATATATATATATATATATATATATATATATATAAAAGCAAGATGTTTATGTGTGTGTCTGGTTATCTGCCAGTATGTATTTTTTTCAGCCCTTTTATTTTAGTTTTTGCTTTGGGTTTGGCTTTAAGGTATAATTGTAGTTTTTAGTCTCAGCCATGATACCATTTACTCAGGGGACTTATTTAGCATTCAATATTCAGTTTACGATGAAAAAACTTATTTGATATCGATAGCAGGAAACCAAAATTTGACTTACATCCATTCATTTTTCTTTCAGTCTATGGTTTTGCTTTAACTGGAAACAACTATTGCTTTTTAGTCTTTTGTGCCAACGTCCAAAATGTCTGAGCTCCAGGACTATGGATTAGTTTTAAAGCTTTCATTACACCTGAGCAATGCCGGGCTATACTGCTAGTACTTAATAAATAAAAAAATAAGAAGTCATTATGAATTAAATTAGTGCTTGAACCTAGGTCATGGTTTATACTTGTCTTTATAAGTTATTGTTTAAATATGATTGACCATAAAATTTTATTATGAGGCAAGAAAATCTAAGATATTAAAATATGAATGGATGTCTTTTGGCACAAGATAGTCAATTTGAGAGTTTGAATCAGTAATTTTATAATATCAAATGCATGAAAGTATATTTCTAAAACAGGATGTGAACAATGATGACTTTCCACAATTTCCTGGCTTTTGGAGCTCTTAGTAAATTTTTGTCATCTTGCTATGTCTCTTAATCTCTGATCTGCCAATTATTTACACAAGCTTGCCAGGTAGGTTATGTACTGCTTTTCTCTGTTCTTCTGGTTATTAATATGTTATATCAGTGCCAAATTTTCTCATCTCTCTTTCCTTATTATGTGCCCTAGAAATATCAACTACCTCTTTCTGATGTTAAGTATAAATATCCTTTTTGTTTCCAATTTTTTTATAATTTCCTTGTTGCACACATGTTTAGTCTATGGTATTCTCAGCAGCCTTCTGTAGAACTACATTTCTGCTGAATCAATTTTCTTCATTTGTGATGAGAAGGTCCAGCATTCACTGCTATATAAGAGGTCTTATAATACATAACTGTTATGTATTATTCTTTTCTTTGTTTTTAAGGAGATTTTCCAGTTTCTTAATACTTTGCTTAGCTTTTGGAAGGTGTCTTTCACTATCCCAAAGTGCTTTCAGATTTTGGTGTTACACCTTCTGCTCTTTGTTAATGCACTTCCTAGGTCAAGCATAGTAAATTAATTCCCATTGCAAAAGTAATCAAAAAATTTCAATAAGAATATTAAAACAACTCCTTGTGTGGAATTATAAAAATAAGAGTTAGTTGAGCTTAGTAAAAAGACAAAAGTATTGTGGAAGAATAAAAAAAATGGGAGGAAGCATTAAATTTAATTGAATTAAGTGCATATTATCAATGAATTCAAAATATGAAAATTTCAATGTAGATAACTTGTCTTAAATTGAAATATTATTAGAGGAAATTTGTACAATCGTGTATTCATACAATGTTTATAAACACTATGCTATGCACCCATCCATGGACTGTAATAGTTTGGGATTGAACACTGGCTTATTTTTTTTTCCACGAGAAAGTGTGAAGAGATTTTGGATCAATTTTTGGCAAACATTTATACTGCTTAGCTAAGAATTTCAATTTTAGACCTGTTACAATAAAACTGCAATGAATATAAACAAGCCATTCTTCATAATGGACTGCATCCTAGTCTGATAAGCAGAAGAATGCTAGAAAACAAATCTATCAGTTTAGATGTAGCTTATGATCAAGCCATAGAATCTGATGTCTCATAAATAGTCCTAGTTTTATAATGAGTTGATACTGCAATGATTGAGTTATGCACTAACCCAGTACCTTTTGAAGATGGCCATGTCATTGCTGCTTGAAATGTTTCTTCCCTGACTTAATTTACCATACAAGATCTTGATATGCTGCAATAATTATAGGAAAAAACCCTACTAAGCTAAAGTATGCAGGTTCAATGTTAGCCAGTGTTGTTAGTGATTGTCATAGATTATCATGAATTCAGCACAAGTTTCTTTAATTAATCCTGGAAACTACAACAGTTTTATCAGCAGAAAAACTCCTGCTGTTATATTTTTTAGTATAGCCTCCTCATGTCTCGTCTTGAATTCATGATGAAGCTCTCTTGAGTGATCCATGTTTTGACGTTACACTACATTAAGACTTCTTGGAACAACATTTCTGAGCATCAATAGGATGATATATGATTAAATTAAATAGTTGTAGCTTTGGCACCGTTACAGTTCCATCACTTTTCTTATTTGCTTGTCTTATACCATCTTGTAATCTCATTGGTATAAAACCTTAGAGTTTCTCAAATACAGATAAAACTTTCATTGCATAAATGAAGGTTGATAAAATAGGGGATAATTGAATTTGGTAACTCCCTTTGTGGAGTACAAGTCATTAGTATTTCTTTGAACAACCAATAATGAAAGAATGGTAACAACTATTCCCAAGACAAAAATCAGTTTACTGGATTGGACACCAACACACCACATCAAGTTGATAACATGGCAAAAATTACCAAGTACTGCATTTTTAGTACACTCAACTTGAAAAGTGCTTAATAGTACTTTAATAGCTCTTAAAGAATTTAAAAAACAAAACAAAACCTAATACACTTCATTTAAAGCTTACAAATATGTTTATCAGTTTTCTCCTATACACTTTGGAGTGATTAATGACAGAGGATTATTGATGACAATTTCATTGGAAGGGGTTAAGGCCAATTTCAATTAAGCTAAACTTAAGACTCAAGAACATGATTACAATTGAGAAAAAAAAAATCATTAAAAAAAAGAAAAAAAGAAAAAGAAAAAAGAAATACAATTTAAAAACCTAACAAGGACAAAACTTTATTATTGAATATCTCATCAGTTAGAGTTCTATTAAACCAGTTTCTTGCAATGATCACTGCCTGAATATTCATCATCATTGTGTGCATGGGCAGGTGTTCTGGATATATTTGCATATTACTCTCAAAGACTAAAATGTTTAGAGAGTGCCTTGATTGCAAGGCAATCCACAGTAAATTTGTGCCCTGGTGTTTACAACATCTCACCATTCCTGGCAGTGTGGTATGTCTAGGACAAAATGAGGGAAGCAAAAAGAAAAAAAAATCTAAATGAAATTGGCTAGATTATATATATATATATATATATATATATATATATATATATATATATATATATATATAAAATTTCAAGCATCTTTTAATCAGACACATGTGGAGTCATACCATTGTAACAAATTTTCATCCGATGAAGTTCTAAAGGACAAAATGTGCCACACAAAAACTTTTCTACTTTGTCATATGATGTTTTTTTCCTAATATTGTTTTTGATATATAAAAATTTATATATTGTTCTCTCATATTACTGTCAGTGAATATGCTACTTTACTACAAAAATTAAATCTTCAAACCAATTGAAAGTTTTACCACGGCCTCTTGAAAAGAGGCCGTGGTAACCACACCGTGGTTACCGTGGTAATCTTTTAACCGTGGTAATCTTTTGAACCAAAAGATTATAGATTCAGTTGACAAAAAAAAAAAAAAAAAAATTATGATAAAGTACCATTTGGATGTGTGTTGTGGTATAATGAATATCAGCTACAAATGAGAAATCAGCGAGTGGAATTCATTTTATTCACTTACACACGATACCCCTACCTTTTTTCCCTCCAGCTATGGGTTGAATAGCAGGACAGACCGAGTTCTATAGCCTTGGTTGGCAACGAGTCTACCACAGAAAGTAATGGCAACCTACTGCAGGAAAATTTTCTGCCTAGTAATTCATGTCTTTTTCAAGACTTGATCACCCAAGCATGTATCACATACAGCAATTAACTGACTGACTGACCATTTGCTATATAAACTTATGTCCCTAAACTTGCTATTGGTGCAATGTTGAGCTGCCTTGACAAAATGGTAGCATTTTTTTGCATGTTTTTGTCTACTAACAAACAATGGAATTCAATAGTGAAAATGGCATCACATTGTGGTTTGCTATCAGTTCAATCTGACCACTGATTAGCAATCTGTTACATTTCCCTTTAAAAAGAAAAGACAGAGAAAAACCAAGAATGAGTAACTAATTTGTTGGTATATTGAGCTGTCTTATATTAATTGCTGCCCAAGTAAACAGAATTGCCCTACTGACACATTTTCACATGTTTATGGTTCAGTTTCAAATTGTTGTTAACAGAACTCCAGTGATCTAAGCTATCCTTGTGTTACAATGAAGTCTTACTTTGTGAGATATCACAATCTCCTACATTATATGAAAGACACCAACCATATGACTGCTACTTATTTGATCTCTTCAGGGTCTTAAATCCAACCTAGAAGTCATATTATTGCAGTTATACAACCATCAGAATGACTATTGTTTCAAAGACCCTCTTAAATCTATTCCATGATCAGAATGTTTGGTGATTGTCAGAGATGAATATTCAAGATTCCTGCTTGTACATCCATGCTCTTTGTCCTCTTTTATCAAAAGCCTTACACAAGTTTTCTTCAATCTTTTGTGCTTCTATTTTCAGTCATTCTGATTCTTCCTATATTCCTGGAAATAAAGGTTTTCTTCATAACAGACTATAATGAATAAGCAGGTGAAAGGTTCAGGAGGATGTTATAACAAGTACTTGGTTACAAAAGAAACGAACAAATAATGATTAAATTTTCAATGTGTATTCATCAAAATTTGGAATATATAGTTGTTTGAAATTTGGAGAAAATTGTTCTTTAGTTGCTGTTGGTAAGAAAAGTGATTGGGTGCAAGGGTATTTTCAGTAGAGCCAGAAGTGGACCGATTTCTTGGGTTGGTTGGCCAAAGTTACAGTTGGAGGCAGAAGATAGGTCTGGAGCAGATTACTTGTTAGTGAAGTTTGACGTATGTCTTTCTTTATGGCTGAAATCCAAACTGTGAGGTGTTTGATAGAGTGGTAGTCATGTGATGCTTAGATGGGTTAGTTGATCCAGGTCATAGTGTTGTGTCAATTCATGGTAAGGTGTGTTGGTTGCTGGGGTAACAGCAGTGGTAACCATGGATTAGGTGTAGATAGTGAATGTTGATCAAGTGGAAGATCTGTTGAATTCTGGTCAAATGTGATATCAACAAAACAGGGTTACGGTGGGGATGACAGCAGTGTATCTGCATGCTGGCAGCTGGCCTTTCTGCACACAACTGTGTCGGTTGTTTATGAGAGGTTTTCTTTTAAGCAAATCTGGTGGTCCTCAGGGTTATATTTTTTTATGGTAGGAACATTCATGATTGGCTATAGTATTTTATTGCAGGGATTTGTTTTGTGGTTTTCAGAAAGAGATTTAATTTATTTATTTATTTTTTAATCATATCACCCCGAGCAAGGTGGTAATACCACTGACGTGCAGGGGGGTACGTAAGAGTGAAAAGATTGGAAAAGAGAAAGCCGGAAACCACATCCTAAACAGGGAACAAGGGATGAGTCTCTTCACCTGTTCAATAAATGTGGGTGGATGCAGCAGAGTATCAAGGATAATATGGAAAACCATTTGTTTACTGTTGAAATTATGGAGTTTGCTTGTGGGGCATTGAGAAAAGTTCTTCCATATGAGTGCCTATTCATATTCTAATGATGATTGACTAGTGGCAACTTCCTGAACCTATATGTATGAGGTAAGATGAATTGAAAATTTTGGTAGGCAATCCAAACTATGCTCATACATGACTTATCTCTTTGACATTTGGAACCTTGTAGCAACTCTAGGGCAGAGTTTGATGGTGTAACTTCAATTGCCAAGGCTCATAGATTTCCCTAGGTTGGCAGCAGGAATGTTGAATGACCTTTTCAAAACAAATAAAGAAGATCCTATGAATCATTCAAAAATCCAAACACCACACCTTATTGGAAATTTTAATACAGCAGCAGCTGAACCTATTGGTTCCCTCTTTCCAGATTCTGGCTGCCCTGCAACTTTCAGATAATTTATATCTCCAGCTCAGTAAATTTGATGATTGGTTTGTGAATAAAGATGTTTTAGTAAAAACACATTTAATAAAGACCATATATACTCGAGTAGCGGGTGAGTTTCTATGATCAGTTTTTTCTGCCAAAAAAAAAAAAAAAAAAAAAAAGGGTCAGGCTATACATAGGTAATTTTTTTTGAAGAGGTTAAAGATCATGCATTTTCTGTGACTGGTTGAACTATACACAGGTAAATTTTTTTGGTGACCATAGCCTACTTTTTTTTTTTTTTTTTTAATCATATCACCCCAAGCAAGGCGATAACACCACTGATGAGCAGGGGGCTACATAAGGGTAAAAAGAATGGAAAAGAGAAAGCCGGAAACCACATCATAAACAGGAAACAAGGGATGAGCCTCTTCACCTGTTCAATAGATGTGGGTGGAGTGTGAACGAGGCAATAGTTTAGTCTATCTACTCCAATTGGAAAAAAAAATAAAAGAGTGAAAAGACTTGAAAAGAGAAAACCGGAAACCGCATCCTAAACAGGAAACAAGGGATGAGCCTCTTCACCTGTTCAATAGATGTGGGTGGAGTGTGAACCAGGCCTAAATTCTCACAATACCTTTAGCTAACCTTAACAGTACAGGTAAGCTCCTTAAGCGTCTGTCTCCTATAAGCTAGACATGAACAAAAACAAAAATATGGTATCTAAATCTTTGAATAAGATATTTTACAGTAAGTGGTTTTTGTCACAATTTTGGGATAATTGTATACAATAAAGACGGAAGACCATTTATTTGCTATAAAATATGTCCAAGATGATGCCCAGTACTGCAATATTTGCCTACTAATATTACTCAGAAGCTGGGGTTGAGCTATATGAAAGAAACCATTTTATTTTCATAAAAAACATTCAGGTTCCATAGTATACACTCCTGATCAAAAATTTAAGACCACTTAAAAATCTTTAAAAAGAAATTTTTTTTTTACAGATAGATTTTAAACTCCTCCCATTTAAGGTTACCAATACTACAATCTAAAAGGTTATGAAAACAAAAAGCTACATTGCAAACATTTTATTTAGAAATTTACATTTTTATAAAATGAGGCGATTTACACATGATCAAAATTATAAGACCAGAGACAAAAATTCTACGAAATTGTACAAAAAGTGTATGAAAATATTTAACAACCAAATTTAATAGTGAGTTCTACCCCCACTGCTTTTGATGACTTCAAAAATTCTGTCGGGCATGCTAGAAATAAGCATTTCCATTAAGGTGCGGGGATGTTGCTCCAGCTTCTGAAGATGGCTTCACAAAGTTAATTTTTTGTTGAATATTGTTTGCCATTTTGATAAACATCTCTTGTCATCCATCCTCAAACATTTTCAATTGGGTTCAAGTCCAATGAGCATGCAGGATGTCCCAAGAGATGGACCCCATTTTCTTGTAGAAAAGTCAAGGTCCATCTTGCAGCATGGATTGCAGCATTATCCTGTTGGAATAACCATCCATCACCACACAAACGATGGCCCTCCATTATCAAAGATGCTTTTTGTAGCATGTTAGCACAACCAGCTGCTCTCTGATGACCCTGCATCACCTGGAGCTCCATCGTCCCTCTGTAAGAAAAGGCACCCCATACCATTAGGGACCCTCCACCACTATGACGTGCGGAGAAAATTTCAGGAGGCATGTTTTTGTTATACCAATATCGTTGGAAGCCATCAGGACCATTGAGATTGAATTATTTCTCATCAGAAAACAGGACTTTCTTCACTTCTCAACGTCCCATGTTTGGTATTCATGACCAAACTTTAAGCGGTCCAACTTGTGACATGGAAGCAGCCAAGTAATTTGTTTACGCTTTTTATTTACCATGCCTTTTTGTTGTAAGTGTCATCTGATGGTTACGGGACTGCAATCAGCATCTGTGACTGCCATAATTTGACTAGAAGAAAGTCCCCCATCTTTCATAACAACCCATCTTATCTTATTCTCCTACTCAATGCAGGAGAAATTTTTTGGGGCCTACCAGAGGATTTTGCTTTTCCATAATTCTCACTGTTCTTTAGAAAGTTGCAAATCAGATTTACTGTGATTTACCTTAGCTGCGATCGCCTGCTGTGATAAATCTTGCTTATGGAATTCTAGAATTCGAGAACACTCAACTATGGTAAGTTTGCTTGCTTTAGGCATGGTAACACCTTTACGCAGTGATTGCTAATCTCTAACTGAACTAAAAACATTGGAATTACCATAGATCTAACAATTTATACCCCTGGTCTTATAATTTTGATCATGTGTAAATCGCCTCATTTTATAAAAATGTAAATTTCTAAATAAAATGTTTGCAATGTAGCTTTTTGTTTTCATAACCTTTTAGATTGTAGTATTGGTAACCTTAAGTGAGAGGATTTTAAAATCTATCCATAAAAAAAAAAATTCTTTTTAAAGTGGTCTTAAATTTTTGATCAGGAGTGTAGATGAGTATATGCATTATATATCAAGGCCAAAGATCTTAGCAGATTCATAGTTCCAAATACTGTATTTGAATCCTCTCCATTATAATAAAGATAGTTTATATATATATATAAACTTCCTTCCTGTCATGCTCGGGTGGGGGTGGGATTATTTAGTTTGTTTTTTTTTTTCTCATGTAAGATAGATAATCAATAGTAGGTACATCAATACATATGTTACTGCCATTTTAGACAGCATATCGATATATTTTGCCATCATTTTTACAGCATTAGTTCTTCCAATTATTTTTGTTCAGAGAATAGTGGGATGAATGTTTTAATATTCTTGTGAATTTCCATTGACCTTTAAACTAGAATGGGATTTATTTAATCTTTCACAGTATTTTTAGATTCATAGTTTTACATTCATAGAAATATGATAAACTGTATGTTATATGGGACAAGTTGAATAAATCCTGGAATTCAGTTAACATTTCTTGCTTTTGTGAACTATGTAAGGATGAAAATAAAATATTTTCAGTAAAACTATGTCTTGCTTAGCTGTTATAATTCATATCAATTTAAAAAAAAACAGCTGATAGGAGAAATATTTCAATTGAAAACTATATCATGGAAATTTACAAGAAAAAAAATTGTTATTGTCAGTTGAATACTAAAATGTGTCATCAGATTTTAAGAATTAATTTAATAATTAAAATTAAGAATCTGACAATAAGTGATAATTAGTCACATGAGAAAAGAAAATAATTATATTAACAGAACTTCAGATAAATAAAAATTGTGTAAACAGCAAGATAAAGAGGAATAACAGAGAAACAAACATACTAACACCTACACACTAAGATGTAAGGAATTTGTCAGGTTTTGTTAAAAAAAAAAAAAAATATCAACATTTCTCTTTTGTTTGAATAACACAACGATGGAAAGAAAATATTTTTTAGTAAAACCAACTTATATTTCATTTACCAAAACAAGTTCATTATCCCCTTCTTTGTATATTATTGCATAGGAAGGTTTTTGCACAGTGCTAGAGAATGAAAGTTGTTAGGATGGAGGTTCCATACTTTAGGTTTGGAAATTCCTGTCACAAGGTGACTTACAAAAACGAAAATACTGACTCCAGCCTAGGGTAAAGCACTTACTTTAGAAATAAAATTAATAATATTTACATTATGTACAAAATTACTTGCTACTGAAATCTTATGTTAAATATTATTTCTGCTAGAAGACTTACGATGAGAAAGAAATTTGTAGGACAAGATTTTATACCAAATCATCTGACTTGACTTTAAAGATATGAAGGTAGCAATGAAATTTTCAAGCCATGTTCAAAATCTGTAGTGTTTACTTCACATTAATGACCATGAAAGAAAGTATGAATCAAGGTGATACCTATGACAGGCCTGGCAGCAATGTCACTGAAGTCCACATCAATGGTGGTGGTGGTGGGGGGGTTGCACATGTAGACACAAATTAATATTAAATAACAATTACAGAGGAGAATTTTAGCAAAGAACTTTATAGTAATATCTGGCAATTTGTTAAATAGCAACTATGCATATTATTAGGAAACACTTTAGAGCTACAACAATTATTGACTTAGTTCCATAAATGTAAATATTCAAAATAAGAACAAAACTAACCTCCACTACTAACTACTAATGTCCCCACAAAAAAAAAAAATCACTTTATTCACAAAAAATTAAGAGCATCTTAGATTATATTGCAAAAAAATAAATAAATAAATAAATAAAAAATAAAAATAAGGTGTTTGTTTATACAAGTTAATCAAAAGCATAGAAAATACAATTGCATAATACAATCAGAAAGCAATTTCAACATTTTACAAAATCATGTATTAAGAAAGCTTTCAAATAGGAATCCATCCCCTCACATTCAGATATAGAAAAATTAGCAGAGTTGGCTGGGATATATATCTTTGGTTGGTAACCAGTCTAAGAGAAGAATAACTGAAGTCAAACTAGTTGGGTATAGGCTAACAACTATATCCAATAAAACTTACAACTAAAGCTACAGGAGCTTCACATAATGTCATGCTGTAGTCCCACGCACAATGGGAGTCTACAGGACTTCTATGCAAAATTACAAAATATATTTAAAAACATGAAGCAAAAAGCATTAATACACGCCAAAAAGCAGAATTAAACAAAACTTAATAGTCCATGAAACAGTCTTTCTATGTAGCGATAGTTTTTGACCACTTTTCATGGCAGATCTTCAGTTCATTCAAGTATGGTTGAATGAACATGGGCACAAATTTTCAATTGAAGTCAGGTCAGAGGATTGACTGGACTACTTCAATAGGTTGATTTTCTTGTTTACAAACTCTTGTTTGGGTGCATTGGCAACACATTACCATTACATTGCCATGTTTAGGTTTCAGTTTGGACAGTATTATCTGGTAAAATTCTTCTTCCTTTAAACTTGACAGATTGAACTAAATAACTATCATGGTATCATCAGATTAAAGAATATTATTCCACCAAGTATCTGGTTTGTTTAAATGCTCCTTAGCAAACTACAGTCATAACTTCAGATGTGATTTCTTTAGAAACCATACTTTTTATGCTCTACAAGATTGCTAACTATATTGAAAGAGTGTGTTGTTGGCAGTTTGAAGTATAACTTGGCACTGATTCTTGGAGATCGACACACTTTTGTGAAGAATCCTTTGATACATCTTATATAAATTTATATTGAAATATTAGCTCATTTACTCTTATAAAGATACAACATATGTGGTATAAATTTAAAGTAAACACTAACTATATATGTAGGCAAATAATGCAATAAAGTGCTTATTACTATATATATTGTATATTTATTTTCATCATAGTAAGTATCAAATTTTACAAATAATATCTACAATTCATTTAACCTTAACTTATAACAGTTGCAATAATCTTGGGAAGGTATTGCATATCTACAAAATATAGGATACTTTTACATTAAAGATATTCAACTTATGCAGAATTGTATTTAATTTCTGTGTTGTCAATTATTTATAGGACTCATTGCTATATAAGCATTTAAAAAAATTTTTGGTCCCTAATATTTACTGGCTTGATGGAACAAGATAGCAAAGGGTGAGAAGCACACATTTGTTTTTTATTATTATTATTTTTTAATTCCATTTTTTCTTACTATTTTTCTTTTTTTAAAATAAAAAAACAACAACTAAACAAAACTATTTAGCTTTTCTTTAACAATATCTTAAAAAGAAGCTAAGATACTTGTGTGGTTATACATTATTATTATTATAAAAAATGTAAATTAAAAATTTTAATTAACAAATAAAATACATTAAAAAATTTCCATTGAAATTATATGATATGAAATTTAACACTATTTTAAATTTTGTCATTGCATTCTTCATAATACAATTTGCTTTAGAGGATGGAATGTGAATCCAAATTTGAAAATTGCTAGTTTTAAATATGGTTAGGAATTAATAATTTCATAACCCACCAGCACATTTTTGATTAGGCACCTCCACAAAAATAAAATAAAATAAAAAAATAAATAATTAAGGTTAAAATGAATTTTTTAAAATCTTTCTTGAAGAATTTATTCTATTTTCATTTTCAAGCTAATAGATTACATTTAATATGTTTAATAAGCAAAATAGTACTTCAAATTCAAAAACTAATTCAAATTAACTGGAAGGATTTTCTTGTTATAAAATAGCTGATTAGTCATCTTTCATTGCAATATAATTCTCTTTATCAAAAAATCTTCCAAAAATAAAATATTTTTTTCTTAAACTTTATTTAAGGAATATAAGCCAACTTAAAATATAATTAATCTTATTTGAAGAAAATATTTACAATAAGTTTAAAATATTGCAGAAATACATTTTTTTAACCTGATAATAGCTGCTGTGATGTGCTGACAGCCTGATGACAGGTTTAATGTTGTTCTACAGAGATTTAGCTGTTAAAACAATTCAAGAAAATGACAAGAGCATCTTTTTTATATAATTTCTAAGTACTAAGTAATCTTTAAAATTTTGGAGAATATTCTCTGTAATCTAATTTTAGGAATGTTGACTTTAAATTTATTTATTATAGTCATCACTCTTGTTTTTTGGTGGATGTGCGTTGTGGCGCAGTGGATATCGGCTCAGAACAAGAAATCGGGGAACCGAGTTCGAATTCCAGTTGAATTCCTTGCATTCACTTACGCGCAAATACCTTTGGGAAAGGTATTAATCCGTCTCTTCCCTCCAGTTATGGGTTAAATAATAGGACAGATTGGGTTCTATAGCCTTGGTCGGCAACCAGTCTACCGCAGAAAGCAATGGCAACCTACTGCGGGATAATCTTCTGCCCAGTCAGTCATGTCTCTTTTGAGACATGATCGCCCAAAGCGTGTATTGCGCATGGCACTTAACTGACTGACTCGTTTTTTGATAATGTTGTAGAAGGTCATCTGTACTTACAAAAATGGGCATATTTATACACATAACTCAAAATTATTTTCAAAATTTTAGTGTTTGACAATTTGTATAACACTTCTTCATTTATGATTAGTAAATATAGTTTTTACTTAATATTAATATAATCTAAAAATTTAAATCAATACAGAATTTTAAAGATTTAAAACTTTCTAAATTATTATGATATAATAAAAATTAAAATAATTCTTGTAAAAATTCATTATTTATCACCCAAGTGTTCTTAATATATTCATAAAAGCAATTAAAAGTTTTTCTAATTAGATAGTTTTATTGCATTTTTTATTTTACAATTCAATGCAGATCTTTGACAAATGGTGTTTCTGTTTGACAAAACAAATTAAGGACTTAAGTGCTGCTTTTAACTAAAATAAATATGAAGGTGCGGAAATTTTAATTTATTGAAATTTCATAAAATTATTAACTGGAGGTAATGGATGTAAAAAATCAAAAATTAGTTTACAAAGATTTTCTAAAAAAATATTTCAAATATAATGTCATTCATTTACGATTAAGTCCTGAAAATTTCATTACAATTCAATTGTCTGATTTTTGCAAGAATTTCCAAGACAATGTGTTTTTTTTTAACTGCAAAAAAGATGGTAAATTTCTCATAGTAATATTTGGCCCAACACTGATACAAGAAAAAGGTTTTCAACCAAACTTTTGAACATGCTAGAAAGGATTAAAAAGTTTAATAAAATAATAAATTATATATTCTGATCTTTCCTCTTAATAGTAACAAACATTTTGATGATAAAACTTAGTTTTCATCAAGTTTGGGACGTTTTCATCATGCTATGTTCTTTTTTAGTGAAAAAGTGGAGGTACCGACACAATCGGCCATAATTATTAGGCAACCCCAGTTTTTTAAAAGAAATTATGTATTTCATAGTATTTATTGCCAAGTGGATAATTCTAAATGAAAATAAAATGGTTCTTTTGTTACCATCATTTTGCAAAAATGAACGCATCCGAATCACCCTAAATTTTTTTCATTCTGTCATTGATGAAACGGCAATATAGGTAATTATTAAACAGTTATAAATTCATTCGATGCACATGTTATTGTGCAGTATTAACAAAAGAACCATTCTATTTTCATTTACAATTATTCACTTGGCAATAAATACTAAAAGGTAGTATGAAATATATCATTTTTTTTTAAACACTGGCTAATAATTATGGCCAGTAGTGTACATAATAACAAATATGCGGTATTTACATTATTTGAATTATTGTCCTCATCTTTGTTTCTATTTGTACGACATTTCAGCCGTTGTACACTCCAGCCTTCTTCAGATGCTAGGAATTTTGAACCGAATCACTGGGGTATATCATTTCCGTTCGTTGTGTAGAGCCTCTTCTAATAGTCATGAGTTATCTCCCTCTAACCCTGTTATTCTATGACTTAAGTCAGCCATGTGCATCAGAAATGAAGAATAAGCTTCCATTGAGAATTGAACTCACATCTTCCATAACAGCACTAATATGTTTGTATTTTGGTCAACATTGTTATTTGACAATTTTTCATGTGAGCAATATCAGATTTTGGTAAAATATAAATAAAGTAAAAAAATTAGTAGTGATTATATTGCTTCATTTAAAGTTTCTGAAGACTTTTACCACTAATGCAGTTGTAAGTAAACAAATAAGTGATTAGAAGTAAAGAATATAGCTTTGTATCTTATTTGAACAATACCTGCAAGTGAAGCCTTCATAGCCAAAATTGTATCAGCAATGTTATAGAAATACAAGTTCAAATCTTACCAAAGGATTTATTTTTAATTTTCTTTTTGTATGATTAAATTTTTGATCCACATTGCTTAATCATACAAAAAAAGAATAAAAATAAAAAACATACAAGTACATGTTTTAGGTTTTGACAACTTGTCCACTCCCAGAATAATATGCAAGTAGATTGATAATTGAGCAGGCTTAGAGAGGATATTATTTCTACCAGGCCAGTTTTAATTGCAAGTGATCAGTAGAGCATACAGAGATTATGAATCAGTAAAGGTAAGCAACTAGGTGCAGGCAGATGTAGAAAGAAAAAAAGAAGAGAAAGAAAAATAAAAGTTAAGGTGGTAATGAAAATTTTGACTTGAGGACGTGCAAATA
The DNA here is from genome assembly GCA_037127315.1 of Ascarosepion bandense. Classification (NCBI taxonomy): domain Eukaryota; kingdom Metazoa; phylum Mollusca; class Cephalopoda; order Sepiida; family Sepiidae; genus Ascarosepion; species Ascarosepion bandense. The sequence continues at coordinate 126,595 of JBBBDQ010000976.1, forward strand.
GAATAATGTTATCAATGCAGAATTGGCAAGTTCAAGTTCTGACCGAATCAGATTAATGGCCAGAAACTACTGAATCAATTACTTCACTCCACCTATGGGTTAAATAATAGGGTAGACTAGGATATCTAGCCTTGGATGGCAGTCAGTCTAGGAGAAGAACTGAATTCAAAAGTATAATGAAAGCAATGAAAAACCAATCCACTATCCTTCCAAAAAGGTCATTGTAAGAAATGGAATCTGTGGAGAGTCAGGTTCGCTTACATTATGAAGAGGCATAGAATTTAATCAACTGAGTTCAGGTAGATGCCAGTTACATGTTATTCAGGTGTAAATCAAGACCTATATGAATGCTGCAGAAGCAAAAATAAATTTTGATTTGACAAACTTGCAAAAAGGGTTATTCAAGAAAGAAAGCATCTAATAGACTTATGAATGAAAATGAATACAGATTAGGATAATGCTTTCGATAATTAAGAATTTCTGCATTTTACAAATAAAACAAAAAGTGTATTCTATGTACATCTCTGCAGAAAGGATTTCAAAAGAGAAATACAATTTTCTTATATATTGTTGAATAAAAAACTTTATAAACATTGTACAAAATTATAATTAATTATACAGGCACCAAAGTATATAATAACTTTAAGCACAATTTAATAATTGTTTTTTAAAAAAAAAGAAAAGAAATTCAGATACATATTTATCAAGAGATACCTGATCATCTAGTAAAAATCACATGAATTAAGTTAACAATTAAAATGATACAAAAGATGAAGAAGAACTTAAGAGGGGGGAAAAGAGACAAAAGAAGAAAAGAGAGCAGAGAGACAAGAAGAGAGAGAGAGAGAGAGAGAGCAGAGAGACAAAAGAAGAAGAGAGAGAGAGCAGAGAGACAAAAGAAAAGAAGAGAGAGAGAGCAGAGAGACAAAAGAAGAAGAGAGAGAGAAAAGAGTGAGAAAAAGAGAAAACTGTTACAATATTACAAGAATCAATAAAGAAATTAATTTTGAAAGCATTCCATTTTATTTTCTTTACAGGTCAAGTACTATTATTCTTTTCCACTAACACTTTGTATCAGGATCAATGCTACGTTAAAACAGAAAAGATGCAGTGATATTAACAGACTGCAAGCCTGATGATATCTGCCCTGTGTTTAACATAGATACCATTTAGTTACTCCTTAACATGAGCAAACTCTAAACAAATACTTTCACTGTTTGTCTTTCACATCATCAAGGAAAACCGGTGTTTACATAAATCTATGCAGTGCAAGCCATGAATAAGTATCAAAGACAAAACTGTTGATAAGACACTTCCAGCTTACAAATAATGGTATTTACTGGAATAAAACATCTCAATTTTTGGATCAGAAGCTAATGTATAGTTTTAATTATTATAAATAACAATGGTATAAGATGGGCTCTTCAAGTGCAGTGGCAGTTAATTTCAATAATTTCATCTTTCTTTCATACATATAATTAACAAAACTTTGATCTTAAGTGAATTGAAATATAACCTGAAGAGTAAATGATAATGTTATCATAGGGTTAAATCTTACCAGGCTTGATTTGTCAAAAAGTTCATTCCTTGATGCTATTGATCTGGAGGAGGCGATCTAGGTGTACAGCATCTTAGGAAAGTGCCTGAAAAACCATACCATGGGTTGACCAAGGCTTGTTAGTGAAATTTGGTAGACAGAAACCTTTTGGAGGCATTGATGGTTGTTTTAGACCAAATTCAAATGTCATTGAGGTTTTGAGCATGCTGGCCTTGTTCAGACTGTTGATCATGCTAGGTAATGCTTTCTCCCAAAAATTGTAACTAAGGTTTGCTCAGCATAGTTGCAGTATAAACTACAGCTGAGATCTGTAAGTGTTGAACAAGAACAAAATGTGCCTGAGCAGGCATCTGCAACAGTGATTAGCTAGCTGCCTAGTAGATGAGCAATTTTGGATACAAGCATCTATCCATCAATGTCCTTAAGTAGGTGCATTTCTCCCACATCTTTTGAGCATTAATTAGCACATTAAAGCCTTGAAAAAGATGGCATATAAATTTTATTAAATTATAGGTATTACAGAATGAAAGCTATGTACACCATGTCATATTTTATTTTAAAAAGTCAATATTTTCACTATAAAATTGGTATTAACCAATTGATGTTGATAAAATTTTTCATAAAATTTATATTTATGTTATTTAAAGCCTTTTTTTTTTAAATCATTTCACCCCAAGCAAGGCAAGATGGCCACTAGTCCACAGAGGGTTACAGTGAGAGAAAAGACTGGGAACAGTGGGTATTGAAGAAAGGCTAAAAGATGATTGAGATTCAAGAAGATAGAAGATAGCAATTGATGTTGCATTTGAATTTTAGGAGATCATAGCCACCGGGAAAGCAAGTTAATGAAAAGTCAATAGCCATCTCCTGTCTCAGTAACTTACATCCTCTCTCTCATGCTTTTTCTACATCCACCCCACTCTCATCAGTACTCTCTTCCTGACACACCCTGCAACCTCTCACTCCTCATAATATTCCTCCTATGTAACCCCCTGCACAACAGTGGCAGTAAAATGCCAAAATTTGACTGACATCCATTCATTTTTCTTTCAGTCTACGATTTCGCTTTGACTGGAAACAACTATTGCTTTTTTGTCTTTCGTGTCAACGTCCAAAGTGTCTGAGCTCCAGGACCATGGATTAGTTTTAAAGCTTTCAATACACCCGAGCAATGCTGGGCTATACTGCTAGTAAAAAATAGTCAAAAATTAAAATTGCTACATAACACTTATTTTCACTAAGTAAAAGTAAAACTACATGTACGACTTATCTTAAAAACATAAGTAAATATGCATTTTGATATTATAAATGCATAATAATATAACAAAAATTTTAATATAATAGATAGTGAAAATATAAGAATAAATGGATAATTAAAAAAAAAAAAAAAAAATCAAAACTTCCCTTTCAAAATATGACATTGCTTTCTTTAGCAATGAAAAAACATGTCCATTCACAGCTACTTCTATTTATATGAGCTATATATCATGTGAGTTTCAGTTTATAATATCTATCCTTAATTATAATTTTGATAATGAGTTAGTTTAGGTGTATAAGGTTTTATTATATAAATAAAGAATAACACATTTTTATTGATGAGTAAGTCCTAAAACGATGTAAGCGATAGAAATATATATTTGATTAACAGAATATTCCCTATAGCTGACTAAATAATTTTAGTATTTCACATGTCAATATTGGCTCCTTGACATTCTATAACCTTCATCAGTCTTTCACTCATTATTCTAATGTTTCTAGAAGTGTTTTAACAGAGGATGGAAAATGTAACAGTGAAATTCAAAGGCACATTTGGATAGTGCTTAGCTTTTGAAAGATATCTTAAAATATTAAGGGAAAAAAGACTATACAACTGTTATGTAATAACTGAAAAAAAAAGAGTAGATAACAGGTCTTCTGTGAATGCTGGACAATCTTATCTCAGATGAAGAAATGACTTGAAGCAACAGAAAATGCAGTTCTACAGAAGGATGCTGAGAATACCATTAACTGAACATGTCAGCAGCAACAAATTCTTTTGAGAAAATACAAGCAAAAAAGGCACTTGTACTTTGAATCAGGAAGAGATAGTTGAAATTTCTAGGGTACATAATGAAGAAAGTGGGTTGCAAAAATTTGACACTGACATAACATATTGAATGCAAGAGAGACAGAGGAAAACAACCCATAACCTACCTAATGAGCTTGTGCAAGTGGTTAGTAGAACAGGAATTATAGAGATAGCAAAAAGAAAAAATTAAGAGTTACAAAGGATAGAAAATTGTGGAGAGTCATGATTTCTGATGACCTGAAGGAATGAGGCACAAAGAACAAGAATGTTTCAACTTTAATATTTAGCACTTTTTTAATGATTTTTTTTATATGCTGGTCTTTTTTATTTGAATATAGTTTTTTATTTTCATACATATGTGCGTTGTGGTTCAGTGGATATCAATTTGGAACGACAAATCGGGTTGCCGAGTTCAAATTTCAGTTGAATGTTTTGCATTCACTTACACACAAATACCCTTAGGAAAGGTATTAATCAGTCTATTCCCTCCAGTTATGGGTTAAATAACAAGACAGATCGGGTTCTGTAGCCTTGGCTGGCAACCAGTCTACTGCAGAAAGCAATGGCAACCTACTATGGGATAATCTTCTGCCCAGTCTCTTCCAAGACATGATCACCCAAAGTGTGTATCACGTATGGCACTTAACTGACTGACATACCTCCTAGCAAGTAATAAGTTTTCCATTGGATTGATATCTGGAATAAATAAAGGCCATTCCATTAATTCATTAACTTTGAAATCTTTCTTTTTGGTTGATAATAGTCAGTTTTGCAGAATTTGAAGAATTATCTTTCCTGAATATATTAATTTCTGGTTATACCACTGAAAAATATCTTGTTCAAGAACTTACAATAACTGCCTGAATTTAGCTTGATATCATTGGCATTCCTGGGAACTACAATTTTATTGTCTGTAGTATTAGTCAAAAATATTACTCCATCTCCTGTTGTCTATTTCCTTGAAATACCTAACCTCTCACCCAGCCACTAGATCTATTCAAAATACTTTAAATTCACTAAGAAGATTAATGCTAAGAAATCAGTTTTTGCATTCTTCTTTGCTCAAATTAAATATTTCCCTTTGTTATGTTTATCTAAAGATGGTGGTTTGGTTGGTTTTAGCCAATATTCTGCTTCTTTTCCATTTACATTTATAATACCAGCTTCTTCAAATTGCTGGCCAATCTAATTTGTCTTAATTTTTCTCAAAATTTTTGTGACATTCTTTAAGCTAGTGTTTTTCTTTTTATCTTGATAATGTTTTCAATTTCTATTTTGACTGTTTTGTGATCTGTCCAACTTTATTCAATTTTCAATGCTTTGTTCTTATTCATTCACATTAAAATATCTTGTTTTTCTTTTGAGATTATATTTTTGTTGAAACAAATTGCAATCTTGATATATCATATATTAGAAAATAATTATCCACTATTATATATACTTTTAATTAGTGTAGGATGAATAATTCCAGTTGCATAATAAAATTTTGCACCGCAAATATTGTAAGCATTTCAAATAAAAACCAATATACTGTATGAATTTCAGTTTATCATATAAATACATATTGAAAATTTTACTAACTTAAGTTTAAAACCAATTTTATTGTAAAAACCATGACTTGTATAAGAAAATATAACAGTGTAAAGTATAGTATTAAATTCAATAAAAACATTAAATTATATTCAGGAAAACTAATATACAAAAAGTAAATTCTTTTTTCACTGATTTACATAACTAATAACCCATGCAAGAAAACAATGTAATCAGCTGCTATGCAGGTTTGAACAACATTTACAGCAATAATTCATGAGATGAGAAAATAAATCCCAAAATTGTTGCAATTTGAGCTTAGAGTCTTCGGTGTCTGAAATTTTAACAAGTCCTCAAATAAATTTATAATGAAATTGCAATGCAATGTTTTATTGATAATTTAAACGTTTGATGTTTTCAGTTAGTAGAGAAAATTACGTTTGGTTACCTATTTTTAACTGGAGATATATAGTTAAAATATAATAAGCAAAAACTAAAATACAAAGAACTAGAAAAATGCATATATTAAAACAAATAGAAAAAAAAGAAAATAAAAAAACTCTAGCACAATAATGTTAAAACATTAGCTTCACCCATCATTTATAGCACATTTCAAAAGTGTTAAAAATGGCTGCCGCAAGGCTTAATGCCCAACAATTATGATTTATTATTTTTGCAAATGTTCAATTTTTGTAATCTAGCATTTGTTTCTTTGTTTTTGTTTTTCATTAAGGATAGTCTGTGTGTTGCCTCTACCAGATATTTATGTTGTTTTTTGCTTATTTTAGGTGCAGTCTGATGGAAGTTTTTAAGGTAGGTATGATTTAGTTAGTGTAAATAAAGATTACCTAACAGACAATGTGCAAACATTTCAGACTGAGTATATCTGACAATAAGAATAAAAATAAACAGAAAACTTAGCCAATGTGTTTTGTACTCTGAGGAACATTATCAAGGCAAATGTAATGATTTTTATTTTGTGACAAGTCATTCACTTCTGCGCAAATAGCCTTGGGAAAAGTATTAATCTATCGATTTCCTCTAGCTATGGGTCAAATAGCAGGACAGATTGGGTTCTAAAGCCTTGGTTGGCAAACAATTTACTGCAGAAAGTAATGGCAAGCTACTGTGGTAAAATCTTCTGCCCAGTCAGTCATGTCTCTTTTGAGACATGGTCGCCCAAGCGTGTATTACGTATGGCACTAAACTGACTGACTTATTTATCTACACGAGCAAAAATGTTACTGGTTTTTCAATTTTTTTAATATAGGAGTACTTATGAATATTCAGCAGGTTAGTAGAAAAGTCAGGCAAGTTAACAAAAAGTTAGGAAAGTTTCCCACAGTAGGTTGCCATTACTTTCTGTGATAGACTGGTTGCCCAACATAGCTATAGAACCTAGTCTGACCTGCTATTTAACCCATAGCTGGAGGGAGAAGAAATGAATTAATATCTTTCCCAAGAATATTTGCACATAAGTGAATGCAACAAATACAACTGGAATTCAAACTCTTCTCTCCAATTTCTCATTCCAAGCTGATATCCACTGCATTGTGATGCAGTGGATATTGGCTTGGAAAGAGATAATTTACTATATAAACATTTTTAATTATTACTAAAAGATGATTTGTTTTTAATGAATATATCTAATATTGTAGCATAGACAGAATAAAAAACAATTTAATATACAAGACTAACAGATAAGTAAAATTGGGAAATAAGAGGTGCTGAATAGTTTTGATTCACACACTTCCCAAAATCTGACCAAATATCAAATTTGTTTTTGGAAGGGATTCTTAGTTAGGCCAAGAACTTTTCAGCATTAACTCATATTCTGAAAAGAATATATTACTAGAAAAACGAGTCAAGTTATAATAAAAATCATTCAACGCCACTATCTAAAACCAGATGGTTAATAATAGCAAGTTAAAACTTATTTAAAAATGGCTAGTCAGACAATATATTTATTTTCTAAAGTCATAAGGACAAAACAAAACATTTAATACATATAAGAACATTAAACAGGATATCTAAATATAAGTAAATATGAAGAAAAACATGTTATAGGTTCAGAAGTAACATATATACTGTACATTATTTTAATCTGGTAAGCTAACAAAAAACACTCAAATATTTTCAATAAAATACAAGAAATAATACAAGTTCAAAAGTTAATTTATTATTTAATTTCATACAAAAGTAAGTAGAAAATTATTTTATGCTGTTATATAAGAATATATAGAATTATATAGGAAAGTAAGCAGAAAATTATTTTATGCTGTTAGATAAGAATTTTTCTTAGGTCAACATTATAAAGTTACACTACTAATTCTAGATTAATCTATGAAGAACACATCTAACATTTCATTCTTATGATGGCACCTATCCTGAATCCATCATAAAAATTCAGGATGTGCAAATATTTCAAATGAATCAGTTATAACAAATTTAGTATAGGAGAAATTTGAATTGAATATAAAATAGGTTGACCCAGAAGTAATTTTGCCCAAAAGTGCAAATTGCTGCAAAACCAAAATATCCACCTGAAAACTTATGTCATGTTCTTAGTCAGATCAAGATTTTCACATGGATGTCATGCATGGCATCAAACCTATTCAGAAATATCTAAATCGTCAGCTCTATACAACTGCTTTCTAACATCAATGTTTAAAAATGACCTTGAGTAAGTGAAGACTGAAGCCAATCCTTTTTTGAACGTTGTGGACTAGCCCTACAGAATTCCAAACAAAGAACTGAAATAATAGATGCAACTTCACTTTCAAACCACCAGCAATAGCAACAGCTAAAATGGATAGTGTAACTCAAAAAGAAAATAATGCTATAATCAAGATGCTAACATCCCACATTACTTTAAATAAAAGGGTTAGGAAACACCAAACAATACTGGAAAGAGTGATAACAGTTACTGGACTAGAGAAAGCTATTTTCCTGAAAAAACCTACAAAATGAAGAACACAAACATTGCCTAAGGATTTGTGAAGGGAATATTTACTGCAACAAGGGATTCAAAAGAAAACTACTCTATCACAGAGATAATTTAAAGCACTTAGGAAATCATTGGAAAACAAAAATATCACATCCTCAACACCTGACAAAGGTGTTGTCCTATTGGACTTCAATACTTATAATGAAAAAACAGAACTGTTCCTTGAGAATCCAGATACTTGTGAGAAAATTCAACATAATATTACCACTGAGACACAAAAATTCAATAATATATCAAAAAGTTAGTTACCAATGAAAAGAAATAACATGAGATTGATAGAATACCATCCAATCAAATGTAAAGTCAATAGCCATCTCCTGTCTTAGTAACTTACATCCTCTCTCTCATGCTTTTTCTACATCCACCCCACCTGATCAGTACTCTCTTCCCCTCCTCCTACTCTCTTCCTGACACTCCCTGCAACTTCTCACTCCTCATAACATTCTTCCTCGTCCACCCCACTCTCATCAGTACTCTCTTCCCTCTCCTACTCTCTTCCTGACACACCCTGCAACCTCTCACTCCTCATAACATTCCTCCTATGTAACCCCCTGCACAACAGTGGTAGTAAAATGCCTTGCTTGGGGCAACATAATTATAAAAAAAAAAAAGGATGTGTGTGAGTGTGCATGTGATGAACAGTGTGGCTTTTTACATTTTTATTTGTTCATAAATTCTGTTATGCTAAAGTAAATGGATGTATATAACATTAACAAGTACATTTTGTTGTAATTCAAATATCTTAATCTATTATATCATTGTTTTATTGTTTGAAAAGCATAAAATTAAGTTGAAAAGTTTGGTAGAATGAACAGACAATACTAATGCTAGGCAAGGAAACACTTGATCCAAGAAAGCACACAGGCACTACACTGATCCTACTCAGAAATGATGATTCATATGGAAAAAAAAATACTGTCATTTTTAACAAGCACTATGCTAGTATTTCCAAAAATACCCCCAAAGAAGTTTAGACTTACTTCCTAAGTATTCAAATCTACAAAGGGTACTAAAAATTCTTTGATTTGACTAAGTGAAAAAAAAAAAAATCTGATGTTTTGTAAGATTTTAGGAAGTAGGTCAGGTTAAAAAATTTAAGGATAATTTAAGGATAAAAACTAAAAATGGAATATTTTGTTTTTATCATAGCATAAATAAACCAGCCTTTGAGCTAATATTTCCAAAAATACTTTTAAAATCTCAGCTAGGGATTATTAATGTCTCTCTAGCTTTGATTTGCATCAATAAGAGAATTCAAAAATGTAAAGCAACAGGAAATTACTCCACTATCTTCCTCAAGAACAATGCTTAATTTACAAATATTAGATGAAGCTGTGGAGAGCCATAATTGCCTATGTTCTGAAGATACTTGGCATGTAAAGACATATAAGAAATATGGTAGGTTTTCATTTTTGGATGAATGATAAGAATAAGGATTGTTGGTGAGTTATCTTAAACAAATCTTTGAATAAGAACCAGACAATTGAGCAGATAAAGTGATAGGGTGTGGAATGTGAGTTAGCTGGTTCCAAACCACACCTGATAAAGGTGACTGAAGAATTGCCAATTCCAATTAAAAATATCAACTTTTAACATTTTGAAGGAGTGTATAACCTAGAAAAAATATTTGGCACAAAATAGGAAAAAGGATAAAATATACCTATAAAAATGGTGAAAGAGCTTGAAAACTGCACCTCCATTTCCATAGCAAAAAAAATTATCCTGAGCCTCACCTGTTAGGATGGAAATTTGCCAATTTCTTCAATGAATATACTTAGGAGGATGAACATGATAGGATTACAAGGAAATAATTGCAAGAATCCTGAATTAATCATGATTACTTTTGTTTCTTTAAAATCAGAGATTAATCTTCTATTTCTTTTTATCATGTTTTGAAACTTTAAACCTTAAAAACAGTAATCACAAAACACTTCTTTTAAATTTTATTATCAGCTCTCATATCTAATTCTAGTTTATGACAACTTGTAGAAGCATTTTTTTGTACTTTTTATTATCAAAATCATTACCTATTTACATTTCATAAAGTATCTTTTTTCTTTCAAACAAATTAATAATTTTGGGGAAATTAATCTTATAAAACAGCATTTCCAATATAATTGTTGTTTATCACATATATTGCGGTCCAAAAGATTTCTCAGCAATATGTTTTTAAAAAGTTTGCGATTATGTACTTCATAAGAACATCGTCACAAATTAAAACAAATACATAATGATAATGATAATAATAATAGCAATATTATAAAGATCTGATTTGCATATGTTACTGTAACACAGGAAAAAATGTCAAGTCATAGTGATTTTTTAGTAGAGCACTTCTATGGGCTATGTCCCTTCAGGATGTTAGCAATCATGGTTTTCACAATTTCCTGCCCTTTGACATGTCTAGTAAATTTTGTCATTTTGCTATCTCTCCTAAACTCTGTTCTATCAACTATTCAAACAAGTTTGTTAGGTAGATTATGTGCCATTTTTCTCTGGCCCTCTTGCTGTCAATGTCCTGTGAGAGTCAAATGTTCTAAGCCTTCTTTCCTCTTGATGTACTCCAAAAAAATTCAACTATTTCTTTCTGATTCTAAGTATAAGTGATACTATTTCATTTCCTCTAAGGTTTCATTGTTGTTCACAAATTCAGGTCAGAATATTCTCAGCATCTTTCTGTAGAACTATATTTCTATTGCTTCAAGTTACTTCATCTGAACAGATTGAAGAGCATTCACTGCTATAGTTCTGTAGGAGTTTAATTAGTTTCCTTTCTGTGTCTACTATCAGCATGGTGTTATCTGGATATCCCAGATTATTGACAGTCACAATTTTAACAATCAATCCTAGTAGGACTTCAGATGAGTTGCTCCCAGTATAAAGTGTAAATTATTCTAATATCCTTCCCACATATGTCAAGGTTACCTAATGTCCTAACCAATAAAGCAATTACCTGTCCAATTCTGAATAACACTTATCAAGCCAATGCTTTGCTTGAACACTATACACCTCCATCAGAAAGCAATGCTTTATGAACACACAAAATTCAGATTTTTCCATTGTTTTGAAAATTTGCAACAGTACCTTCACTTAAATAACTAATTTGTAAACTGAGAATCCAATTGGGGCCAAATTTTGTCACGTGCCATCTGATGGTTAGTACTTTATAAGAATAGTATGGACTTTTTATTAGTGGTGCTATCTCTATGGGGCCACTAATAAAATCCTGGGAATTATTGAGTGATGTGCTATCTTCATTTTGTTAAAAATTTTCTCATTTCTATTATATTTTTTGTTAAGAAAAACTTGAAAAATTTGTATAAAATAAGATTTAGTAAAATGTACAAATTAGATTCAAATTAAAGAGACACAACACTAGAACATATTTAACATAATTCATGGAGAAAGATAAAATTTACACAGCATTTAAAACAAATTGTTAATCTTCAAAGTTTCAGCTTTTAAGCATTTATATTATTAGAAATTCGATACCCTTTAAGTAACACAGATTTCAATAGAGCCAAGTATTTTTCTATTAAATATATGTGTGTTTTTATTTGTAATACTTTTTTTATTTAATCATTTCACCCCAAGCAAAGTGGGAATGACACTAGTGCACAGGGGTGTTATAGTGAGAGAAAAGACTGGGAACAATGGGTATTGAAGAAAAGATAAAAGATGAATGGGATTCAAGAAGATAGATGGCAATTGATGTTGCATTTGAATTTTTGGAGATCATATCCATCAAGGAAGTAAGTGAACAGAAGGGAGCCCTACAGGTGAGAAGTGTAAGAAAAGAAACTGTTTGAGTAAGAGTGGTGGTTGCATTTAACTATTTAAATGGTAAAAGGGTGGGATCTAGATGCCAATCTAGTAGCATGCTAAAATTCACATGGACAAGGCACCAGAGAAAAAAGCTCATTAGAGTAGTTGCTCTGAAAATATTTGTAGAAAAGATAGAGGGAAGCCACATTGCATTGGTGAGGAAGTGACTGAAGTTAAGATGTCAATTCAGGTCAGATTACATTGCAGATCCTTTTTTGGATTTTGTCAAGAACCTCTGATGAATAACAGGACCACCTGACTAGATATGGCAACAGTATTCAATACCTGGATAAATGGTTGATTTATAAATGTGCAAAATGGATTATAAGAAAATCTTTCTAGTTTGAAACAGGGACCCAACCTTCCTAGCAAGAGATGCACCTTTAGATCTGATATATTAATTCCATTTCAAATCAGATGAAAAAGTGAGGCCAAGGAGGTGCAGTGTGTTGCTCTCAAGGTGATTTGCATCATCCATGCTGAGAAATGGCAGAAAAATTTCTCTATGGCGGTTAAAAGAGAGCAGTTTTGTTTCGGAGGTATTAAAATTTACAATTTAATACAGTATAAATAAATAGATTACTGAGTAGTCAGAGTGCATGATGATCTGAGCAGCATGAGTATTTTTACAAGACAAAATTTTCATCCCTTCAACAATTCACATTATTACAAAACTGTAAGAATTTATTAAAAACAAAACAAAAAAAAAACCAAGTCATTTAACACTAGGTTGCTGCTGATTAGGGATTTGAAGTACCTGCTTAAATAATGCTAACTTAAAATTTTAAATGAAGTTTGGGTTTACACAATAACAGATTAGTATTTCTTAATTATTTGCAAAAAAAAAAAAAAAAAAAAAAAAGTACATAAATCCTATAAACATTAAATGACTTGACACTGAGTTCAATGATTGCTTTCAGTGGCCTCTGAGTAGATACTGATAATTTAAAAAAAAATTTTTTTATCACTTATCTATCTTGAGAAGTTAACTCAGTCACTGACACACACCATTTACAGCTTTAGAAAAAAATTCGCCAATACATCTCATACTAACATATACAAACTCCCTTTAGATATATTAGACTGTCAAGCTTAGACAAGGAGGTATAAAAAAATTCTGAGATTTTGAAGAGATTAATCATTCTGTTTATCTGTCAAGTTATTCAGTGTTTCCATAGTCTCACTGGACATTTCAGATATCTCTTGATATAAGAAAAAAAGCATCATTTATTTTATTTTTTTTAAAAATGAAGCCATTTAAGTTTTTGGCAATACCAACAAGTTTTATTTTTATGTGTGACATTAATAACAGTATTAAAACTAAAACTTTAGCTCTCTCTAAACTGTATAATAAATGCATCACTGCCTCATGCTTTCCTGCCTGTTGGAAATCTTCATCCGTTGTTTCAGGTTATAAGGACTCTGGTGAACCGTCTGACATTCCCAACTATCAAGCTTCTATCTCTTAAGAGGAAACTACTAGAGGCCCTAATCAATGCTGAATTGGTTAAGCATCTCACATCACTGGAGTTTCTTTCTGACAAGTAATACAGTTCTCATTTCTCTAGGTCAACTACTGTTGAACATTTCGGAATGGGGAAGCTCATGCTGTTGCTTTGGACGTCTGAAAAGCTTTTGACTGGGTTTTGCATATAGATCTTTACAAGTTCAAGATTTATGATGTGTCTGGTTAAATTTTTTCAACTGATCCAATCACACTTACCCAATTATGAAATGGCCATTCTTCTATATCCTTTTGTACTAATGCAAGTGTCCTCCAGGGCTCCATCCTAATTCCTACTTTGTTTTTAATTTTCATTAATGACCTTCCCAATGAGATCAGCTCTCAACTTGGTATCTATGCTGATGACAACCATTTACTCTTAAGCCTAATCAGTCCGATAAGGTCAAATTGGCAGCTGATATAAAAAATGACCTTCAGCCTGTTAATTGGAGAAAAGGATGGCTTGTTAATTTCAATGCCTATAAAGCTAAACTGCTTTCTGTTAATTATCTGACAGACTCCTTTTCTGCCTTCCATCAGCATCATTGATGCTCACCTCCAGAAGAGTCACTCATTGCACCTTCTTGGACTAACATTGACTGATATGAAATAGAAAGACTATATTGAATCTAATGCTAGGTCAGCTGCTAAGAAATTGGCTGTGTCATACTAGACAATTTTTTCTTCAGAATCTATCTTGCATATCTATAAGTCTACCATTTATCCATGTTCAGAACATTACTGCCCCATATTGTCTAGAGCTCCTGCTATATATAGAGAAAATAAAATAGATAAAATTTAAAAAAAAAAAAATCAGCAATATTCTTTGTGCCAATCTGTCATCTCAGTTTCAGTCAGTGAAATAAAATTGCAATAAATCAACATGTTTATACATGTAGAAAAAATAAACTTCAGAATTCTTTTTAAAATATTGGGGTTTGTTAAAATGCAATAAGATTTTCAATTTATGATTAGTAAATAGTTTTCAATTTATAACAATATAACCTAACTAGGACAAATTAAGACAGAATTTTAAAATTTAAAATTTTATAAATTATAATTGAGATTTTATAAAAATGAAAATGAATCTTGTAAAGATCCCTTATTCATAAATTTTTTATTCAAGATAATAAATAATGTCTTAGTTTTATGCCATTTCTTTATTTTATGATTGAACAGAGTTTTAGGTAATTGGGGATTCTGCTTTAGACAAAGAAATTGATGTTTCTGCTTTTTTTTTTTTTTTTTTTAAACCAATATGAAAATTAAACAGATCAAAATTAAATTTCTCAAAAGTTCCTAGAATTAAATAAGGGTGGGGAAATAGATGTAAAAAAAAACATTTCTAAAAACTATCGCCCGGATCACACTCATCCCACGTCTATTGTACAGGTGTAGAGGCTCATCCCTTGTTCCCTGTTTAGGATGTGATTTCCGGCTTTCTCTTTTCCAATCCTTTCACTCTTATGTAGGCTCCTGCACATCAGTGGCGTTACTGCCTTGCTCGGGGTGATATGATTAAAAAAAAATAAATAAAAAAAAAAATTAATTTGTGAACAAGTTCCAAAATTTTAATTAAAATCTGACATTTGATTTTTTTGTAAGAATTTCTAAATCAAGGTAATTTTCATTGAAAAAAAAAAAAAAAAAAAGACACTGACATTTCCTATACTATCTTTTACCCACCAATCTCCATGCAAAAAAGATTTTTAACAAATAATTTTGAATGTTTTAAAATGGATAAAAAATATAATTCAATAATCAAAAAATCCTTTCATCATTCCTCGTAACAATAATAAAGTTTTTGATGATAGTTTTTTATTAAGTTTAGGGAATTTTTTTTCAACATGGTATGCAAATCAGTGGTGGTACACACAGACACACATATATATATATATATATATATATATATAAATGCAATAAGATTTTTAAAAGAAAAAAAATCATACTAATATTAATAAATGCAAAAAGATTTTTAAAAGAAAAAAAATCATACTAATATTTCTCTTCTTCCTTTCACTCTTTCTTCTAAAAGCAAAATGAATCTCCACGTTTTACTATATTTTAGCATTTATTTAAAATTGTATTTTTCAAACTTCTCTTACTGTGGCCCACAAAAAGAACCACATTTTGCATTGCAGCCCATTATACCTAAATGTAATAAATCAAAGACAAACTCTGTTCACTAGGTTTACCCACTACTGATATTTATTTTTAGTTATAAATATACAGAGACCACCACAGGTTAAAATCTGATAAATTTAAACCACTTGGTACTAATGGCTGAGGGATGATTTTGGAAGTTATTTTATTATAACTGTTAATAGGCATAATAAAATAATTGTGTATTCATGTATATTAAATGTCATTAATTAAACATGTTTCTCTTGACTGCACATTTTTTAATTTATTTGCAAATAGAAATTTATATTGCATTTTGCATAATATAATAGGATATCCACAAATGAAGTTATGAATATTTTTTAATAAGGATAAATATTAAAAGCTAAAACTTGATCTCCATTATCTTCCTATAATAAGCAATCATTGCATATTGGCATCTAGCTTAATATGTCATTGTTAGCTAAACATTCTACTGGTCTTGATTTTGAAATGAAGAATTTCTGTTTGTTAAGGTAATGATTAATAAACTCACTCTTGTAAATGAACCATAAACTTTATTAGTTTTATTTCAAAGCTTTAATCCTTGAGCTATGTTCCATTAATGATGAGGGGCTGCTGAAATGTTCTGGAACTGATCAAAAAGAGATTCAAAAGGAATTCTGCTGTTTGGTTATTTGGTCAGATTTTAAAAAACCCACTTGTATAAGTAATATTAATTCACATAACATTAAACATCAGTTATCTTTATATCATAAGTTTTTTTTATGGCAATGAATTCTTGTAAAAGTAACTTTTTAATTGAATAATGAAAAATCCACACTTATTTTTTATCTGTTTTCCAGAAAAAAAAAAGTTATTGATTCAAATACTTTAAATCAAAGTTTTTTAAACTGTGAGTCTTGATCATTCAATGAGTAACAAAATAAATAAAATGGGTTGCAACAAAAAAAAAAGAAAGAAAAATACACAAGTGAGAGACAAGTGCAGAATATAAACAACTCTAAATGTTGCACAGCACTCATAAATCATTGCAAATTTTTCACCAAGGTAAGTTTGTATTATACATTTTTTTAAAAATATATATATATATATATATATATATATATATATATAAAGTCTGTTCACATTGAGTTTATGCATCTTGATTGTCAAACTTGTGGATTATTTTCTTTACCTTGTTAGATTTCCCTTTAAATTTGTTTTTATAAAAGTAATGATTTTATATTCATACAAATACATAATATAAACAGGTACATGTAATTCCTATCTGTGCATATTATAAGAAATATACATATAAATTGTTGATGCTAAATAAACCTAGTGAACAGAGTTTGTCTTTGATTTATTACATTTAGGTATAATGGGCTGCAATGCAAAATGTGGTTCTTTTTGTGGGCCACAGTAAGAGAAGTTTGAAAAATACAATTTTAAATAAATGCTAAAATATAGTAAAACTTGGAGATTCATTTTGCTTTTAGAAGAAAGAGTGAAAGGAAGAAGAGAAATATTAGTATGATTTTTTTCTTTTAAATGCTGTTTGTGTATAAGCAAGTGTACATTAATAAATAATAAATCTAAATAAGAAGTGCCAAAGTCAAAGCATTTATTAACTTCAAAGTGCTATGTTCTTTCAACAAAATATCATTCATGAAAATGGATTTCCTTTTTGTTACCATCTGTGAGATGCATCGTAGCACATAAGGCCTCCTGATGAAGTATCCGTAATTGTATGGCTCTGTGGGTGGAGAGATTGCCTCTACACCCAGCCTCTCTACTCTGAGGAAAGGTTAATATTCTGTTAGGGTTTTCCTTCCCTTAGAACACAGATTTGCAAACTTTTTTCTGGGCTGCATTTTTAGAATGAAAATTTGCTTGCACCTAATCAAATTCTATGTAATAAAAAGTACATAAAAAAAAAAGATAGGGTTCAAGAGAGATAACTGCAGATTCGAAGTCTGCACCTTATCATTGATAACTCTCACCTCCAATTTGTGGACCCTAATTATTATATTCTTAAATACTTGATGTAATGCAAAAATATCACAATGATAAAATTGGTCAATAATTATTTATAACTATTTATACTGGGACTCATGCATGCAATTACAAGTAATCCATAATATTTAACATTTTGAAATCTTATTCATTTTTAATATATAAGTTTTTTGAAACTATGAAACCAAATATGCCTTACTTATAGCTGAAGGGAGATGAGATAGATTGATACCTTGTCCAAGAGTATTTGTGTGAAAGTGAATGTAATGGAATTTGAATGATTTCTTGTTTTGAAATTGCTATCCGTTATACCATCCACACAACTATGGATTTCTAAAGGTTGTAAGTGAAGTTACTCTCTCTAAATCTTTTGCTATGTTAAATTTTAAAATATGGCATACTCTAGGCAAATAAATATTGAATTAAAATGATTCTATTTTGATATTAATAACAAATTTTGAACAGTTCTGAAGACAGAATGAATGATGCCGAGTTGTAAAAGCATCACATGAAATATATCATGATAATTAAAAATATCATAGGAGTTAAAAATTACCTTTTCAGTGCTAAGGAAACCTATTATTATCAATACATACAACTTCAGAACAGAAGTATCTGATTAGTTTTTGTTTGGAAAAGTATCTTGTTTTTATTAAAATTACCAACATCAGTGACAACAAATTTTTGTCTATAGCAAGGAAATAATGGTGCTGCTAGTGGAAAAGCAGCTGAAATAAGTACACAAGAAGCAAATGTGATAAAAGATGGGATATCAGAAAAAGTTCCAAGTCCAGATGTTGGCAATTAGGTACTAATTCAGTGAGCAAACACACTGAAATGATAGGTTATCACTTGAATTCGTTGGATGCAAATTAATGATTCCTTCTCTCCCTCTTATATACTTTTTATCATTAGAACTTTTATAAGGCAAATGCTTGTTTTTATATAACAACACAACTATCATCCCTTCCTTCTTTGTCTGTCTTTATATATATATATATATATATATATATAAACAAGAGTTTTCTAGAAGATGCAACCAAACATACTTTCAGCTGTTTAAAATTATCAACTTGGCAGTGTCAGAAAAAATAGAAAAAGAAAACATTGGAAGTAGTCATTATCTTGTTATGGTAATAACCTTACAATTTATAAGATAAATTAAAAATCAGTTTTAGAATTTTTTTTTCATCTAAAAGAAGTTCTTGAGATTGATTTTAGACATTATGAAATAACTTAAAATGGAATCAGATTTTGACTTTGAATAATGGTAAAATATGACAAGAAATTTATCTTATTAAATAAATTATAAAGTATGATAAAATAAAACCTGAACCAAAATATGACAAATACAGATGCAAGACAATATTAAACACACACACACCAGTCATAAAACAACAACAACAAAAAAAATTGATATCAGAATAGGGAGTGAAAAGGATAGTAAAAAAAACAAAGATTGTTAAGAGCTACAAAAAACTGGAAGTCGTGAAAAGCCATGACTACTTATATCTTAAAGTGATATAGCATATTTAAGAATCCAAGGAGAAAAGAATATATGTAAATAAAAAAAATAATATAAATGTGACATTAAATATGTGATTTTCAATCATGATTTTTGAGACTGTTACAATAGAAAGGTGCCTTGATTACAAATGAAAGTAGTAATTTTTTAATAGAAATGTCAAATTGATATTTTTTTTTTATAATCATTTCACACCAAACAAGATAGTACTGCCACTGGTACACATGGGGTTACATAAGAGGAGAGTGATAAGAAAGATGAACAAGTTACAGGGGGTATCAGAAAATGGGTAAGAGAAGGATGAGAACACTGGCGTGAAGAGAGCTTCCTGAAAGTAGAGTGGACGGAGAAAAGAACATGATACAAGGGTTGTCAGGGAAAGGATGCGAGTCAAGGAGATAAGAGAACAATTGATGTTACGTTTAAATTCTTGGAGATTGTAGCTGTCAGGAAAGCAAGTTTATGGAAGGGAATTCCACAGGTGGGAAATGAAGAAAAAATTCTTTATATCTACTATTATTCAGTTATTACCTATACCAACTTAAGAAAATAAATTAAATGACATTTATTTTTGTTTTTTTAAATACCTGTAGTTAAGCCATGTGAGCACTACAGAAAGTGCTGGTTAAAGAGTCACAACATAGTGGACATAATATTTTGTGGCTTGCAATCAAATAGTTAAAAGAAATTAGAGATAACTCACAAAATAAACAATATAGTATTGTTGTGGAGGAATATCCTGTCCTACCCAGGAATGGGTATGACCCGGGTTATAAAAGACCTAGACGAGAATGAACTACAGAGAGCACTCGAGAGAGATCGAGTGTGTTTGTGACTATACGAGAGTCTGTCATTACACGGGAGTAATTGAGATTATTCGTCATTATACCAGAGTCGAAAGCCATCGGCCTTAGACGAGAGTTAGACGTCACTAGACGGAAGCCTACTTCTCAATATGGATGCATATGTCCTATACAGAGACATTGCCTTCTTAATTGTTATTTGTGTTAACTGTTTGTTGGTGTACTTGTATTTGGTTTATTATACTGAGGTATAATAAATATATTTATATATCCTCAGTGGTAAGAGTTATTTCTTGCACTATTCTTTCTCTGTTTATCCCCTCCCGGGATACAACAAGTATAAAGAAGTTTGGTTGTAGATGAGAGTTGCTAATTACTTAATTTCTAGTTATTTACATAGCCTAGCTTAGATGTGGCACAAGCCTGAAAGTATGGGGCACCCAATTGGGCCTGAACTCATTATTCAATTGTAAATGATCTAGTGAGACAAGCTTGCTAACCATTATACCAAATTGAAGTACTCTCAGCTTTCCTATGTGGTAGTGAATTTTGGATGATCTTCTCACTGATGAAGTAACTTGGAGAAACAGTAATTTGGTTCTACAAGATGCTGAGAATAAAATGCCCCTAAATTTATTTAATTTATATATTCAGAGAAATTAGATACTCAGAAAATTCATTGAATTCACATGCGTGCAAATACCTTTGGGAAAGGTATCAATCCATCTCTTCTCCCTCCTGCTATGGGTTAAATAGCAGGAGATTGGATTCTATAGCTTTGGTTGGCAATCAGTCTACCACAGAAAGTAATGGCAACCTACTGCTGGAAAATCTTTTGCCCAGTCAGTCATGTCTCTTTCGAGACCTGATTGCCCAAGCGTGTATCACGTATGGCACTTAACTGACTGACTAGACTGTCATCATGATCTCATCAATTTACAGTTGAGCTGGCGAGATGTAGATAAAAATTCTATGCTAACAGTTTCATTTTGCACGCTTTTCACCTGTGGAAGTCCCTTCAAGCTCCATGCTTTCCAGCAAACTTTAATCTAGAAAAATTTAAATGCAATGTTAATCACTATCTACGGATTACTCTTTTTGCTCACTATTAATGTTTCTGTTTCTAATTCTTCCACACCCTGTTACCCCTTGTGTTTTTAGAAGCTTTACTGCCTTGCTTGGGGTGATACTGATTATATAAAAAAAATCTATTATAATGAAACAGTCAATATGAATTTTGATTTGAATTCACTTGTTCAAAGAGAATAGCATTTTGAAGAGGATGCATAAAATTAAAGTGGGAAACTGAAAAGGTCTCCATCCAACCAAGAATTACTGGGAGAAGAAAAAAAAAATGACATTTAGCCAGATTTTAGAAAATGGATTGGATCAACAATCACTTTTTACTACTCTCTCATAAATATAGAAAACAGAGCAAATGCAGAGAAATGGATTTTATTTATATATGAAAGAGAAAGATTAAGACATCTGTTTTAGGTGTTCCGAAATGTACAAGATAAAACCATTTTGAGAAAATGCTTTGAAATTTGAGAATTGGAAATTATGCAATGCAGGACCACACAATAGTAAATCAGGTAGATGCATTAGAAACTGCAATGCTTGGTAGGAAATAGGATAGAATAGATAAAAATGAAATGATAAAACAAAAAATAGAAACAGTATCTACTTCAATCTTTCTCTATAGATATGCAGATCTCTACCTATTAGCAAATATACTGAATTCTTTTCTCTGGGCAGGACAAAAGAATGAGCTGCAGATCTTTAACTGGGAATAAGAGAGGAAGAAGTGATAAAAAATGAGAAGAAAAAATAAAGAAAAAAAAAAGATAAAATGAAACAAAGCAAAAAAAAAGTGAATAGATAAAAAAGTAAAGACAAACCCAAATGTATAAAAAAAGTAAATAAAACTAGCAATGAATTATGAATATTTAAACAGAGCAATCTAACTGAAACCAGTAAAAAAGAAATAGGTTCGTACACATGTACCTGATTAACAAAAAAAGTGTGCAAGTGAAGAAAGAAACAAAGATTCTTTACCAAAAAACAACAACAAAAAAAAAACAAAAAAAAACAAAAACAAATAGAATCTATTTTACCCAGCCTTTTCTTTTTTTTTTCTTTAAATGGTCCTTTGCTTTGACTGTGTCGAGAAGAACTCCAAAATAGGATGGGTGTCAAGCAATGTATGTTTACCAGTAACATGTTGAGATTTTTTTTTTGTTTTGTTTTGTTTTTAATCATATCACCCCGAGAAAGGCGGTAACACCACTGATGTGCATGGGGCTACATAGGAGTGAAAAGATTGGAAAAGAGAAAACCAGAAACTGCATCCTAAACAGGAAACAAGGGATGAGCCTCTTCACCTGTTCAATAGATGTGGGTGGAGTGTGAACCGGGACATCTGTAACTTTTGAAAGTTTGTGATGAGAGTTGAAAGAAGGAATACAAGAATATCAGGATTGAAGTTAAAACTTGAAAAAATTTATTTCATTAAATTAATTTTATGTAATGGTTCTTCTATGTGCAGTGTCGATTCAGGACATTGGTGATCATAGCTCTCCCCGATATCCTGTCCATTGTAGTCTTTTTCTCATTACTCATAACATTGTTCTGTCATCCATTTACTGAAACTTGCTAGGTAGGTTATGCATGGTTTTTACCCCATTTCTCAACTTCAGTCAGTTCAGTGAGCATCAAATTTTCTAAGCCCTCTTTCCTCATTATGTGCCCTAGAAATTTAATCATCACATGGTGTAATGGTTAGTAAACTTGTCTTTCTAGAACCTATTACAAGTGAGTAGTGAGTTTGATCCTCACTGAGTACTCCATACTTTCAGCCTTAGAAAATCAGCTCTCTACCTGATGTTAAGTATGTGTCCTTTTTGTTTCCATTTTTCCTAAAACTTTTCATTGCTCATATATTCAGTATATGGTATTCTCAGCACTCTTCTGTAGAACCACATTTCTGTTGCTTCAAGTCTCTTCATCTGTGAGGAGATTGTCCAGCATTCACTGCTATATAGAAGGACTGGTATTATGTAACAGTTCAGTAGCCTTAGATAAAATGTTCAATATTTGTATCTTATTTCTAATAGAATCTTTTCAAGAGATCACCTGAAAATGTATGACTTTAGTGTAAGCTTGTATTTCTTAAGCACCTATTGAAAACTGAGCTCAGTAAAAATAGCTTTTGAGGCCAGCTGTCTAACGATTATGCAAGTAATCAAATGAAGTAATTTTAATTTAACAGTTGTCAAAACCATGTAAGATTCAATTTCTGTCTTATAAACAATCATTCAAAGAAAACAAAATCTGAAACCATGAACATTTCTTTTTTATGTAATGAATTCTTAACTTTAATGCTAGGAAAGCCAAACAAATCAAACTCAGTATATTAAAAGAACCAACAATTTTACTTGCAATGGTTAACAAGCTTTGTTTTTATCAGAACAACATTGTGGGTCAGGAGCTGAATGACTGGAATACAAGACAATGAGTGTTTATTTTGAACAACAAAAGATCAACTTAAAGAGCAAATAAAGAAACAAAAAATATTTGATTGCTTCTTATACACCACGAAACAGGATTCAACTGATCTGTACTTCTCAGGATGACATATTAATCACTAATATACAGCTGATATTAGTGATAAAGATTATTATGATAAAAATATATTCAAAATTAAAAGTTCATTTTTTGAGGTGAAATGAATATATGAAGAAAGAGTTGAAGTAAATAAAATATTTAAGTTTTTATTCTTTAAATGCAATTATTATCCACTTAAATGAGAGCTCAACTTAAGAGGTTTTAGCCTTGTGCCACATCTAAACTGTGTTTAGAAAATAAACACAACTTAAAAGAAAAAGATTGTTTTATTTGTCTTGTTTAAAACAGAAAATTCTATTTCTATAGTACTAGCCGAAAAGTCCAATACAGAACAGTTGAGCAATTTGCTAATCTCTATGAAGTAGACTCTTCTGGTAATGTAGCGGTAAGGAATATGATTTATGTACAAATTATATTTAAATAATTTAGATAAAGACCATGGTTTATGGGAAAAAAAAAAACAAAAAAAAGAAAAGAAAACTAAATGTTATACAGGGGTGGGGCAGAAATACTTCCCACGTAATGGTAAGACATTAGGTAGATGACAACATCATTGCCATTAACGTTTTACCATTATGTGGGAGGTATCTGTAATACTTACATGTACACACATATATGCATTCATATATACTTTCACACTATAGCCCTTGGCAAAGTCAGGACTCCATCACTTCTTCCACTAAATATGGATTAAATAACAGAGCAGGCTGTGTTCTTTAGCATTAGATGTTAGCCTATCTAGTAGAACTTTGAATTCAAAACCATGGAGAAGGCAAGAGGAAACCACTCTATTTCTTCCCAAGAAGTCATATCAAAAGAAAAGAAAATCTAATCTGTGGTAAGCTATATCCTGAAGGGATGTAGCAATTAAAAAAAAATAAAGAAGACAACTATTTAGATTGAATGTAATTTCTTAACTTTTGCATATTTAATTTAATGACCAAAATGAAAGCTGCCATTATACATTCAGTCATGAAAAGTTATCATTAAGGTACAATTTGATTTTCTTGTAGATCAATATCTCTAAGATTCCTGCAATATCAAGTATCATTTATTTTGGTATTGAAAAAATAGCTTGTTGATGATAATAATGACAAAGAAAAATGAATAATGCCTATAATACAAACAAGATGCTATTTTTGTTTCCGGTCTAGATATTGGGATATATTTTTCATGAATTCTAAAGCTTGTATGAAATAATACCAGTTTTACATACTGGTCATCTCCAAAAGGATGAAAAAAAATCCCCTTATATGAAATTTGCTTCATTCAGTTATTCATTCTACAACTGGCTTACAGAATATTGAATAGTAAATAATTACACATTGCCACTCTTCCCAACACCCTACAGGCTAAGGTACACACAGACATATATTTAAATGTCTGTATATCCCATTGACAGATGGAGCATGTGGGTGTGAGAGCAGGGACCAAGGAAAAAAAAATAAAACTGAAAGAACATATGATGGTAATGGGGGATGATTTGATATACTTGTTTTTAGCTTGATCATGCTCTTTGGTTGATTCTATCAGCTGCCGTCAACAAGGCACCATCATTGTTTTTTAAGGGACATTGCAGATAATTCTGCTTATTAATGTTTTTGGTTTGTTGTGCACAAGATAAAAGTTAGAAATTAATCCAACGTATACTAATTAGCCTGCCGCAAAAAAAAAAAAAAAACCTAAACAAGAAAAAACATCTATTTATGATGGTATGTTTTCCAAACAATATCATTGGCATTCTGTTTTTTTTTTTATGCAAATGCAAACTGTTTGACCAAGTGCATTATAATATCTGATAACGAGTCAAATCAGAAGCATAAATGTCCTATTTTGCGAAGACTTCCTTTATAGACATCAGTTTTAATGTCATTATTAATTATAAATATATATAAATATCTCATATAGGAACAGCACTGAAGTTGTCAGTCATAACAGTGTGTCTATGTGTATATGTAGTTATTTAGTGTATTGAGGCAGCAAGTAATTTTCTAAACATATGCTGTTAAAATACAATGAATGTCTATTATGTTTAATCATGAGCCGTTCTAAACATCGTATTTTTGCTTTAATTTCAGTTGAAAATAAAGACAAAAATTCTCCAACATTTGGATAATTATTTATTGATTTTCTTCTAAGCTTTTGGCTCACATGAGCCATCTTCAGAGAGGTTGTTTAGACTGAAATATTATAACATTCACCATCATCGACGATTTTATTTTGTGTTGACATAAAACTCCGCTTGGCAATGGTAATAGTTACCAAAAATAACAAACGCAGTTCTTAAATTTGCGATGCGGTTTTATGACGTCACACCGTGTGATAGCGCGAAATGACAACAAAACCATGTAGTCAAATGCAATGTAATGTTATTTCCGAATTTAAAGTTGATTTTATTGAGTGTTGGTTGTTTAGATTTGATGTACGTGGCCTCCTGCATGTTCCTCTTACTGTGTGTATGAGTAAGGGTCACCGTATTGTTGACCAAAATCTGTCTGATATTACCTACATGTTTATGTTTTTCAGAGAAATGTTGTTTAATAGTACTCTGATCAGAAAGATGACATGTAAGTCTACGTGAGAGCGTGGTTGTAGTAAAACCAATATATGTACTAGTTTTTTTATTAGTATCAGAGATGCAATCTCTGAATGGGCATGTAAATTGGTAGTTATTTATAAATTAGATTTTTTTTTTTAATCAATAGGTTTTTAGGAAGAAAGTATTTATTTTTTAAAAGGGAAAATTATTTAAAAATCTAATGAAAGATTGAGAAAAAACAAAAACAAAAAAACAAACAAACAAAAAACATTATATTTTTGGGCCTATCAAGAAATCATGTGTAAGTTATGTGGTGAAGATGAAAATAAAAAGTCAAAGCAATGCATAAACCAAAAAATTGAGAGATGATGATTACTTTGCAGAGTTTATGTGGAATCAAACATTTAAAGATAAAGTTTTATCCGTTTTGGCATCAAATCATAATAGATTTATATCCTGTTTAATATTACTGGTTCTTGAATCTGTACTAAATTGAAAACACCTTTATTAATGTTGATTTTCCTGACTGAAAATATAAGTTTTTAGATGTTCAATTTAAATGGCATAATGCAAATTTTAATTTATGGGAAATAAATTATTAGTGTTCTGAGAGTGTGGAGAGATGTATAAAACTATAATTGTATTGAAAAAAATTATTACAAGTTATTTGAGAGAAAGCTATAAAAACTATTCTCCCTATTATAATAAAGACCATCATGTGTGTGTGTATGTATATATATATATATATATATATATATATATATATATATATATATATATAAAAAATGAATGATACTTTCAAATATTTTGCAGTCGTTTTTTATGGCAGGGGTACATTCATCACTAAGAATAGTAACAAAACCATGAAAGCCAAATGTCAAATCACGTAACTTATTTAAAGAACATAAAAAGGAAAATATTTTCTATCTGAATTTTTGGGTTAAGGAGTTACCAGTATTTACATGCAGACTATTGTCCACATCTTTGTTGTTATTATTCTAATGTTTAAAAAAAAGAGTCAAGCACATGGCATAGCAAATAACTTCTTTTGCAAATGGTTCCTAACATTTTCAAAAAGCAAGATGCAACAACCAGGCACGATAGAAGGAACTGGTAGAGCAGAAAACAGAGAGAGAAAGAAGTTGTATCATCAAAATGTAGCTGTTTGATATTTTGTCATAGGCATGCATGCATACAAATGTGCATCTTGGTGCCATATTGTCAACAATTTGAAGTTGCTCATTTTTTTTTTTTTTTTGCTACTATCCAATATTCTTCTCCTGCCTCATCCTTCTTAGTTAACATCATTAAACAAAACATCTTGTTTTTAAATCTGACAAGTAATAACATCTGAATTGCCAATTAATTACCTATTTTACTTAAGGTTAAAAAAAAAAAAAAAAAAAAAAAAGGAATGAGGGAAAAAATTGCCACGAAAATCTACGTGATAATTAAAACTAAGGCTGAAATCATTTTGTATGCATGCATATGAAAAAAAAAGAAAAATAACAAACTTTCCCATTTTTAAATACAGAGATATACAAAATGTTTTTCCTATAAATAAAACAAGGTTTGTTTTTTTTTTTTTTTACAAAGCAAGCTTAAAATTAAGAGGAACAAAAACACAGAACAATCATATTCAAATGTTATAATAATTAAATAAAATAAAAATAAGAGATACGGTTGTATTTCAAATAACTACTTTTTGTTCCATAAGTGGAGTTTTATTTTTGCATTCTAAGAATTTAAAAAAATACTTTTCTCCTTTGATTGCTAAATGTTTAATTAGAAAAAAATGGTGACAAGCAAAGTTTAAACTCTTATTTGTTTAAATAAACAGAACCTGTGGTTTATCTTATTATTACTTTGGCTCCCAATTCTTGAAAGGGATAAGACATTTTGAAATAGCTACAAAGTTTAATCATGCCCAACTGTATCAGGAATTTATCTTATATAACTGTTGCTTTATAGTTTTTGCATTCAGAATCAGAGTTTTTCACACAAAACAAAATTTTTGCAATAAAAATGATATTAAGAAACCAATAAGTTTTTATAATTTCAGGAAATATTTATATGATAAATATGTCATGTGAAATTTTAATTATAATATGAATTTATTAGAAACCTTTGAAATAACTTATTTAGTTGTGTGAGAATTATATAAATTAAGGATTGTTCATAATATAGTAAATATATAATGATGTAGGGATATTTATTTCTTTAATTTCAGATGAGTTATAAGATATAAAACTAAAAGTGAAACCATATTCTAAAGTTATTTAGTGTTAAGACTACAATGTTGGAAAATGCAAAAAAAGTTGAACAGAAATCATAAAACAATCAAAAAAGGGAGTGAAAACATTGGAAAGATTAAAAACATTAACTGGATTTAAGAATGTCACAAAGTGACTTAAAAAATAATTAAAAGGTTTATAAAGCAAGAAAAAAGATTGATCAGTAAAAAATATATTGGAAGAAGCTGGTGTTACAAACAAAGAGAGAAATGCAGAATATTAAGAACACTGGCTAAATATTAAAAAAAAAACAATTAAACTACCACCTTTAAGTAAATATTTCAAAGAGAAACATATAAATGAAGAAGTACAGTAAAACTGATTTTGCAGCATTCATTTTTAATCAATAATATGTATCTCTAAACTACATTCGATTTGTCTGACTGTTAGGTGAGACTTTGGGTCTTCTATAGATATTGTCAACCAACACACAAGGCAATAGGACAGAGATGGAGCAATTTTTTTGCTAGTATAATTAAAATTTTAACAGTAAAATTATAGGTTGCTTCAAATTTGGAAATTTGTAGAAAATTACTCTAAGTCTTTGAACAAACATTTTTTAAATGGCAGAGACCCCAACCAAGAAACTAATATAAAAAATAAACTCATGAAAAGAATGTGCCTTCATGTTTCACAAAGGTTCCAAAGACAAAAATTAATGGAAAGGCATTATTATAAAAAAAAAATCTTGTAGTCTACAATTAAAAATAGATGTATATGAAAATGAAAAAACAATATTTAAGTAAAGAAGATTTCTGGAAAGCAGTAATAATGACAGTAAGTAATATTAATGACAAAACAGTTGAAAAATTAACAAAATCAATAAGTAAAAGAATGATGAATATTATAGAATATATAATACAATAGAATAATAATTGTTTTAGGATATTGTTTTTTATGAGCAATCTCTTTAGGACTTTAATATAAATCAAAATCTATGTCATACTTAATTTCTTTGCATAATAAAATCAGATACCTTCAAAACAAATTATAAATTCTTTTCATAATGTATGAATGTGTATGCAAATTAAGCAACTATTATAGTATAACTATAATATTAGGTAATCAAAAATGTTTGTGCAATTTCTTGACCGACTTGAAAAAAAATCTATACAAATCTAAACTGTTTTCATTATGTTAAATCTTTTTTTGTTTTAAATATAAATGCATAAGTTTATTACTTGTCACTTAGTCAAGTGCCATACATGATACACATTTGGGTGATCATGTCTCAAAAGAGACATGACTGACTGGGTAGAAGTATAAAGTATCTGACATGTTTAAACAAAATTCAATTTAACACAAGTCCTCAGTTTATTATCATCTTCAAGACTTATCTATCCTTTACAAGGTGTATCATTGAGGAACTCATTTTCAACTGAAAACTGATTGAACTAATCTGAATAGTAAGATTACTAATTTCACCAAATTTAGTATATAATGCATGGAATATTGCTCTTATACAAAGTTTAAATTTGTAGTCGCCAAGCTAACTTATGTACCAACATTTTAGGCCAGCATTTAAACTTTCCTCTCATTACTAGTGTTAAAATGTATTTCTGAAGTATAGCTGGGTATTTTCCTACCCAGCTCACAAGGATGGAATTGACATAGTTAAAAAGAAAAAAGGAAACTATTTTCCACATGTACAAGGGGTAGGTTAAAAAATTGTTTGAGCTTCTTCACTTTCCTTTTGAGATACCTCAGTTTTTTTTTGTTTTTTTTTTAATCATTTCACCCCAAGCAAGGCATTCCACTGCCACTATTGCGCATGGGGCTACATAGGGGAAGGTAAAAAGGAGGAGTGGTTAGATGTAGGAAATGTCAGAAGGAAGGTGATAGATGGGTAAGGATACCAAGGATGAGGGTTGGGCAGATGGGAAGAGTGTTTGAAAGAATGAGAGTGAGTTAGTGTGTTAGGAGGTGTCTATTGACCTTACATTTAAACTCCTGGAGATTGTAGCCGTCGGGGAAGCAATCATGTGGAAGGGAATTCCACAGTCGAGAAGTGCGAGAAAAGAAACTGTTGGAGTAGAAGTTGCAGTTGCATTTTTATTGGTTTCACTGTAAAGGGGTGGGACCTAGTTGCTAATCTAGTTTTTTGTGCAAATTCGTATCTAGGGGGCAGCAATGATCTAAGTTCATTGGAGCAGAAGCCGTGAAAGTATTTATAGAAGCCATGTCGCGCCGGTGAGAGAGAGACTGTAGGCGGTCTACCAAGTTGGTATCAATCACATTACAGACCCTCTGCTGTACCTTGTCGAGAAGCCCAAGGAGAATAGCAGGGGCACCCGACCAGATAAGGCAGCAGTATTCAATGCATGGGCGGATGGTAGATTTATATATGTACAAGATAGATTCAGATGGAAAAAAACTTCTGGGCCCTGCACAGAGAGCCGACTTTCATAGCAGTGGATTTAGCAATGGATTCAATATAGTCATTCCATTTGAGGTCCGCTGTAAGTGTGAGACCAAGGAGGCATAGTGTTTTACTCTCTGGGAGGCAAGCCTGGTCCATGCTAATGGGAGGTATGTGCGATTGTCTATGATGGTTAATTGATAGTAACTTCGTTTTAGAAGCATTAAAATTTATGAGCCATTTCTTACCCCAGTCCACTACGGATTGGAGGTCCTTTTCAAGCTCGGCTGCAAGGTTAGCTTTGTCATCTACACCAGATTTTTGGTCGAGGCGAGAGTAAACTGTGGTATCATCAGCGTACATACCTACTTGGGATCTTATGGAATCAGGGAGATCATTAATGTATATCAGAAAGAGCGTAGGACCTAGGATAGAGCCTTGAGGGACACCTGCGTTTGTATGGTAGTTCTGGGAGGCATATCCGTTTAATACCACCTTCGTTGTGCGGTTAGAGAGGAATGACTGGATTAGTTCAAACAAATGTCCAGTTATACCATAGCTCCGCAGTTTGCATAGAAGGCCAGCATGCCAAACTCTGTCGAATGCTTTAGAGATATCCAAGGCAACAGTTTGGGCTTCACCATTCCTGTTGAGCGCCTGATATATGTACTCGGTGATGGTCGTTAACATATCAGCAGTAGACCTGGTGAAGCGGAAACCATACTGCTTGTCGGAGAGGAGCCTGTATCAAAAATTAACCTTTACTCTTTAAATACTATGGGGAGGTGTTGCATATTATGGAGCTAAACTATTATTGTCCCAGCCATGGATGATTAAGTGATACATGTATATTTTCTACTTTAGATTTTTTTCATTTTTGACTCAATTTAAAGAGAGGGAGACTGATTTCTGAATAAGGAAATATTTTTTTTATTTTAAGTCATAACAAAGAAATTTAAAATGATAAACATCAAAACATGACATCACTAAATTAGAAAAGCAAGATAAATACAGCAAATTGTACAGACTCTATATTAAGATAAAAATAAAAGTTTTATTTTCTATTTTTTGTAGTGTATTCAAATCGGTAAGTTTTGAAAAAAAATATAGACAAATGGTTATAGAAAAAGAAAAAAGAAATGTATTCTTTAAACTTTTGAAACCCGAGCAATCAGAATAAAAGTTGAAAATACCTGAAGGTAATAGCTACAGTAGTAATAGTAGTACTGTTATTAGTAATAATATTTCCACCAGCATTTGATAAATGTAGGTTTTCTGCAATAGATTATATTATCTACAGGTGGTATTAGCTTCTTCAAGTCTTTCTGATGAAGAAAGAATTTTGGCTAAATATAAGCTTACCCTATACACAAAAAATAACATGCTGAAAGTGACAACACTAGAAGAGAACATTAAACATTAAAACTGATAAAATGCAAATGTCATTATCTAAATTTTGCTATAATTTGATTTCTTTAACAATTTAAGTAAACAAATGCCAAAACTGTAATTTTAAGATTGAACCATTATCTGACATTTATTTACAAATACAGTTAAAAATGACAATTTATTTCCTATACAATCATATTTGTAAAAAAAAAAAAAATTTAAGTTTTTTTGGTTCTTACAATTTAATAAGGTTGTATTTTTTTGTTTTGTTTTTTTATTAATGAGAAGTTGTTACATTTGAAAGCCATCTTTATTAATAACCAATTATTATTTTTAGAAAGTACTAATAGTACTAAGAATAGAGGCACAGTAGTTTGGTAATAAGATATTTGTCCATGCTATTTCTGGAGTGATGTTTATGAACGCAATAGTTAGTTATTTCTCAAGTTTTCCACTTACAGTACTAATCACAGGTACTAAAATTATAACATTTTGCAAAATTAAATTCTTAGTATTTACTTAGATATGATCTACTTATGAAAATTTGGTTATTAGAATCTATTTTGGAGCAAATTCAAACAAGATTTATGCAATTAACACATCAATATTAATACCTAATCTCTATAAAGGCGATTTTTTTTTTATAATCATATTGCCTCAAGCAAGACATTTTACTGCCACTGTTTTGCAGGGGGTTACATAGGAGGAAAATTATGAGAAAGAGTGACAGGTTATAGGGAGTGTCAGGAAGTGGGTGAGAGAAGGATGAGAATACTGATGAGAGTAGAGTGGACGGAGAAGGGAGCATGAGAGAGAGAGAGAGAGAGGATGCAAGTTAGTGAGATAGGAGATGACTATTGACTTTACATTTAAATTCTTGGAGATTTTAGCTGTTGGGAAAGCAAGTAAATGGAAGGGAATTCTACAGGCAGGAAGTGTGAGAAAAGAAGCTGCTGGAGTAGAATTTGCGTTTACATCTTATTGGTTTCACAGTAAAAGGGTGGGATCTAGTTGCTAATCTTGTGGCTTGAGTAAATTTATATATAGGAGGCACGAGTGAGCTAAGTTCATGGGAGCAGAAGCCGTGGAAGTATTTGTAGAAGAGACATAAGGAAGCCACATTGCGCCGGTGAGAAAGTGACTGTATCTGAGCTGTCAAGTTGGGATCTATTACATTACAGATTTTCTGTTGGGTTTTGTCAAGGACACCTCGGTGGATAGCATGAGCACTCAACCAGATATGGCAGCAGTATTCAATGCACAGGCGGATGGTAGATTTATATATGTGCAGGATTGTTTTAGGCGGAAAAAAACTTCCTGGCCCTATACTGAGAACCGACTTTCTTAGCAGCAGGTTTAGCTATGGATTCTATATAGTCATTCCACTTGTTATTTTCACAACATTTTGGCTGTTGTATACTGCGGCCTTCTTCAGGTAATTGAAATTTCAAACTAAACCCTTTATTTCATCCACCAGGGTAGATTTGTTCTAGAACAATCTATCCTAGTGGACAAGATTCCAATTTCCTGAAGAAGGCCAGAGTGTACAACAGCCAAAACGTGAATATGACAACAAAGATGAGGACAAAAGTCTAAAAAACGTAAATAGTTTAAACAAAAAAGTGTTCTGAATGTTGTATACAAAACAAATATTTAGCTTCTGCTTTTGAAAGATTAGCACAACTAGTAGTGTGCAGAAGGAGAGAGGGACAAAGAGTGCAACAGTCCTGGGCATCCAATCAAAAAATTGGTTTATATTTAATTTGAATAAAGTGTTTATCTCATGTTTCATCCATTTTTATATATTTAACCTTTATTACTCTGTATGTGGTTTCATTTACTGTAAAAAAAAGTTTCTCCTGCTACTAAAGGAAACTGATCCCTGAATTTGAATTTGTTTGAATTTCATAGCTGTGTTATCATATCCTGCTATGGCAACAGAAATCACCTTTGAGTGAAATTAACATAAGGTTACTGCAATTGAGAAGCTTGAAAAAGGATGCAGTGCAAAGGGAAGTAATATTAATAATATAGTATGCTAAAGGCCTTCCTTTCTAACATTTCCCAATACTACCTCCACTTAAGTCTTAGCGCCATGCAATCAAGGAGTTGGCCTCAGGCATCACCAAACATTTGCACGTCAATGAGCACAACACAATCTTTTCACCTATATTTCTCTCTATTTGACTTATGCTATATTAAGCGGCTTAATAAGTATGAATGCTGAGCTAGACTACTGGAAACTACCAATATTTTACTTATATATTTCCTGTTGATATGAAGGTGCATTTTTATACCCCAGTGTCAAACAGATTACCCAGTCTCTTCCCCTAGGCTGGATGTGACACAAGGTCATTTTAATGTGGGGAGTGTCATACACATACTTATGCATATGGGCCAAGGACAAAAATTATTTTTTGCCCAGCCCCCAAACCACTTTTACACCGACCCAACACTTTAGTGAAATGAGGAAGGTGCTGTTGCAGGGTTGGAATCCCGGGGTCTGAGCCATAATTCTTATCTAAAATGAAGAGAAACAGCTTCATTTACATCACAGGACAATAACCACACCTCAATAAACCCTTATTGGCAATGGTTAACTCCTGTGTATGTCATCAAATGTGATAGTTAAAGAATTCAAATAAGCATTCAGTTAATATAATGGTGTAACTGGGTTAAAAGGTGTAGCCGTAGGCTAGAATTCCATTACTAGTATGTGTTTTTTATTGATATGCATATATTAGAAACAGGAAGCTGTCATAATTTTTCTTTTAATGCTTCCTAACAAACATCTATAAAAAATTCAGGATAAAAAAATTATTTTTTCTAATAAATAATAATATAATAATAAACAAGATCAATAATGTATGTTAATACCAGCAAAACAAAATGAACACTTTTCATTTGAATATTTTATGCTCACTTCATTGCAAAATGGTATGCCCCTTACAAAAGAAAGCTGTGATTAATCTGTATGACAGGGTTCAATAAATCCCTGCAGTAAAATAGATGTAGGTAACAGATTTTTAGTAATAAAATCATATTAATAATATGTGAAGTCAACTGCCAAGTCTGCAGTGTGAAAAGTTGATTCAATTTTCTGGCCAGAATCTATCTTGCAATTTTATAAGTCTAAATCTACCATTCATCCATGTATTGAATATTGCTGGTCTGGTGATTTTGCTAGGTATTTAGAGATTCTGGACAAAATTCAAAGAAGAATCTGCAATGTTATCAGTCCTGACTTGGCATCTCAGTTTCAGCCATTCTCTCATCATAATAACAGCTTCCTTGTGATTTTTCTATAAATACTTTCAGGGTAATTTTTCTGTTGAACTTTCTTCTTTGGTACCTTAAATTCATGAATTCAAGTTCAGTACTAGATTGGTAGCTCAGTCTCATCATTTTACTGCCAAACTTGCTAGTTGTAACTGCATTCTATCCTAATAGATTCTTGTCTTTTACTTCTCACCTATAGAACTCTCTTCTGGCTTTTTTGTCAACTACAATTTTCAAAAATTTAAAAGAAATGACAATTGTTATCTTTCTTTTTGAATTGTTCTTTGTTGTCCTTTCTTAATAAAATTTTCTCAATTTCTTTCACTTTTAGTGACTTTATTACTTGCTTAGTGTGAAATGATTTAAAAACTGCTAGTTGGTCATGTATTCTATTGTCAATGATCTAAGTCCTTGCTTAATATTGCCAAAGTTGTCCTTCTTAAGCAAGTACCTAACCAAGACAGAAAATTTGATAATGAATTTAATTATACAGGTAAACCAATAAGTATAGGCGTAATGCTCTTTTAATAATGAAAATGTCTTATAAGGTTTTCTGATGCTAAAAAGGAGAAACCAAGTAGAAAATAATTGAGTAATATGAAAAGAATATTTGTAAATATTATGAAAAAGAATATAGCAATATAACAGTGTTATTGCCGCAGCTGGGTGTTAAGCTTATATGAAAAACTAGAGTTACATACAAAATGAATATTATTAAATAATGATAGGGTTTTATTGTAAAATAAAAAATAACTCTAGAATATGTATGTAATTATAGGCATATTCTTTTTGGACACTTTTTAAAAATTTCTATGCCTATTTTTAAGCCAGAGAATGAGCAAAGGTAAAAAAAAAACTGATATCTCATAACCAGCTGCTTCAGGTGAAGTGAGCTTGACAGCCCAGCAAGACAGTTCACCTAGAAGAAAAGCCCTGATTTTAAACCTCAACTGAACATGGAAAAAGCTATGGAAGTAAATCCAGATAGAAAACCTGGAGTGACCCAAAAGCGGTTGACTGACAACATTGACAAGTTTCTGGCAAGTGAGCCATCCCAAAATGTAATGCTCTGTATTCCTTTTGGATCTTGTTCATATGACCAAGTGTGTGTCTGTGAGGAGTGTCATGTAGTCTGGGCATTGTACTGCCTCTATATACCATCACCAAAGCTTGTGTTAGAGATGTCACTCAAGCTTCAGCACCAAAAGACCGAATTTTGACTAAACAGGGTGTTTATGTTGTGGAATAAAAGGAAGACTACCACCTATTTTGAATGCTTTCTCTGTTAATAGATTTAACAGATCGAGATTGATTTCTGTCAATAACAAAATTACTATCTCCACAAATGAAAAGAAAAACTCCCTAAATCTACTGTAAGTCTTTCTTTTGCTCTGAAAGTGATAAACAATGTAGGTACTAGGAGGCAAGCATTAGTCAATAAAATCTGCTATTTATAAACAAACTATGCAGTAAAGAAATGTAAAAAAACAAAAACACCCCCCCCACACACACATATATATATATATATATATATATATATATGCATACTGTTAAGGTTAAAACACTTCTTCAATAAGAGGCAATTTTAATGACTTGGTCTGTCAAAAATTATGTGTTTCAAGTGTCAAGAGTCTTCAACATAATAAAATCTAGCAAGATTGAAACTAATAGTATTGCTAATGGTTACACTAGTACATTTATTAGTAAAGCACTTGAAGCAAATGGTTTAAGTAGCAGATCTTATAGATACACAAACACCATCGTATGTACTATTTACTTATCTAAATAAGTTTTAATTGTATTGATATTTACAATAATAGTTGTGGGAGGAGTGGTCTTGCTTAACTATGATAAGAAAAGCCTGTTAATAAAATACTATAGATTTTTAGCTATTATTATTATTATAATAACAACAACTGGATTAACCTAAGAAGACTGGAAGGCAAAATGGCTAAAACAGTGATGGTAACAACAAAGAGGAGAACATTAGTCTGACTTAATGATAACTCTTCATTTCAGAAATTCAGATAGAAACTACACTATTGTTATTAGCACAAATGGAATGACTATATCGAATCCATTGCCAAATCCGCCGCTATGAAAGTCAGTTCTCTGTGCAGGGCCCAGAAGTTTTTCCCGTCTGAATCTATCCTGCACGTATATAAATCTACCATCCGCCCGTGTATTGAATACTGCTGCCACATCTGGTCGGGTACCCCTGCTACTCTCCTTGGGCTTCTTGACAAAATACAATGGAGAATCTGTAATGTGGTCGATACTGACTTGGCAGACCGGCTGCAACCACTCTCTCACGAGCGTGACGTGGCTTCCCTGTGCCTTGTCTATAAATACTTTCATGGCTTCTGCTCCGATGAACTTAGACATTGGTGCCGCCTAGGTACAAATTTACACGAGATACTAGATTAGCAACTAGGCCCCACCCTTTTACAGTTAAACAGATAAGCGGTAACCATAATTTCTACTCCAACAGCTTCTTTTCTCACGCTTCCCACCTGTGGAATTCCCTTCCATATGTTTGCTTTCCCGACAGCTACAATCTCCAGGAGTTTAAATGTAAGGTCAATAGACACCTATTATACTAACTTGCATCTATTCTCCCAACACTCTCACCATCTACCCAACCCTCATTCTCGGTATCCTTACCCATCTATCACCCTCCTTCTGACATTTCCTATATCTAACCATCCTTTCTCACCACTTTCCCCTTCTCTGTAACACCCTGTGCAATAGTGGCAGTGAAATGCCTTGCTCAGGGTGAAACGATTATAACAAAAAAAAAAAAAAAAAAAAAAAAAAAAATGAAGCTTTTAAGCATGATAAAGCACACTTTAATCGAACAAACATTTCAAGCAGAAGCAAAGCTCAGGTTTTCTTAATGCAACTTATGGAAAATAATTGTAATTTGTAATTCTAATTAGGATTTTATTTTAAACATGAAAACCTTGAGAATATGCCAAGTACGACTAGCCTCAGGTAAAGTAACATAATTTATTATAAAGTTACTATTTACTGTTTGAATATGGAAGGAAATTAATTTAGAAATACCAAACTTTTACCATGAACTGAACATGTGAGCAATAACAAAGTTTTAGAGAAAATGGATACAAAAATATACTTAACATCAGGAAGAGGCAGTTGAGCTAGGCACATAATGAGGAAAGAGGGCTTGGAAAATCTGATACTATCAGGATAGATTGAAGGCAAGAGAGACAGAGGAAAACAATGCATAACATACTTAGGGAACTTGAGTAAATGGATGGCAGAACAGGACTTAGGAGAAATAACAGAAAGACAAAGTTTATTAAGAGCTACAAGAGACAAGAAGTTGTGGAGAACCTACGTCCTGAGGATACACTGCACATAAAAAAAAAGAGAATTATTTGAATTAGTCACTTAATTTTTCTTTTCAAATAATATTGAAACAATGATAACTAAATTTAACATTCTTTTAATTTTCATTATATTTTTAAAAGATGGCTGTTGCTTTTAAGCTTTCCATCTATCACTGCTTTTTTGATTCTTTGGAAAAAAAAAAATAGGTGTTATTATTGGAACATTAAATTCAGAGACTAAAAATACTAAAAGTAAATGCAACAGAATATTTTGCAAACAGTGTGCTGAATGGGAAGTATTAATTATTTGATAAGTCAGTCAGTCAGTTAAGTGCCATGCGCGATACACGCTTGGGCGATCATGTCTCGAAAGAGACATGACTGACTGGGCAGAAGATTATCCCGCAGTAGGTTGCCATTGCTTTCTGCAGTAGACTGGTTGCCGACCAAGGCTATAGAACCCAATCTGTCCTATTATTTAACCCATAACTGGAGGGAAGAGACGGATTAATACCTTTCCCAAGGGTATTTGCGCGTAAGTGAATGCAATGAATTCAACTGGAATTCGAACTCGGTTCTCCGATTTCTCGT
This sequence comes from Ascarosepion bandense, assembly GCA_037127315.1. NCBI lineage: Eukaryota > Metazoa > Mollusca > Cephalopoda > Sepiida > Sepiidae > Ascarosepion > Ascarosepion bandense. Next base: position 165,965 of record JBBBDQ010000976.1, read on the forward strand.
TCCGAGCCGATATCCACTGCTCCACAATGCACATCCCTTTGATAAGTATTGGTACCATAATGGAATTGGATGCATTAAGAAATAAACAAGCAGTGATAGGATTAAAACTGTAAAGATGGTGGTCTTGTTAAATAACTCTTCCTAAACAAAAATCTGTGACTGCACATTGAACAATTTTTATATCAGAATTGTTAGTAATCATTCTACTTACAATGGCACAAAAATTATTACAATAAAATCAACATTACATGTTTCCTGTAATTTTATCAACGTGTTTTGCTATAAATAGCATATCCATTAATATGTAATAAAAATTCAAAATATATTAAATTTAGTTTCTATTCTTTTAAATACATCAACATTGTTAAAAAAAAAAAAAAAGAAAAAAAAAGAAAAGAAATATAAGTGAACAATACCTACAAATTATAAACAAAGAAAAAAACTTATAAACTAGTATATCAAAGTTAATTCCAGCTTATATGCAAAGCAATAAAATGTTGGCCTAATGGATATGTCATCTGTCTGGCCATTTTCAGGTTAGAGGTTCAAATCACAGTAAACTAAGAATAATCCATTTTTATGCCCAAGAATGTTCTTGACCAGAAAGTGTAATATATATATGTGTGTGTGTGTGTGTGTATATATATATTAGTGTGATGGATCAATTGTCATCTAAATAATGTAGAAATTAATATAACACTGATATCTCATTTTAACAGATACTTACCAAAATTACACAAAAATATTTTGAAATATTAAAGACTAAATTTATTTAAAAAAAAAGCAAAAAAAAAACAAATTCACCATTCGCTTCAACTCCAGCCTCCAGATGATTTTGGAATCTCCTGCAACTCTTCCGAACAATATCTTTGTTTAAATTGGTGAATGTTGTCATAATCCTTGCCTTCTTTTCATCTTTGGCATTACAAAGAGTTTTCATGGTCTTGTGCTCAACTGCATCCTACACATAATAATTAAGGGGGTTGCAGTTTGGGGGGTTAAGTAGCTAGATGTAAGGTGTGATAGGGGTCACAGAAATTGCTTGACATCTATAACTGGATTCTCCTGGCATAGTGCAGAGTCCTGTTGCCAGAAATAAGGTCTTCCAGCAGCCATCCTCTTGACCTCCTCAAGGCACTGGATGTAGGCTTCCATATAGAATCTGAGGCTCTGTGGAGATGAATGGAGGCAAAACATTACCATCACTAATGCTCACTACAAACATGATGTTGACTGGATATATCATCCAAATCTCTGCACTGCCCTCAGATTGACACCCAAACACTTTAAAATGTTCTGGTTAGAGCTTCTGGCATGAATGCCAAGTAGCACAGTATGCTGTATCCAAGTTTCTGGCATCATGGTGCTCTTTTTGTCAAAGACAGTGCCCAACTGACCCTACTATACTATGCAGTTGACAAAATCTAAAACAATGCACAAGATTAAAAATATGAAATAGCGACACTTTACTAATCACACCCTTTGAGTGTGTGTGTATATATATATATATATAGATATATAGATATATATATATACACACACATGCCCAAAGACAGAAAAAGAACAGGGAGAGAGCATAAAAAGACAAAAAAATGAATAGGAGAAATAACCAAAACATTTGAAACACACATCTTTGATTCATTCTGAATATTAGTTATATATATATATATATATATATATATATATATATATATATTACACATAAGTATTTATATCAAGTTCTATCATCTTGTAGAACAGCAGTTAAGTAACTAAAAATCTCCTTATATCTGAGAGTTTATTCTGATAAATGTTATCTTATGTGAGAAGTGTAAGGTTCAATGTAAACAGAATGGTTACCCTTACAAAGAGATAAAGAGGCAAATGCCTTTGAAAGAAATCCACTATCAAGAGTTTATTATATAAAAAAAAGGGAGTGCACAAAAATCATTCAGACTTAATACACCTGGGTAATAAAGATTTTACACACTTACAACTAGACCAACTACAATGAACAGGCAATAGCTTAGAAGTCATATCATATGCTCAAATTTATATAACCATTCATATGAGAAAGAAAAAAAAAACAAAAAAAACAAACAAACAAAAAATAACACCTTTTTTTTTCTATTATTTCAGATCATATGCAAGGATAAAAAAATGACAATGTATTTATAATATACATATGCACATCTACCAAACAGGAAAGCATTTCTAATCTATAGAAAGGAACCTTATGGTACAAAAAAATATTAGTTTTCACAAAAACAATATTAACATTGAAAGTATCATATTTATATATAAATATACACAATAAAATTTTCAGTGTTTAATTCCAGCCAATATGATTAATAACAAAATGCGGTATCAAGGAAAGAGATAGTGTTGAAAAATAAATATTGTATTAAATGCTTTCTTTATAATAACTTATTGATTTACCTATGCATACATCTTTCTCTCTCATAAAAACACACAAGGAAATACTGAAAGGTTATCAACCTGACCAAGACCTTCAAATAATCTGAGGTTTGTTCATTTGGTCAAATTTTGGGTAGAGAATGACAGTGAATGCTGGACATTCACTGAAGAAGAGAAGAGATTTAGGGCATAAAATATGGTTCTACAGGAGAATACCATAGACTGAACAGGTGAGCAATAACAAAGTTTTCAAAGCAAAAAAGATACTTATATGTAGCATCAAAAAGAGTTGAAATTTCTAGAGCACATTCAGAGGAAAAAAAGCTTTAAAAATTTTATACTTACATATTTACAGAACATATTAAAGGCAAGAGGAACAGAGGAAAGCAGTGTATGACCTACTTAACAAGCTTGTGTAAATGGTTGGCAGAACAGAGATTAGAAGAAATAGCAAAAAGAAACTTTATTAAGAGCTACAAAGGAAAAGAAATTGTAGAGAACCATGAGTGGCAATATCCTGAAGTGGCAGAGCATATAAAAGAAGAGTTAAGTCAAGAACTTCATCGTCACTTTGTGTATGTACATACAATTATTATGCAAATGATGATATATATATATATAGATGTCTAGTCCGTAAACAGTGAGGATAATCCAACATAATTAACTTAATATAAAATATTAAGTGTTATATCTATATAGAGAGCTCAATGGACATTATACAGAGGAATATGATATTCATAAAGAAAAACTCAATACATCATTTCAATTGGTTATAAATTATAATTCATTTCAATGAGCTTAATTAGCTCATTTCATCAGACCACACAATATTCCTTCCATTTGGTACAAAAATTTTTTGCCAGAATAAGCATTTATACTATATATATATATATATATATATATATATATATATATATATAATCCTAGAAGAAGAAATACAATGTGTCTTAGCACAACCAAATCTTTGTACCAAGACATGAATGGAAACTAGTTGCATCATTTTCTTGTTTCAATATAATTTTTATTTATATATGCAAAAACAGCTTATGGCCATTTTAAAATTCTTTTTATCATGCACAAGAAAATATGAGAAATTCCCTGTGCCTCTTCTATAAATATCAAGTACTAGATTAACACCATAATTTTACTCTTGAAATTACTAAGTGTAAGGGCTATGTTAATAAATAACTTCTCTTGCATTTCTCACTTATGGAATTCTCTTCTCACTTTTTTGTCAACTATAATCTTCAAAAATTTAAGTGCAGTCAACTGTCTTCTTCTGTATCTTTGAATCCAGTTCTTTTATTGTTCTCTTTTTTCTTTCCCTCTCATTAACCCCTTGCATCCTTTGCTTGTTTTCCTTGGGGTGAAAGGATTAGAAAAAAAAATTACTTGTGTGTCTTCATACTGAAAGCTAATTTTTCTTTCCTTCACTTGAAACCAAAAAGAAATTTATTCTGCTTCATTTAGCTGCATGTCAATGGAGATGGGTGAATTTTCTCTAATGAACTTAATCAGCAGATGTGTAAATATACACACATTATAATAATTGATTGAACAAAAAAGACAAAGAAATATGTGATTAGATGAAAATTGGAGAGTCTCTTTGATTATAAAAGCCTTTTAATCCAACTACTCCACCTATTCATAATTCCCTGTCCCATGTAACCTTCTGTCTGATTCACTAAAATAGTCAAAAAAAAAAAAAATGACAAATTTTTGATCTGTAATTTTGTTTTATTTTTCTGAATGGGGTTAGGCATAACAGATTATTCTTGAGGTAGATGAAAAGTCATTTTAATGAAGTAATAACAGAATAAATGCAACATGTATATTCTTCTATTAATCAGAAACAAATAACCTTTAATTTTTCTCACCTTGATTAAGTGATGATTATGGAAGTCTCTTTTACTTTGTAATTACTTTATGAACACATTCTGTGGAACTGACTCTTAAGAGAATGTTCAACAATAGGGTTAAATGTTATCTTCCACTCCTATCTGCATAAATTGCCTCTTAACATAACCCATACTAGCTCAAGTGGCTCCCAGGCCTTGTAAAAGATGAACCCTACTATAAAAAAAAATAGACCAATGAATGATCACTCCAGTGCTATATAAATTATAATATCTTTGAAAAACTTCAATCGCCAGAATACAACATGCCAGCCTAGAGAGAGGATGCAAACATCTCTTCAAAACTGGACACTCAAATATTTAGTCAGCTGAGAGGACATTTTCATCAAAAATTACAAATGCATATTCACAACAATATCGTTGAGTTTACTATTCTTTTTGATGCTTTAAACTTAGATATTCAGTGAAACTGTAAAAAAACATTAACATTTACAAATCAATTAAACTTTGGCTTCAGTCTTGGATGGTACTGCAATGAGTGTGAAGGTAGCTAAATTAAATTGTAATGTGAAATGAATTCATTTTTAACATGGTCTCACATTATTTGCTGCTTTCAATTTTTACTAATTTTAGAAAATAAAGACATTTATGAAAACATTTATACTGTTAATGTGCAGGATAATTCAGATATGTTTAAGTTATAGCAGACTGCGAGTCACTTATGTACCAACAGATTTATCAGTTTTACTGGATTTTTCCGAATTCCACATCATAAATCAAGTAAACTCCAATACTACGCTGTAATTACAAAGTTAAAACTACACAATTTATGCAAAATTTTAAAGTTTAATTTTGTAAAAAAAACCAAAAAAAAAAACCAAAAAAAAAACCATATCATTGATGGTGAGAAATTTATAAAGGTGACAAAAAAATGGAAAATATATTCTTCATGTTTTAAAAATAGTTTTAGGAGTCATTCAACTATTTATTTTGGGAGTTGCTGTGTTTTTTATTATGAAGGAGACTGCACAGTATCCAGAGTAGTTTTCCAAAGTTCATTATTAAAATTATTATTTATTAGAATTTTCATAGCTTGACAAAGATTTTTTTTTTAAAACGTTTATTTTGATACAGGAAATATATTAGCTAGATCATCAACTTGCCCTTATTCATTAGAGTTGTCCATAATCTACAATAAACTTCTTCACAGTTATTGGATAACTGAATTATTTTTGAAATTTCCAGCATTTGTTTAACTTTTGCAAGCACCGTAGTTATATATTTCTCATTAGTAGTCAATCAGCCTTATAGCTCATTTAAAAGCTTCAAACACATTTGGCTTTTAATTTAGGATATTTCACACAAGTGGCTGTCATTTGTTTATACAGAATGAACCAGATTTCATTGTAACCATGCAGATAGACATTCCCATCATGCAATAAATAAATGTTTAGATTCCAATAAATATTTTGTATGTTAATAAAGCATGAAGTGGTTAATGTGAGAAATAGTTTATTATGATGACATTATAAACTTGAGAATAAAACTTGTTTATTATTATTTCAATGCCTTTTGTATAATTTTTTTTTACCATCACCTTATCAATTGATGTCCACTGTCTGGACAGATTTGTTTACTTTATGGCACAGAGTTACAGGCACAATAAATGGAAAGCTTTTGTTAGAATTATTTTTAATTATAAATGAAACCTAAATATAATTATTGCTCAATGAGATTTCAGCTATTAAGCAGAAAGTTGAAGCTGGCAATGGCTCATTTGAATTTTCAAATAACTTCTTTATTGTCTTTGGATTTGATAAATCAAATTGAGAAGATACCAAATATAAACAAAGTAATTTTCTAATGAAGTAATGAATTTTTCATTTATTAATGGATATGAAACTGGGCAGATATAACTGAGAAATACATGACAAGGATTTTGCTTAAAAGGCAATGTTCAGTACTTGATTGATCAGCAAAGTTTGTTTGTTGCCAGGTTAGTTAAGGCATGGCTGATCTAAAAATATTTTTCCTCTGCCCTGGGGAAAAGGAGATAGGTGCAGGTTCAAATCCTGCTGGAGAGCATATATAGGATTTCACAAAGGTTAGTAGATGAAAATAAATAAGTTTTTACTCAAATAAGAGTAAACACCAAAAATAATGCTTAAAATGATAAATATATATATATATTTGTGTTTACAATATAAGTAATCATTGAATTACATAATGAAATTTCATTTTACTAACTTATACTAAAATCAGATATTATGAGCAGAAATTCATATGGTATATTCATCTGTCTATACTTCTGAGATGAGGTATTGTAATTATACTATTTACATTGTTTGGATTATTATCCTAATTTTTGCTGTTATATTCACAATGTTTTGGCTGTTGTATGCACCAGCCTTCTTCAGGTGATTGGAATTTCAAACTGAACCCTTTATTTCATTTACTGGGGTAGATTGTTCTAGTTCCATGTATCATGCCTTTTCTGGATATTTCAGTTTCAGTTATTTCCCTTTAACAGAATTCTCCAAGTTATTTGTTCATCTAGCCACAGAAGTTGAATTCACAATTCTTTGGGTCATGTTACTGGATAACCAATGCTTTTATCCCTTGGACCATGTGTCCATTAGGACATCAATGTATGAAACAATAGTATGACAACAAAGAGGAGGAAAAATAAACAATTTAAATATTATAAAGATATATTTATCATATAAATACAGCCTGAAAATTTTGCAAAAACATTGTTTGGTTAATAATAATTTAATTGTGAAAACAATAACTGACATAATAACTGACAGTACGGGTTTCAATTTCAGTCCATTTTTTTAACTGTCTTCAAGAGTGTGTGCTCTTGATGAATAATGATTCTCTAAATACCATATCCATAGAGAAAACCAAAACAACTTCATTATTCAATGCTGCAAAATGATTTTTTTCAGAAACAAACTGCTTCATATTGCCTGATATACTTCAGGCTGCAGGTATAGACATTCCCATACTTTAAGATTGAAGATTACATATTCTTCTATATATATTATATGTAATATATATACCTATATTACATATAAATTCTTCTATAAATACTTTCACGGCTTCTGCTCCGATGAACTTAGATCACTAGAGCCCCCTAAATACAAATTTGAACGAGATACTAGATTAGCAACTAGATCCCACCCTTTTACAGTGAAACCGATAAAATGCAGCCGTAACTTCTACTCTAACAGTTTCTTTCCTCACACTTCCCGACTGTGGAATTCTCTTCCAAATGATTGCTTCCCTGACGGCTACAATCTCCAGGAGTTTAAATGTAAGGTTAATAGACACCTCCTAACACACTAACCTGCTCCCATTCTATCAAACACTCTTCCCATCTGCCCAACCCTCATCCTCGCTATCCTTACTCATCTGTCATCTTCCTCCTGACATTCCCTATGTCTAACCACTCCTTCTCTTTACCTTCCCCTATGTAGCCCCATGCGCAATAGTGGCAGTGGAATGCCTTGCTTGGGGTGAGATGATTAAAAAAAAAAAAAAAAAAAAAAATCTAATCTAAACTTATTTATAAATGGAACTTTGTCTGTGTGTGTGTGCGTCCGTTACTCTGAAATGGCTGAACCGATTTTCTTGAAAATTTTCACAGTTGTACTATAAGCGTCTGCGAGTTTTCTTAGCTAGGTTTTGTGTTGAGGTACCCCCGATAAATATCGAAAATCGATAATCGAAAAAAAAATCGGGTTATAAAAGGAGTGGTCCGATTTTAATCAAATTTGATACACTCATAGACAAAGACATAAGAAATGATATTCAGAAATTTCAAGGTTGCAGTTCTTACAATAGTGCAGAAAATCTATAATATACACTGGGTTTGATCAAAATCAGTTTTTCAGCTGTTTTATTGTAGTTTTTGCTTTGGGTTTGGCTCTAAGTAGGTATAATTGTAGTTCTTAGTCTCAGCCATGATACTATTTACTCAGAGAACTTATTTAGCCTTCAATATTCAGTTTATGATGAAAAAAACTTATTTGATATCAATACCAGGAAATCAAAATTTGACTTACATCCATTCATTTTTCTTTCAGTCTACGGTTTCGCATTAACTGGAAACAACTATTGCTTTTTAGTCTTTTGTGCCAACGTCCAAAGGGTCTGAGCGCTAGGACCATGGATTAATTTTAAAGCTTTCATTACACCTGAGCAATGCCGGGCTATACTGCTAGTAAGGTTATATGAATTGTCTTTGTCTAATCTATACTATAATAAGAGCTGTGTCCATCCATCACAATTTTATATTGAAGACAAACAATAAAAGGGAGGGTGATTACTTGTTTTTAAAAGCAATCTTCAGTTTTTACTTTCATTTTATAAACTATTCACAAACACTTTAAACATTATACTAAACATAAGATACGTGACAATCTTAACATTCTTCTTTGTACCTACATTTGGATTTTTTGCATGAGTGAGTGTATATGAAAGGGTTTTAGTCTTATGATATATGATACTGTTGTTTTGTAATGAAGCTTTGTATATATCACAACAGTATGTATATATTTTAGATATTTGTGGTTTTTATAATCTTATGTTTTTTTATAATATTGATAATATTTGGGGATTTTTTTTTCTTTTTCATAACAGTGTTCCATTCCTATTTCAATGGATTCCTACTTGAGAATAAATTCCTATTAAACCCTGATTTGGGTTCAAACTTTAGTTAAAATCAATGCTCCACAAGAGAGCAAAACACTAAGAATTGAATTATAGACCCTATTGGCTCTACTTGGATAAGATTATTATTACAATATTGTTTAGATCTAAACAATGATAATAGGATTATTATTAAAATATTGCTTAGATCTAAATGATAATGGTAATATTAAACAAAATCAATACTAGGGAAACGTAAACTTCATGCAACAGAGGAGTAGGGCTGAAATAATAGTATTTGAAGACATCACTCTAGTGGCTAATTGGTAACTAACTAATGTCAAACCAACAAAGTCAAATTGTTGGTTGCTCTCTCTTGTCATAGAAGAGATCACCAATATACTCATCCCATCTCTGTAGTATTTTTTCTTTTTCTAGTATGAGTGTACTGCCCTTTTACACATCGTGTTGCTGAGCAGGTCTTTTATCATGTTAATTACTTTATTTTTTTGTACATATCATCATTATTTGTTGTGCTCAGTTTCTCTGTTTCAACACATTTGTTGTTAAGCCATCTTTAGCCTGTCTGCATTTGTACCTTATTTCCTTCTGTAGTTTCTTGTATTCTATTCCATATCTTGGCACTGTTTTCTATCTCTTTTGCATCATGCCTAGAATCTCTTCCGTGATTCACTCATTTTACTTCCAATGTGCTTTTTCCTTTGGGATGATGTCGTTCGCCTATGTCACTAGAGTTATTCTTAGTGTGTTCCATTTTGAGCTTCCATTTCCAATTTGTCCTTCGTATTCTGTTTTCACGCTCTCTGTATACATTTCCTGTATAGTTATATTTTGCCCCCTGCTTGGGGTGAAATGAGTGAAGAAAAACAAAACAAAAAAAACTTTATAGCCTTGTGTACCATATTTATATATATATATATATATTTATTAGTTTTTGGTCATAATTAAATTAGACCAGCAAACAGTTGTATTAAAAAGTTTTCAATACATTTATATTGTAGAACTTTTTAATATTTTTTATTTGGAAATAAGTTATTTCCACAAACTAAGTTTCAACATTTTGGTATCGTCAGGCGATTTACAATAACTGATTTTTCCGTTTTTCAAACACATGAACAGGGATTTTTTATGAATGTGTAACTAGAATTTTCAAAAATTGAAATTTTAAAGCTCCAGTTGCGTATTCGTAAAAAATCCCTGTTTGTGCATTTGAAAAAAGGAAAAATCACTGTAAATCGGCTGAAGATATAGAAAGGCTGAAACCTAGGTTGTAGAAATAATTCATTTCCAAATAAAAAGAAATAATATATATAAAAACCTAATTTACCGATAAAGTTTTGGCAAAGATGTCAGTCTCACACATAAAAAGACTTATCTGATTATCTGTATAAGTAGCATAGGAACTGTTAAGAGGTAGTCAATTTTCTAAACTGACTTCTTTTGTTCTTTGAGATCTTATCATATCATAATAACAGAGTGAGTTGGCTGTTTGGTTAGTTATGTTTAGTTCATTAAAGCCTTTTTGAAATGACATGCATGTCTTTGACAATATAAAAGAAATATAAAAATAAAAACATGTCTACCTGTGTAGAGGGATGAGTGAAAGAAGGATAGAAAACCCGGGTAGATGCTCTGAAGAATTATGGGAATTAGATAAGATAAAAATTATCATTTGCTGTCTTCACATTAGCACATAACTATATATATATATATATATATATATATATATATATGTAATGCAGTCTATGAAAAACATTTCTGAGAATGCAACAACAGTATGAATCTGATTAATTAAGTTTACTAGTGTGAATTCAGGTTAGTACAGGAAATTCTAGGTTTGTTTTAAAGTACTAATCTTCACTATAACAATTCAATTTCTATGTGTGGGTATTTGTTACTGTCACAGTAAAGTGAGATTTTTTATTAGCACAGTACTATTAAAATGATCCCCACTTAAGATTAGAGAAATTTTCACCCCAATTTGCAACTTAATAAAAGAATAATAGTGTATGTGTGGGGTCAGCATTTGTACTTGTCACAATAACAATGGTCTGACTTTTGTACATTTGTTAAAGCTGGAGAGAAAAATCATATTGGCACTCTACATTTAGGTGTTTAATATGGTAAAAGTTTAGAATCAGGCCATAATTAAAAAGTTAAAATTATATATATATATATATATATATATATATATATATATATATATATATAGTTTTAAATATATTTTTAAATTCATTTTTTATTGTTTTTAAAATATATATTCTCAGTTGTGCGGATGTTTGTTGGTTCCTTTTTCTCTAATGAAGCCAGCTATTTTATTGTTTGGGCATGAACCATTTTCTCTTTACTTACAATCGTTCATCACTCTCCACTATTTTGTCTTGACCTTCAATTTTGTCACCATTGATTTTTGGGTATTTTTTCAGTGAAATAGCAGCATAAATACCTACAAAATCTGAACCAGTCAGCTACAGTTTGTTTCAAGCAACAGTAATCATTTAAAAATAAAGTGATTATCTTCTAGGTTTAGCCCTTAAGTGTATTACTAAAATTACTGTCATTTTAGCATCTGTAAATTATGTCCTCAATTGTAGACTAACCATTAATACGTTTGCAGTGTAGTGGTTATTGGCTCAGAAAAATACTTTTCGACTTTGACTTTTCCTTATTTAATCCAACACATTGCTACCCAAAAGATATACAGTAGAACATCAGTTTATGAATTCAATTTATCCCTGAAGGTTGTTTGTGACCCCAAAATCTCCATAAACTTAAACTATTAACCCCATAGGAATCAAATGAATTGATCCTTTCCTATACCCCAGCAGATCGTTTATTCAAACTTTTAATACAGTATTTTGTGCACAAGTTCATACACAAATCCAATGAAAATCATTAAATTTAATAAAAGAAAAAAAAAGAAAAAAGATAAATTCAATACTAAAAACATAAAATATAGATAAAAATTGAGTTTAATTTTATACCTGTACAGAGGGGAGTTGATACCATAAGTGGAAGGTGGTGAGGAAGGGCAAGGGAAGAGGTGTTATTGTTTGGAAGTGGGAGTTCCCTTTATTGAAAAATAAATAAATAAAAAAAATAAAATCAAGTAACTTTCTGGGGGTTCTTTTTTTCTTTTCTATCTATTAGCATTACTTGACTGTCTGAAACTCTCTGGGCCTCTGTCTCACTAAAAATTTGTTCAATGAGATTTGCTTTTGCCTACATTTTAAAATATTTCTAAAGTGAGACATTGCATCGTCATTGAAAATGTTTATGCTCCCGCCTATACACCTGGCTTGTCACACGACATTGTCACTGGCTTAAACTGTTCATCACCAGAGATGTTTTTTGTTCAGAAAATTTGTTCCTGAACTAATTTGTTCATGTTGAGAGGTGTTTTATAACCAGAGGTTCCAATGTATTTAAAAATAATGAAAAAAAAAAAAAAAAAAATTATAAAAAAAGTAAAATAATATCACTGGAGAATTTAAATTTTTAGTTTGTTGGTTCTAGATAGTTGCAAGGTATTCTAGAATGTTCTAAATAGTAGATAAGATTTTTGGCATGAAGGTTCAATGTATCAGTTGACTGCTAACTCTCATTCTAATAGCAACCACACTGCTGAAAACTAAGACACCTTTCTCAGACCTCAGAGATATTATAGGTAGTTTTTACTGTAAAGGTTACAGCACTAATAGTAAAGAGCCACAATTCATTTGTACACCATTGGTTCAATAATTTGTAAAGGGATGGAACTGTTTTCAATCTAAATATCCAAATCTTCTGCAGATAAATTGCAAGAATGATAAAGAAACAGTCAGTAATTATTTGAAGAGTTGCTGGTTCCAAACGTCCCCACTCACCCAAGTTTTTGATAAAACATTCAAATGAATACTGATTTTCTACCTAACCAATAAGACTGACCATTTCTTGGTCTCATCTAACACAATCTGGTTCTTACTGATCTTGAAGTCAGAACACTTGTCTGTATTAACATCATTCTTACTTTGTGAACTTTTTGCCTTATTATTGTTGCTTTGCCTGCTTTTGTAAATTGTTTATTTAGTATTATTTTTGCCCTGTTCTTTTCTTTCTTTTGAAATTGTTTATTGAAAACTGTCAATTCAGTGTCAATGTAGTTTGCTAAGGAGCATTTAGGAAAACCAAACATTTACTGGAATAATATTCTTTGGTCTGATGCAACCAATATAAAGCTATTTGCACTTGAGTCTAATCATCAAATTTGGAAGAAGAATAAAAATTTTAAACCAGAAAACACTGAACTGTGAATCATAGGTGATAAAAGTTATGCTATAGGTGTTTTTTATTACATGGTATAGAATGACTTCACATAACCAAAGAAAGTATTAATAAAGCCATATACCAAGATATATTGAACAAAATCAACCTAAAAATATAACAGCTCCTAACTTAGTAGCTCATCTTCAGCCACTTTCTATCGACATGATGTGGCTCCCCTCTGTCTTTTCAGTATTTTCATGGCAACTGCTTGGATGAGCAGTTTTTCCCCCCAGGTCCCCTGGCCACATGTATTTACTCGTGCTACTAGATTGGCATCAAGGTCTCACTCTGTTATGGTCAAAATAGTTAAATATAACTCTTCTACTATAACAGTTTCTTTTCTAACACTTCTCATTTGTGGAACTCCCTTCCATTTGCTTTCTTCCCTGATAGATATAATCTTTAAAAGTTTAAACACAATGCCAATTATCATCTATTTACTTCATTCTCATCCATCTCTTATTCTTTCTTGGACATACCCTATAGCTTTTTTTTTCTCTCTCGCTGTAACCCCTTTCACACTAGTGGCGGTCCTGTCTTGCTTGGGGTGAAATGGTTATTTAAAAAAAACAAAAAAAACTTTTGCATCACTTAAAGCTTTAAAATGACGTTTAGTTGGATATATCAACAGGAGAGCGATCTAAAACATATGTCTACATATGTCTACCAAAAAAAATGAGTTTGAAAATAAGTCAACTTATTGAAGCAGCCATGTGAGTCCTTTGGCCTGAACCTGCTGAAAAATTCATGGCTGTGCTCATAAGTCTCATAATTTAAATAAATTGAAGAAGATCTGCAATGAAATGCTAACAGTTACATATAAGAAATGACTGGAGGTTGTAATTATAAACAAAGGCTATTTCTAAAGTATTAGCCTTTGTTTGGTTCTGCTTTGTGTTATGCATTGAATATTTTTTGGCTCTATTTTAAAGATATCTTTTATAATTTTATTATTATTTGAAATAAATACTTACTAAATGGTAAATAAAGCAATAAACTGGTTTTTCATGTTTGTGTTGGATACTTATTCCCTCTACCCCATTGCATGAATGCATGTTTAAAAAATTATTTTTTCAGATAAGGAATCAAGCATGAAAAGATTTGCTTTCATCATTATAAGTGAGTGCAAGGATTTTAAGCAAAACACAAAATAAAATATAACTGCATGTTGGTTTAATCTCTACTTAGAATTACTGCATTTATCTTTAAAAGAATTTTGCATTATATAAATTTAATTCAAAGTCCTACACATAGTAAACTAGAGAAAGGTTTTAGAGGGCTAAAAAAAGTGTGAGAAGGGGTTACTAATAGAAGTTTATTACCATAATAAGATAATTTCTTTTGTATCTAGTTTACATGATTATTTCTACAATGGATAATAATACTAATGCTAATAATCATAGTAAAAGCAGCATCAATAATACAAAACCTAAAAAATACAGAAATGCTAAGTTACACCAGTATCTCTCAAAAACAGGCCCTTTATTTCATTAACAAGATTTAGTAGCTATTCAAGTTAAAACAGTTGATTAAGGATTATATATATATAGATATATATATATATATATATATATATATTCCAAAGTTAATATACATCTTCAGACAAGTGAGAGAGTATTTGTAACTTTCAGAAAACCCATTAAGGATTTTAAATGTTTTATTTGTATAAGAGTTCAGTGTCCAACAAGCTGTTATCAGGAAAATTTTAAAGTTGGGTTTTTAATAAAAAATTGAAAAAAAAAAAAAATGTTCAAATACCCCACTTCCTACACACGCTTTTTAAAAACACAAATGATATGTGATGATGGTTTAGAAAGTGAATCTTTATAAAAGGAAGCTGTATATAAAATGCTAACTCTGATAGAGGTTGCTCTATCAGCAGAGTTGAGAATATGCTGACTGCACACCCCCTGCAGAGATATAGGGCCCCACTCTAGAAAAAAACAAGAAACAAAACCAAAAAAATAAAGGAGCTACCTACCAAATAAATGCTTACAGACTCAAATATAAACAACCAATATTTACCTATCTCCAAAACAAAGTCACCTTGTCAGCAAGGCCTAAAATAAGCTAACTGCATTTTCTACAGAGGGGTACTGCTTACAAATTCATATATAAACTATCTAACTTGGAACCAAGTAAATGATTGTAATCAAATATAAATGACCAATATTTAGCTCTCACTAAACTAAATCGATGGAACACATAAGTAAACTGCATTTCCTGCTGAGGGGTAAAACACCATAGTCGGGAGCACATATGAAGTAAATACAAGCCCAAGTATAAACACTCAATATTTACCAATCCCCCAAACCAAGTAAATATTCATACACTTAAACAGAAAAAAATAATCCCACAAAGGGTTAGCATATCATAAAATCAATCCACTCAATGCCATTAAATTCATAGACTCAAGTATAAATGATCAATATTTACCTATCTACAAGCAAAGTAAATGCTTACAGTGGTTTTCTAAAGGTAGCTTAGATATGAAACAAGGCTGTAAGTATGGGGCAACTGGTAAGGATTGAACTCTCTATTTAGCCATAATTTATGCTTGCTAACTATTATACCATATCAAATGTCTACCAAGTAATGCTTATAGACTTATAAATAAAAAAAAGTTTGTTCTCATTATGCTGTCCATGTCTAGTGATATCTTATCTATGTTTTTTTAGTAGTGCTCAGTTATTACTGGCCCTTTTCCCACTGAGCCTGTACTACCCAGCCCAGGGATTGAACTCACAACTACTATGCTACAAAATTCACATATTAATGCTTTAAACCTTTTGGCTATTGTTTAGACATGGATAGTAGAATGAAAACAATCTACATCCATATATTAAATAAAGAGTTCAGTTTGATATTCCCTTATGGTTATCAAGATTGACAGATACCTGAAGACAGATCAAATATTGTGATAAAAGTAAAGATGAGGAGAACATTAGTCTGACTGTAAATAAAGTAAAGAAAATTTTATCTGAAATTATTTGGGCTTAAAAGAATTATTATCTTCTACCTCAAAATGTGACTGATCTTGGCTCTTTAAAAAACTGACTTGAGATGAATGTAAAATACATTTTGCTTCAATTAATTTTGTACTAAAATCTGGGTTTTTCAAAGCATAGAGATATCAATAATTGTATAATTCTCTACCTTTTTATGGAAAATTTTATATGATTACAATCTTTTTAATAGCTATACAAATTGATTTGTTTTAAGCAGCGTACTTTTGTTCATGTTTCTACAGTAAACAAATGCCATATTTGGTTAAGTGCTTCTGCTATTCATCTGAGGGTTCTCAACAAAATCCAAACAAGGATCTGCAATGTAATCGATCACAGTATAGCAACTCGACTTCAGTCACTTTCTCACTGATGGAATTTCACTTCCCACTGTCTGTCCTCCAAATATTTTCATATCTTCTGCTCTGACAAGCTTCTTTCCCTGGTGTCCAGACCACATGAATTTACTTGTGCTACTTGATTGGCAACTAGGTCCAACCCTTTTATCATCAAAATAGTTAAATGTAACCACCACTTCTACTCAAACAGTTTTTTCCTCACACTTCCTGTTTGTTGAACTCCCTTCTATTTACTTGTTTCCCTGATAGCTACAATCTCTAAAAGTTTAAGTGCAACATCCATTACCAACTTCTATCTCTTTGATTCCCATCTTACTCTAATTCTTTCTTCAACATCCCTGGTAACTTGTTCCCTCCTTTTTTTATCTTTCCTTTTCTCTCACTGTAACCCCATGTGCAGCAGTAGTAGTACTGTCTTGCTTGGGGGGGAAATTGCTATTAAAATAGTGATAAAAATTTAGAGCAAAAATACCAGCAATACTTTTTCATCATAAAAAAATTAGCAGCAACACATTTTTGTAAAAGAAATTACTAAGGCACTCAGGAAAATCAAATGACCTATAAGGAGTTGATATACTGCTAAACGAACCAAAAACCAAAATGCATCAAGAAATTTTATGAGATTACAGCATTTAACAACCTTTTAGATTTTCTATGTGCAGCATCCTTTCAGGACATGGGTGATCCTGACTCCACAACTTCCTAGCTTTTATAACTTTTAGTAAGGTTTGTCTTTTCAACATCCCTTCTGGTTCCTGTTCTATCTATTTGCACAAGCTCATTAGGAGGGTTACTTGCTGTTTTTCTTCACCCCTACTGCCTTCAGTATGCTCTGTCAGTGTCAAATTTTCCAAGTATTCTTTCCTTAATATGTATTCTAGAAATTTCAATTCTCTCATTTTTATACTAAGTTTAAATATCCTTTTTATTTCTATTTTCTTTAAAACTTCCTTATTGTTCACTTGTCCAGTTCATGGTCTTCTCAGCATCTTTTTGTAGAACTACATTACTGTTGTCTCAAGTATCTTCATCTGTGAAGAGATTGACGAGCATTCACTGCTCTATGAGTGGACTGATATTACATAATATTTTGATACTCTTATTTGTTTCTTATAAAATTTTCTTGTTTCTTAATATTTTTCTTATCTTTTGGAAGGTATCTTTCACTATTCCAAGTGCCTTCAGATTTTAGTGTTAGCTCATACCTAGCTGCATAATGTGAGTCTTTGGTACTAGACTTCCAATTAAAAAAAAAAAGAAAAGAGGTAGTAGTGTAATAGATGCAAATATGTTTTTTATTAGTGTGTCATTATAGACCAATAATTATGGTGTAGCAGAAATACTTGAACATTCATCTAGATTATACATTAAGTGTATTTTTATATATTTTTATCAGTTATATCTGACTTTGTCATACCAGAGTTAACTCCCTAGAACTAGTGGTGTCAGATGGCAGTGTTTTATGACGATGACAGGCTCTTTTAAGATATTTTCAAAGTTGTTCATAAGTTGGAAAATACATTTAAAAACTGACATGTAAAAATCTAAAGAGTGGTAAGGACATAACAGAATGTCATGGTTTCTGACAGCATGGGTAAACTAGTGTATAAAATTTCACCTTCTGTCTAAATTTCTGAGATGAGGTATGATAACCATTTACATTGTTCAGACTGTTGTCCTCATCTTTATTATCATATTCATGAGGTTTTGGCTGTTGCATACTCTGGCCTTTATAAGGAGATATACACTGGAATTTCAAAGGCAGGAGCATATGAAAGCTGAAATGTGAATACAACAATAAAGACGAGGGTAACAGTCCAAAACGTATATAGTATAAATATTTTTCATGTTATTACAATTTAGAAAGAATGTCGACTGGTCCTTAAATATTTAATACTTCAAATAATATTAATTGTAATCAAAAGATATATTAAGTTATTTATACATTATTGGTTAGACACTTCAAGTAAAATTAAAGGACATTTCCAACAATGATATATACAACTTTGGCAAAGAAATACAGTAGTAACATGCAAACCTAAACAAAAAAAAATGTTTGCTACTATTACTCATCATTAGAAAAATACATGTGTACACATATAAAGATTTGTCATAGCAGAAAGAAAAAAAACAAAAAAAAAAAACAGGGGTCTGTAAGAATGGACATTGCAAGACGAGATTAGGTTCAAGCTTGCCATACTTGGCCTTTCCTCAACTTACATGTGTCAGAAATCAACACTGTCTGTTAAACTGGCAGATGATTTGTTACTAAATGACAAGTGGAAAATACATAGAAAAAGAAAAGAAAGTAAAATAAAGAGAGGAATATAAAGAGCTGAACAAAAATGAAAAGGATTAAGAAAAAAGAGGACGCACTAAAAGAGAGAATATATATATGGAGAGAGAGAGAGAGAGAGAGAGAGAGAAAAGGGGACTAGAGAAAGGAAGAGTGTGAAATATAAAAAAAGATAAAGAAAGCTTTTGTACAGAGATGAAAATAAACACACACACATATATATATATAGAGAGAGAGAGAGGGAGAGAGAATGTAGGCACATGAGTGGGAGAATATTGGTATAGAGGATGAGTACACAGGAGAGAGAGAGGATGAGTACATGAGAGAAGGTAAGTACACAGGAGAGAGAGAGAGAGAGAGAGAGAGAGAGAGAGAGAAAAGGTAAGTACAATACACAGCAGAGAGAGTGAGAGAGAAAGAGACAAGTACACAGGAGAGAGAGAGAGAGAGAGAGAGAGAGAGAGAGAGAGAGAGACAAGTACACAGGAGAGAGGAAGAGAAGGTAAGTACACAGGAGAGAGGAAGAGAAGGTAAGTACACAGGAGAGAGGAAGAGAAGGTAAGTACACAGGAGAGAGGAAGAGAAGGTAAGTACACAGGAGAGAGGAAGAGAAGGTAAGTACACAGGAGAGAGGAAGAGAAGGTAAGTACACCGGAGAGAGGAAGAGAAGGTAAGTACACCGGAGAGAGGAAGAGAAGGTAAGTACACCGGAGAGAGGAAGAGAAGGTAAGTACACAGGAGAGAGGAAGAGAAGGTAAGTACACCGGAGAGAGGAAGAGAAGGTAAGTACACCGGAGAGAGGAAGAGAAGGTAAGTACACAGGAGAGAGGAAGAGAAGGTAAGTACACTGGAGAGAGGAATAGAAATATTCAAAAAGAGGAAGAGTACACATGAGAGAAGTGAATACATATGAGTGAAAGAAACAGATTTTCAAATAGAGGATGAATAAATGAGAGAAAAAGAAAGAGAGAAAACAAAAAAAATCTATAAAAATATGAGAAATGAAAGGATATACTGAGAGAAAATGGAGAAGGATAAATATAAACTGGAAAAGAGAGAATAAACAGTGAAAGAAAAAAAAAGATAAAAAGTGCATTCCACATTCTTCAGCCAACTGCTGAGGTGTCCTCAAATGAAGAATGTTCCCAAATAGACTTCAGGGCACCAGGTTGACGTGTCTAAACACCAAGTATGCCAATATAAAAAAAGGCAAATAAAAATGTGACACACTGTCACTAGAAAAGTATGGAAGTAAAAAATTCTTTGTTTTTAAATGATTTTAAACTGAATAGATTCAAGGGGATTCAGTGAATTCTAGCTTTCCTTCATATTGAAGCTGGTACTGAATCAATGAACATTAGAATTTGAGGTTGATAGACACAGAAATCTTGATTAAATGATTTTCAATTAAATTCTACTCAAACATACTCCTTAAAATTTTGCCAACTCTACATTCTAAATTCAGTTACCATGAAAGTGTTCACAAGAGTAATTCTTTTAGAATTTCAGCAGATAGAGCTTTTATTCTAAACAATTTCTAAAATAAAATACAAATAAATCCGATTTTTGTTTAGTAAAGTAATTAATACAATATACATATAAACAAATTGTTTATTGAGCTGACAGTAAGAAAATCTGTGTTAAAATGCCTCAATAATTGTTTCAATAATCTATATGGGCCATAAGTTTTAGAATGGGAAACTTGTATGATAATGACAACAAATAATTTCAGGTGTTACAATAATGGGAAAATTGATTTAAATGATAAAAAATTATTGTTTTGACTGTGTTCCTATATTAAATTGTAAATTTCAGTCTGGCTATGTTATCAATGTTTTGAAAAGTAGAACAAATGAAAACAATCATTTTTAAATATAGAAAAAATAAAATCTATATTAAGTTTCATTGCTACTACAACTAGTGCAACATAAATAGGTCAACAAGAAAGACTAAAAATAAAGAAAAAAGAAAGTTTATAAGATTTGGATTTCTAAAAATTGCTTCTTATTTTCATTGCCGAGAGTCGGGGATCATGGACAATTGATATATTTTGAATTCAGAATTGTTTTTCTCCTAGATTGGTTGCCAACCAAATGGCTATTAAGAGTAGTCTGCTCTGCTAGTTAACCTATAGCCAGGGGAAGAAGAGATGGATTCATAACTTTTATAAGGATATTTGCATGTAAAAGGATGTAACAAAACTTTACTGGAACTAAAACTCAACTTTCTGGTTTCTCCTTCTGATGTACTATCCCACCATCCACATATCTTTTTGTCCAAGATCTAAACTTATTTATAAATGGAACTTTGTCTGAATGTATATGTGTATGTGTGTGTGTCTGTGTTTGTTACCTATAGACTCCGAAATGGCTGAACCAATTTTCTTGAAAATTTACACAGTTGTACTATAAGTGTCTGCAAGTGTTCTTAGCTAGGTTTTGTGTTGAGGTGCCCCCGATAAATATTGAAAATCGATAATAAAAAAAAAAATCGGGTTATAGAAGGAATGGTCCAATTTTAATCAAATTTGAAATTTGAAAAAGACATAAGAAACGATATTCAGACGTTTCAAGGTTGCAGTTCTTACAATAGTGCAGAAAATCAATAATATATATGAAAAGCAACATGTTTGTGTGTGTGTGTCTGTTTATCTGCCTGTATGTCAGTATTTTTTCAGCACTTTTATTTTAGTTTTTGCTTCAGGTTTGGCTCTAAGTAGGTATAATTGTAGTTCTTAGTCTCAGCCATGATACCATTTACTCAGAGGACTTATTTAGCCTTCAAAATTCAGTTTATGACTAAAAAACTTATTTGATATCGATAGCAGGAAATCAAAATTTGACTTACATCCATTCATTTTTCTTTTAGTCTACAGTTTCGCTTTAACTGGAAACAACTATTGCATTTTAGTCTTTCGTGCCAAAGAGTCTGAGATCCAGGACCATGGATTAGTTTTAAAGCTTTCATTATACCCAAGCAATGCCGGTCTATAATGCTAGTTCTTAATAAAAAAAAGTGATGCTAGTGGGACATGAATCTTCTTTTGGCCATTAATCAGAAACTGATTACCAAGCTGCAGCTCTTCCACCCTTATCACAAGGATGAAGCTGTTGGCCTCTTAAAGGGTTGTTGTGAAGTCCCATTCATTCTGGTTTTGAAATCAGAATGATCTTTCTCCTAGAGAGACTGCCAAGGAAGCCTAATATGATCTGTCTACTCATATTCCAAAAGATTGGAATTATGCAATGCAGGAATACTGCAGATACATGTTCTTCTTGAGTTCCTAGTAATTCAAAGGGTAAAAACATATGGTACAGTTGCCCAGTTATCCACCCCCAAGACAAAGGGTGTTGGCAGAGAATGTATCCTTTATTATGGTTGCTTGATAGAAGTGATTAAGTGGCACAGATCTAGAATACTGTCAGTTGTGGTAAAAAAAATGTGGCCAAAAATTATGATTTAAGAAAAATTACTCATTATCAACAATGTTTATTCTTAGAATTAAGATATCACTGAAACCAGATTGTTTTCATATTGCAACATTTAAATAAAAATAATTGATAATTGACTTTTTTTTCAATGACAAAACTTCAGCATAAAAAGTACATACTTTGATACTGAATCTCATAAATCCATAGCTAAAAGCTTTAATTTCTGTTTTATTAAAGTCTATTTGCTTATTATTTAATTACTGTTTTACAAATATAAGTTGAAAAAGAAATAACATTCAATATGCATATGTACCTACTTTATTTTCTTTCACACAAGAAAGAGAGAGAAACAAACAGACTTAGTCTTTCCCTAAGCCAGGTGTATCTATTAAACACATCAAATGCTCCTGAATCTGGTCTACTATTACTAGTACATAATATTTTTAAAATTTCTTTATTAAATCAGTATCACCTCAAGCAAGGCAGTAAAGCCACTAAAACACTAGGGGTTACAGGATGTAGAAAAATTAAGAACAGAAACAATTATAGTAAGAAGAAAGAAAAAAAAGTAATCAGGAAGACAGTAGATAGCAATTAACATTGCATTTAAATTTTTGTAGATTAAAGTTAGCCTGAAAGCATGGGTCTGGAAGGGAGTTCCACAAGTGAGAATTGTGGGAAAAGAAACTGTTAGCATAGAAATTATGGCTACATCTCGCCAGCCCAACTGTAAATTGACGAGATCTCAACACCAGTCTAGTATTGCATTTAAATTCATAAAGCCTAGATACCAGAGCCAAAAGATTAACCGAATAATTATCATGAAAATATTTATAAAAATGGCACAGAGAGACAGCCTTGTGACAGTAGGCAAGTGACTGAAGCTGAGCCACCAGATCAGGATTGATAATATTGCTGATTCTTCTTTGGATCTTATCAAGGAACTCAAGGTAAATAGCTGGTGCACTAGACCATATGCGACAGCAATATTTTGAACACAAACAAATGGTAGAATTATAGATATGCAAAATAAATTCTGAAGAAAAACTATCCTGCCCGAAACAGTGAACTGACTTCCTTAGCAGTTGACCTAACAATGGATTCAATAAATTTTTTCACTTCATGTCAATTGAGAACATTAGCCCGAGAAGGCACAATGAGTCATTTTCCTTGAGGTTAGCATTAGCCATGCTGATGGAAGACAGAGTGGGGCATCTTAGATGCTTAATGGAGATAAGTTTAGTTTTTCAGTATTAAAAGTGACATGCCATCTTTTGCCCCAGTTAATGATGGTCTTGAAGTCATTTTGAATATCAGCTACCATTTTGACCTTGTTAGACTGATCAGCCTTACTATCAAGGCATGAGTAAATGGTTAAGTTGTCAGTGTAGATGCCAACTTGAGATCTGATGTCATCAAGAAGATCATTAATGAAGATTAAAAACAGTGAATGATCAGGGATAGAGTCCTGGGGGACACCCGCATTAGTGCAAAAGAATCTAGATACTTTCTATAGACTTTGGGATGATTAAACAATTTTACTCAGATCAGAGATAATTAAGGGCTGATGTACTTAAATACAACCACCAGGATAACTTTTAATTCATAATTTGATAGGAAGGACTGGATTAGCTCAAACATGTGTCTAGAGACACCATAACTTGTGAAGAAGACCTGTATGCAAGACCTTATGAAAGGCTTTTGAGATGTCCAATGCTAGAACCTTGGCTTCTAGCATTATAAGCTCTTTCTGCAATTATTGTCAGTACATCAGCAGTTGACCTGGAGAAGCTAAACTCATATTGCTTGTCTGAGAAAAGGCCCTGCAATGAGAGATGAACCAATTTAGCATTGATAAGTGTCTCTATGAGATTGCCAAAAAGAGATAGATGGCTAATAGGCCAATAGTTGGAATGGTTAGATGGTTCACCAGAGTTCTTAAAAAACTGGAACAACAGATGATGACTTTCAGCAGGCAAGATGATGAAGCAAGAGGCATTTATCATACAGTTTAGGAGCCAGTTCAAGAGCACACTTCTTAATGACTATTACAGAGATGTCATCAGATCTACATGCTTTGTGGGGATCTAGGTTAGAGATGATAACAGGAACCATGGAAGAGGTCATATAGATATCACTGAAAACAGAGACTCAGTTCTAACTGGGAAGTTGGGCAGGGATACTCCACATGAGTCAAGAGTAGAATCTGAGGAGAAATTATAGGCAAAGCATTCAGCTTTATCAGCAGAGGATGTTAACGCCTCAAATTGATTGAAGTGGAAAGGAGATAGAGACTTTGCACTTATTTAATATCCTTTTACAAAGCCACCAGTAATCACAAGCCAAAGTTGTTGTGATTACTGGTGGCTCTGTATTAGGGTATTAAATAAATGCAAAGTCTCTATTGTTATATAATTACTTTATGATAGTTTATCTTTTCAATTATATATATATATATATATATATATATATATATATATATAGATGAGACAATGAATGTCTATTGTGTTTAATCATGAGCTGTTCTAAACATCATATTTTGGCTTTAATTTCAGGTGAACATAAAGACAAAAATTCTCCAACATTTAGATACTTTTTATTAAGTTGGTTCTAAGCTTTCGACTCCCATGAGCCATTTTCAGAGTATTTATATAACACACACACTGAATAGTGAAACAAATCTATTTTCAATAAAATTTTTTCTACTCATCAAATTTCTTAAAATATTTGTCAGGATTCTATATCCTATTTTAAAAACATTATTAGCACAGAAAATACTTGGATAGACCAAAAGACAAATCTTACTTTCAACTAATTCTGAGGAGTTGTAAGAGGACTTTGACTACATTTCAGAAATATATAAATAGAAATATAAATATATATATATATAAATAGAAATATATAAATAGGTTATATGAATTTCTTGCTTTCTTACCCAACTGAAAATGAGATGAGGATTTACCTTTAATTCAATACAAAATTGCAGGGAAAATATATTAACAACTTTTGTAATGAACTAAGAAATATAAAGAAAAGATACAGAATAAATATTTACAGCTTTTTTAAAAAGTCACTCATTTTCTTCTTTAATAATGAGAAACACCAACTTAGGAAAAAGTATGACGATTCATTATTTAAATATGCACACAAATACACATACACACATTTCTTTCACTTCTGGATTTCATGAAGTCTTGAATAGCAAAACATAATCAAATCTATTTTTAATGAAAGGTTTTTCATTAGTCAAATTTCTCAAAAACTTAGTTGGGATTCAATATTCCATTTAAAAAAAACATTTAGTCATTTTAACCCAAGCAAGGCAATAAAACCACTAAGATGTAAGAGGTTACTGAGAGTGAGAGAATATGAAAAAAGAAGACATTAAAGAGAGAAAAAAATAATGAACAGCAATTAAGAAAGCAGAAGATAACAATTGATATTGCATTTAAACTTTTGAAGATCAAAGTTGACTAGAAAGCAAGAAGCCAGGAGAAAGTTTCACAAGCAAAATGTGCAAGAGAAGAATGTTAGTCATTCAAGAGATTCAAGAATGATATGTTGAAAAAAGAAAAAGAAAAAGAAAAACCAAAAACAAAACAACCTAAGTTGAAGAATTCTCTAGTTTAAAATATTTCTAACATACAAGTACATAAAACAAATGATAGGAAGAAGAGAAATTATTTTTTTTTTCAGCTAATTACATGATTGTAGATAAAATCTTGGAACGTAAGTGAACAAAAAATGAAATAATAAAAGCAACAAATTTCTGATAAATCATCTTCAGCTATCTGGAGAGTTGTTCTTTTTAATTCTCTTTTTATTGCAAAACCACTATCTTTGGCCTCTGCTCCTACTTCAGCTTCCTCTAACATTACACATCCACTCACTTTGCCCTGAGGCTCCATCAAATCTTGCTCCTGCTGATAGACATTTTTCCTCACAGCTACATAAACTTCTTGGGGGTTCAGAGAGGCCATGTCAACAGCAAATCAACTATTCAAAAGATCATAATTTACTGTTAGAACATGGGTGCTGGAGGTGAAGCAAGGTCAAAACTAGACTGAAAAATGGATTCTGCTTGATCTAAATTTTCCTCTGCCAGGTTTTTGTTTTGTTTTTAAAGAATTCCAGTTGGTGTAAGAAAAAAAGAAAAAAAAATATGTTTAAACATCTCATCAAGCAAAAGCTACACTGTTAAGAATCTCTTTCCTCAGTTATCATATTGAGTATCATTTAGTAGCAAAGGAAATTGGAAGAGATTAACATCCTTAATATAAATATGTGTATGTTCTATTGAAATAAGTACAGACAGTCTAGAAGATCAAAACAATTTCGAGTTCTGTTATTTTGTAGTATTGTGACAAATAACAACTAACCATTTTATGGAAAACAAATCACCCCTTTTGTAGGGTCTCTTTTAATCTAACTTGGTAGGCATAAGGAAGTTCAGTAAAACTTCACTTCCATGGGGTTTCTTTTATTCTAGCATGGTAGGCATAGGGAAGTTCAGCAAACTTCACTTGCCAGCAGTCTCATGAAACAAAGTTCTTGAAATTGGCAGAAATATAGTTTTTGAACTATCTAGACTAGAAAGTTACAGCCTAGATATGGTAGCAGTACTCCATGTTTGGTCTGTACTAACTCTTGTAAAGGTACAACATAATAGGTGGAGCCAGGTATTTATTAGAGTAGTACATGGAATCAAACATTCTTCCAGCATCTTTAGCAATGTTCAACTTGAGATCTGGGGTGAGCTCAAGTCCCAAGTCAAGCATTCAAGGTGTTGTTTTTCTTAAGAGAACACTTGTTTACTGCAATAGTTGAAAATTCAGGATCTGCTCAAGGATGATGGAGCGTTACTCATTTTGTTTTTCAGATATTGAATGTGACCAGCCAGTTTACCACCATTGAGCTGTTAGAGCAAAGGCAAATCAGCTGCCAAGCTATGGTCATCTAGAATTTTGGCGGGGAATCCATATATTGTTGTATCATCTGGATATATATTTACTGAAAGTCAGATTAGGCAGATCATTAATATAATGAAGAAATAACCTCAGAGGGATGGCCATTAACAATGACTTTCATGGATCCACTTGTTAGGAAGGACTTTATAATCGAGAAAACTCTTCTAGTGATTCCATAACTGGAGAGCTTGTGTAGCAACCATTGATGTATGTCAAAAGCCTTTGATATATCTAAGGCGATCATTCTCATATTGTATTTATGCTTCTCTAATTCTGAGAGTAATGGCCAGATATCAACAGTGAACCTAGCAGGTTAAAATTTGTATTTTCGTCACTCAGGAGGTTGTCTCCGTTTCGTTCTGATGGGCTGATGCTGTAAAAAGGATGAGCACTCACATGCAGTCTTGGAGATACACTAGATACTTTCCATAGACTTTGGGATGATTAAACAATTTTACTCAGATCAGAGATAATTAAGGGATGATGTACTTAAATACAACCACCAGGATTTCATTTGGACAGGTAGCCTTCTCAGAAGCTACTGGTTCAAGCTTTTGATGTCTGGAGAATTCCTAGGCTGAGATATTAAGTTTTTGCTTCATGAGAGGGGAAGAAGTCAGGAAGAGGATGGCCCTTTGCCTCCAACTCCATGTTAGATTACAAGGTCATTGCTAAGAGCTTTTCCTTATATGCCTAAGATGAGATAACCTCAGGGTCATTTGTGATAATCGGCACTGACTCTTTGCCTCTATCATACTAAAAGTGATTTGGAGCAATTTCATCATTAACATTGAGGTTATAGACTCACCTAAGACTCCAAATGTTGAACCTGTATTGCAAAAGATTCAACTGTGGTTGGCTGGTTGAAGATGAGGATGAAAGTGTAGTCTTTCAATAGACATCTCTAGTCAATGAATAGTCTCTTGCCAACAGAAAAGTTGGTTCCAACTGAATAGATACAAGGACTCATTAAAAAAGACCTTCATTTCCTGTGAATTCAGTAACCATCAGTGGTAAACAGAGGCAGCTAACAGAGTGACATGAAGACACAATATGTTTGGGGCAATCTTCCTTAACACATCAAGAAAAGTTGCAGTTTTGCAAATCTAAATCCCTAAGTAGCAATTGATGTGAAAAACTAAAACACATGTCTCTCCCTGCATACAGACCTCACTATCTGAGAACCTGAAACTGATATAGAAAACTCTCTCTGATCTTTATTTACAAAAATCAAATCATAAAAAATTAATGAGAATTTATTTCAACAGAATGGTCATAGCAAACCGATATGAAGAACGCAATTTTAAAATAGCATTTCTTATTGTTCTATTTTATAGCAAACCATAAAATAGTTTGTAGTGTCAAATTCATATATTTTGACTGTTTTTTCAATAATAGTTCATTTCCCAAGTAGGACAAAAATTAGATATCATGTTACTCCTTAATAAACCAAATACAAAAGATGTTCTAAGTTACATCAACAAAAGATTTCCTTGATAATAGTTATAATTAGTGATTTTAAATTGCTTTATAAAGAAAAAGTAAGCCTTAGAAAGCTCTCAGACCAATGCTTAAAAATTTTAAATCATAATGAAATCAGTAAATTTAATGCTTTTATATGCTAGAAAAATAAAGACATTGAAGCTGTTACTTTGTGGATTAGATTCTTAGAAGTTGCAATGAGCAATAACACATTTGTGTTTGTAGACTTTATAACTAAATGATGATGGATAAAAGGTATAAATGAAACTCAAGATACAGGAGACCATTGTTAGAATAAGTGAAGTTACTTCCTGTGATATGAAGATTCTATAAACAAGATTACCATGATGGAATGAGAGAAAACATTATTGGAGCTGGTAATATTAATGAAGCAAGAAAAGTGTTGCAAGATTAATTAACAATCATGAGCAGAGCATAGTTGCTCTAAAACTAAAGCTTTACATACAAAGTAAGTAAAAAAACAAAACAAAAAAGAAACAAAAAAAAAACAATGAAATTGTGGGTTGTTGGCATGACATAGGTTTTGCTGTTTTCCAGTTGAATTCAGTAATCACAAATGCTAAAAGTTAGCCATCTAAATAAGGCAAATAAAATCTCAAGGCACGTGAAAAACATACTTAGTGCCAACCAAATTATGAGCCCTAAAAATCTCAAAGCTCTAAAGACTGTAGCATATACTGATGCAAGTTATACTAATCTTCTTTATGGGGTTTGTCAAAGAGGACAAATTGTTTTTCATACTGATAAAAAAATGGCAGCCTGTCTGCTGGGGTGAAAAAAAATGGCAGCCTGTCTGCTGGGGTGAAAAAAAATGGCAGCCTGTCTGCTGGGGTGAAAAAAAATGGCAGCCTGTCTGTTGGGGTGAAAAAAAATGGCAGCCTGTCTGTTGGGGTGAAAAAAAATGGCAGCCTGTCTGTTGGGGTGAAAAAAAATGGCAGCCTGTCTGCTGGGGTGAAAAAAATGGCAGCCTGTCTGCTGGGGTGAAAAAAAATGGCAGCCTGTCTGTTGGGGTGAAAAAAAATGGCAGCCTGTCTGCTGGGGTGAAAAAAAATGGCAGCCTGTCTGCTGGGGTGAAAAAAAATGGCAGCCTGTCTGCTGGGGTGAAAAAAAATGGCAGCCTGTCTGTTGGGGTGAAAAAAAATGGCAGCCTGTCTGTTGGGGTGAAAAAAAATGGCAGCCTGTCTGTTGGGGTGAAAAAAAATGGCAGCCTGTCTGTTGGGGTGAAAAAAAATGGCAGCCTGTCTGTTGGGGTGAAAAAAAAATCAACTAATATCAGGAGAGTGGTCAAATTCATGTTAGCAGAAGAGACCTTATCATTCATTTAACTGTTACGTGTCATTGTTTATGGGTAAACTAATTGCAGAAATTGTCTACAATAGCAGGAATGCCATCTTACCTGTTCACTATAAAATAGACAATAAAACTTTGCATGAAGCTGTGAAGATAATAAAAAGAATTAGTGACAGGTGGAAATGTCAAATCAGAAATTATTGAAAAAGAGGAAGTAATAGTTGTGAATACAGAGTAGTGAACAGTTGATAAATGCACTCATAAAGGATGGCTGATTGAGTGCAAACCAGTCAGTTAAGTGCCATACGTGATACACGCTTTGGGCGATCATGTCCCAAAAGAGACATGACTGACTGGGCATAAGATTATCCTGCAGTAGGTTGCCATTGCTTTCTGCAGTAGACTGGTTGCCAGCCAAGGTTATAGAACCCAATCTGTCCTATTATTTAACCCATAACTGAAGGGAAGAAGCAGATTAATACCTTTTCCAAGGTTATTTGTGCGTAAGTGAATGCTAGGAATTCAAACTCAGATCCCTCGATTTGTCGTTCCGAGTTGATATCCACTGCACCACAACACACATCCCGAGTACAAATCCATTAAAAGAAAAAGAAAAATAGGCTAGGAGAACTAAAGCCTTTGTTGTATTCAATTATATTTGCTTACTTAAAAAGAGGAAGATTGTTAGAGAAATATAGTTACTCCCGATGATATCAAGATATTATGAGATTGCCACTAAAGAACAATTCAGGCCAGTAAATAATAATAAATATACAGTTTAAAAACAAAGCCTCTACCAAATATGGGTAACCACGAGAAATAACATATAAGTGATAAAAATCTGTCAAATAAAAAAAATCCATTACTTCTTTAGAAACAATTTTTTTTATTTTTGGTTATAACACTGGGCAAATATAAAATTCTGAGAGTCTATGACAAGAATTTCACTTAAAGCCACTATTCAGCCTTGCTTGATCAGTAACATACTTTGTGGCTGAGTAAGTATATACACATCAGATCTGACAACAGTTTCACTTGCCAAAGGGATGCAGGTTTGAATCCTGCCAGAGGGGGCATATTTTTCTTTAATAAGATTTCTGGACTATTCTGGACTATGCAGTGTGAGTATAGAAGAATTTAAAGGAGTATCCTGTACATACAGTGGTAGGATAACTCTCTAAGAGAGCTCTAAACATATATGCATATAAATACGTAAAGAGCAAATATAAGAAAAATTAAGACAGACACGTTATTTCATGGTAAATCGGAAGTTTAAGCCTATTTCAGGCGAACCATCATCAGCTTCGATCTTTGTCATTTGTGTAAAATCCTTTGTAAAATAAAAGACGGAAGCTGATGATGGTTCACCTGAAATAGGCCTATACTTCTGATTTACCATGAAATAATGTGTCTGCCTTAATTTTTCTTTATATATATATATATATATATATATATACACACATACACAGTTATTCAAAAAGGAAGAGGAGATTTTAAAAATTTACTAAAAACTAATACTAAGAGACAGAAACACATTCAACACATTAGCAACAAAAAGAAGCATTTAAACAAGATTGAAAAAAAAATTCATTATTTTAATAAGTTAACTTATATTAAATAACAGACAGACACTCATGCAATGGCCAGACATGCATATAACCATGATAGCAGTAAAGAGCTCTCCTTTTCAAAAACACAAAAATTAGATTTCAGTCAAACATGAGATCATAATAACATCAGAAAAATAAATTCCTTGAAAATGGCCAGTGAAGTGGCTGAAAGCCCTTGGAAAGTCGAAAATTATGGAACATTTTTACACTCCTTAATGGTCATTCTTAATGAAACATGTTTAAATGATTACTGCTTACACACACATACACACACATATATATATATATATCTCGTCATCCGCAGACAGATCTGTTTCGCTGTATCATAGCTCATCAGTACAGTCAGACATCCGATTGCTTTTAACCCAGGATTGAAACCCAACTGAATTGGTGTCTGTTGGCAATTCTACCTCTACACAAATTTAAGCATGCTACTAGATTGGCATCTAGGTCCCACCCTTTTACTGTTAAAAAAATTAAATGTAACCACCACTTCTACTACCACAGTTTCTTTTCTCACACCTCCCACCTGCAGAACTCCCTTCTATTTACTTGTTTCCCTGGTAGCTACAATCTCCAAAAATTTAAATGTAATATCAATTGCCATCTTCTATATTCTTGAATCCCATTCAACTTTTCTTTTCTTCAACACTCCATATACCTAGATTTTTCTCTTGCTGTAAACCCTGTGCACTGGTAGCAGTCTTGCCTTGATTGAAGTGAAAAGATTTATATATGTATGTGAGAGAGTGCTATTGTTTAACATTGGCAGTATGTTAGAATTTTAAGAAAATAGCACCAACATTTAGTTGAAAAAAAAAAAAAAAAAAAAATAAAAGAGTAGGAAACAAAAAGGGTAAAGTGTAATGTGAAAGTTGAATGCACATAAAACAGACACATTAATATATAAACAGAGTCAAATATCTAGAAAGTAAAAGGTAATTGGGGGGAGAGTAAAATGGACAGAGAGAGAGAGAGAGAGAGAGAGATATGTAGCAATAATATAAACCATTTAAACAATGAAGTGAAACAATTTTTGTTAGTCATAAGAAGAGAATCTAAGGTGGAGAATTACAAAGTGTGTTTGGAAAGAAGGATGACAAAATGAGAGAAATGAAAAGCAATTGACAGTGGATGAGTTTGCAGGGTGAGGAAGGAGCACAAGAAGAATGAAATATTTCAGTTGTGGGGGTGAAAAGAAATAGGTTAGAGAAGGAGGTAGGGATGGGACAAGAAAATACAGAAAATACAGCATGAAAAGAGGACTTGAAGTGCAGTATATTGTTTTTACCCCTCCCCTTACTTTGGGAGGGGGTCAGAAGAAGTAAAAAATTGAAAAAGATTCATTACAGCTGCAAAAAAATGTAATTATCAGATTAAAAAAATTAAAGAAAAATATCTTGAAAATGAAGCAAATTGTCAAGATACAAAAATGTTGAAATGTTATAAACAAAATCAGCTGAAATTTCTACAGTACATAATGAGGAAAGACAGCTTGGAGAATTTTACACTGACAGGACAAACTGAAAGAAAGAGAGACAGAGGACTATCGTGAATAACCTACCTAACACGCTTGTGTAAATGGTTGGCAGAACAGCAATTAGGTGAAATAGCAAAAAGACAAATGACAGGAAGTAGCAGAGAGCCATGATTGCCCACATACTGAAGCACAAGGCACAAAAAAGACATTAAAAAGAAAGGAAAATAAATATTTCCAAAGTTCAGTACCTATGCAGGAATAGATTTTAAAAAAATTCTGCTATTCTACTTTTGGATCAAATTGGTACACAATAATTGAAAAATCAATTTGCATATATTAAGCACAACTTCAAAAGGAATACTTTTGCAACATTTAAATCCATAGGGCCCAGACAGTATCAAAATTCAATTTTTGGGTTGATAGCATTAATATAAATGAACAATTATTTTTGAAACAGATTTCAGCAGATTCATTCTACAGCATAAGCAAATCTTAAGTCCTGGCTTTTCAATGATAAACAGTTTTGTTTTTTTTACACGATACATTTTTGCCCTACCCACCTGATTTTGAAATTGGTAATCTGTGGATAACACACCCTAAGAATATGTCAAAACTGTTTTTAACAAATGCATAACCCCAACAAACCTTTTCATACAGCTAACAGTATGTGTATGTGTGTGTGTGTGAAAAATATCAACCAATCAGAAATTATACCCTGTAATATTTATAAAACTGGATTGCTGTTACCATGGGTATGAAGCGGTGAGAAATAATTCAGTCAGTCAGTTAAGTGCCATACGCGATACACGCTTAGGCGATCATGTCTCGAAAGAGACATGACTGACTGGGCAGAAGATTATCCCGCAGTAGGTTGCCATTGCTTTATGCGGTAGACTGGTTGCCGACCAAGGCTATAGAACCCAATCTGTCCTGCTATTTAACCCATAACTGGAAGGAAGAGATGGATTAATACCTTTCCCAAGGGTATTTGCGCGTAAGTGAATACAATGGATTGCAACTGGAATTTGAACTCGGCTCCCTGGATTCTCGTTCCGAGCCGATATCCACTGGACCACAACACACATCTCTAATAATTACATTGCTTATACTAAAGAATAGTATTTTATAATAATGTTAACTTGTTTGTTATATTCAGATGATCTATCTTTGTAGCATTATAACTTTATAAATCTGATTTCTGCTAGAAAAGAGATTTATTTTTATTAAATTTAACTAGGAGTGAAAGAATATATGTGTGTGTGTGTGTGTGTGAAATTTTTTTTTTTGCATTGAAGAATGTCTTTACAGCGGATTCAATAAATATCAGTAACATGCAAGATGAACCAATAGAAGAAAGAAATGTTTCCAGTGGTAAGAATTAGAAAATTACTACCACAAATCAATTAATTCTATATATAACAAATTGAGAAACAAGAATAATGTGTGAAATGTATCCATAATGATTTTTAAATAACAATTATTATTATAAAATAAAAATGATTATAGAATTTATATATGTTTGATATTTTGAGATTTTCACTAAATTATTTTGGGACCTCATACAAGGTGGTTCAACATATATATCTTGACAATTTGTCATTCTAGACCTGAACATTGCAGAGCCAACATTTCCACCATGTCAAAGGCAAAAGAATACTTCGGAAGCCAGGAAACAGTCTTGTAGAAGAGCATAAGGAAAAACTAGAGAAAAGCATTCGAAGCAATTCAAGTTTAGAAATGGGAAAAAAAGGAAGGAAGGATGACTGTAAATCAAGCAAGATCTGGTGTGTCCATGAAGAGTTTGAAATATGTGCACTTGACACTTTGTTTCTATTTGAATGGTCAAACAGAAACAAAGAATTACTTATATGGGATAATTGTAATACACCGGACAATATGTTGAACATTGTGGTGGGATTTGAAGTTGCTAACCGTATGGAGTACCATTAATGGGAAGGGTGGTAAACAAAAAAAAACAACAAAAAAACAAAAACACAAAAACTGCATGTTTCAATAAAGAATATGATTGTTATAACATTTTGTAGTCAGAAGAAACCAATTTCAACCTATTTGGCAACAATTATTCTATTATCATAAATGTATAAGCACAGGGTGGCAGGATGAATGATGCTTATGATCTAAGAAACACCAATGAAGCATGTTGGTGACAGTATCATATTGTAAGGATATTTTTTCATCATCAGCTGCAGGGGATATTTGCATCATCAAAGAAATTATGAACTCAGCCTAGTATCATGCAATTCTGGCAGAACACCACACCTTTTGACAGGAAACATAATATGAATTGGGTTTGGATGATTTGAACAGATTAACATTTCCACATTATGAGAGATGTGGTTAAGGAAACATATTAATGTTCTTGAGTGGCCCAGATCATCATCTGATCTGAACAATATAACAATATATGTTTATATAACAGACAATGAATGTCTATTACATTTAATCATGGGCCATTCTAAAAATTGTATTTTGGCTTTAATTTCTAGTGAAAATAAAGACAAAAACTGTTCAACACTAGAATATTTTTTTTATTATGCTGGTTCTAAGCTTTCAGCTCACATGAGCCATCTTCAGACTGGTTGTAGGGAAGTTAACAAAGATATCCACCATCAAAGATGATATTTTCTTGTGTTGACAAAACATTGCTATGCAATGATAAGTCACCAAATAGCAGATGCAGGTCGTAAATTAGTAATGCGGTCTTATGACATCGCACCATGTGAGTGACTGAAATGTTAACAACATAACCATATGTCTAAATGCAATGTAATCTGTTGTAACTAGATTGAAATGTGATTTTATTGAGTGTGGATTGCTTTGAATTAATGTAGATGGCCTCCAATATCTGAAGGTTCTTTTTACTGTGTGTATATGTGAGTATTTTTGTGCTATCGACTAAAATCTGTCTAATATTATATACATGGTTATGTTTTTCTAAGAAATGTTGTTTAATAGAACTATGATCAGAAAGATGACAAATTGTAGGGTTATTAGAGACTATGGAGGTCAATTATTTTAATTTTTTTATAATTGATGATGAGCTTAATTTGTTTATTATTATTAATGGGTTTAAAATTTCTACTTATTATGTTTTTGAGTGTTGTTTCATTGTGTTTGTAATTATTATGCATTTGGTTGCAATAGTATAAGTTAATAGTGTTATGTTTATTTTGACATACAATATGATTATTAATATTATCAATATTGTTAAAAGTAATTTTAAGTTTATTGAGATACATTTTAATTTGTTGATCAATGACAGAGTTAGGAAATCCATTGTTAACAAGTGTTTGTTTAATGTTATGTAATTCTTTATAGAATATAGCTTTGGAAGAAAATATCATTTGTGTGCATTGAATTAAGTTTTTTATAACAGGTAACTTATATCAGGACGTGCGTTGTGGTGCAGTGGATATCAGCTCGGAATGAGAAATCGGGGAGCCGAGTTCGAATTCCAGCTAAATTCATTGCCTTCACTTATGTGCAAATACCCTTGGGAAAGGTATTAATCCATCTATTCCTTCCAGTTATGGGTTAAATAACAGGACAGATTGGGTTCTATAGCCTTGGTCGGCAACCAGTCTACCGCAGAAAGCAATGGCAACCTACTGTGGGATAATCTTCTGCCCAGTCAGTCATGCCTCTTTTGAGACATGATCACCCAAGCTTGTATCATGTATGGCACTTAACTGACTGACTGAACATATCATTGGGGGCATTCACTATTATAATTAAGAAAGGTTTATGCCAGTTGGTTTCCTCTATAGAGAAGTAGTAAATCTAGGTATGCTGGAATCAATAAATGCAAAGGAATGGAAGTTGTGTAATTTGATCAATATTTTTAGCTAAAATGAAAATGTCATCTGGGTATCTTACATATATAGGGGGGGTTTATTAGTGTCATTAAATATTTTATTTTCTAAATGTGCCAAATAGTAATTAGAAAAGAGAAGACCTAATGGTGATCCCATCACAATAGTATCAATTTGAGTATAAATATTACCTAGGAGGTCATGAAAAGGTACTTCAATGGTGCATGCTAATAATAATATTTTTTTTAAAATAGTGGATTTAATGTTGATTAATGGGAGAGTAGTATGATTGTATACATCATGGATAATGAAGTCAACCATTTCATTAATGGGAAAACATAGGTAGCAACCTTTCTTTCAACCATCTTTCATTAAATATGACCAACAAGGAAGAATTTAACTTTTTATTAAGTTTTTCCAGTATCCTTATGTTTTTCCATTTTGTAAGAGTAAGGAAGTGCAAAATTTGTTCATAATTTTTATTGTCCCAAGTGCTTTCAGCCACTTCTATAGCCCTTTTCAAGGCTATTTTGTCTCTGGTGCTGTCATTTTTTCTTCATGTTTTGACTCTGTGTGTGTGTGTGTGTGTGTGTGTGTGTGTGTGTGTGTGTGGTGTGTGTGTGTGTGTCTGATAAAAAGATATTTATAATGTATGCTATATTTATAGGCAAGTGTTCAATATAAAAAGATATCTATATATCAAAATATAAAAGTGGACACTAAGGTCAGCTAGCCATAGCCTCAAGATTGCATTCAAGTATGAAACAGACTTTTGCTGCTCAGTGTACACCTTTATATCTATATATGTACCTATATAATAATAAAACTCTAATCTTGTATGTATGTATGTATGTTTGTTCCTGAGATACAACTTAATGCATAATATCCCAATTAATACAGAAACATATTTTAGTTTGAGCTCTTGCTGAGTGCAGTGTCAAGTTTAATTAAAATTACACAATTTCTTGAGCTAGGGCTATTTTTCTGCTTTTACAACATTTTTAATAGAAAATTCTGTATTTGTTTTTGATGCAAATTCTTAAATCAATCCATGTATAAAAACAGACATTTACACATTATATTCCAGCTATTATGTATGTGAAAAGTGATAAACACACATAATACATTATAACATTAAATTTAAATATGCATAACACAACATATATTTATACAATTCAGTCCACCACTTTAAAACTTTCTTTTTATAAACAACTACTTGAAAGGTAAAGAGGCTATATGTATCACATAACTTGATAAATAAACAGATTCCTCATGATTTGTTGATGTTATATATTTTGAGTAAGTGAGGAAGAAACAAGTATGTATGAAAAAAATATACTTATTTTGAAAAAAGACTACACTTTTTTAAGCTTTTACTCCAAATTTTCATGCAATGTGCTAACTATGGATCCCAGTGGAACAATAAACCTTTTCCAATCTTTACTATTAATTATTAATTTTGTATTCATAATCAACAAAAGTCTGACCATCACAGATATATTTTTTCAAATTTGGTACACTTATAGAGCTGCATGATACAAATTGAATGGTACCCATTTTACATTTCTAGGTCAAAGGGTTCCTAAAATATGACCCTTTGACCTATGCCAAAAAAGGTGAATTTTGGGAACTAGACACAATGTTTAAATATCAATATTTCAGTTGTTTTTGAATCTACAATACTAAATTATATCATTTAAAAGTACTTGGACAAATCTAAAAGGTGATCCATTTATTTTTTGTTTAAAGATCAAATAAGATAATTTGACTTGACCTTAACCTTTAATTTACCCATATCAAGCTGTATATCTTTAAAAAGCTCTTTGAATGCTGATTAATATTCACACAAGAACTATGATCCTAAAATCAGCAAAACTTGTTATTTGTGGTTAAAGTTTGATCAATTTCAGTGAAAAATAAACAATCTTATTTTTGGTTTTGTTTACATTTTTTATGATATAACAAATAGATTTGTATATGAAAAAGTGACATAATGAATATAATTATTTAAAGAAGTATCACAAAGTAATGTTAAGATAACATAAAATATGAAAACATGCAACAAATGATACTAATGGCTAAATTTTTGTTGACACTAAATACACAAAATCAAATTTTCAGTTTCAGCATTGATTTTTATAGCGAAAAAGAAGTTTAATACTAGATGATAAAGTAAGGATACATCTGCATATTGTAATTCCTTCTATTGCAGCCATATCAAGTTGAAACACCAGTTCTCATCCAATCACCAAAGTTAAACAATATTGAACTTGGTCAGTATCTAGATGGGTGACCATTTGGATATACTAGGTTCTTTAAGCTTGGATGTGCAGGTGGTGTAATGAATAACAGTTCAGAATAAGAAATCAAAAAGCAGGTTTCTAATTCCAGTTGGAATCATATTTACTTATGTGCAGATATGTTTTGGCTTTAAATAACCTACAAAAGGTTGATAAGCTGTAAAAAGGAATCAATCCTTCTATAGTCAATAATCATATTTATTGATCATAAGATATATTATTAATTTTTATTAATCTTTTCAATGCAAAAAAAAAGTATATTGAACATTTTAAAATTAAAGTTTAAAAAATAGTTTAAAGCAATTACTTATGGAATAAGTAAGTAATCTGTGTTTCCACTGAAATTAAATGTAATTGTATCAAATTTTAATAACTAACATTGTATCTTTTTTGTGTGTAATGCCATATCTCTTTAGAATGAGATGATCATGACTCACCACAGATTCCTTTTTTAGCCAGGAGAAACATTGACCTAAATGATTTTTTATTTAACCAAAAATGAAAGAATTTAACACTATCAGCTATTTAGGAAAGCAATTGAAAACACTTTCCACTGCATTTGCTTTACCTATATCTACAGAGATAAGAAATGATCAATTAGTCACTGATGCCATTTAAGTGGTTCTAACAATCATAAAAATCTTTATAATCAGATTCAAGTGGACTCATAACTGGTCACATAAATGTCAACAAGGTTTGTAGGGAAAAGATGTTTAGGTAAATATAAAATTGTGGACACATGCTGGGGTCTAGAGAACCACCTACACAACAGAACCAATGTTTAAGAGTGATTAGTCTTTATCTTTATTCATGCTATTGGAATGTGTTTGCACAGGAAATGAGGATTAGCAAGAATTGTAAATTTAGGATAAAAGAGAATTGACTGAAAACAGAGCAAATTCCTTGATTAACTACAAGACAATAAAAAGAAAAAAAAATATATTTTTAATAAATTATATTTATAACAAGCTGAAATGCTCCAAAATTAAAGACAACTACTCTTAGGTTTTAAATAAAAGTTAGCTTGGAATAAGCATGGGAGATGTAAAAATGTAAGGGATGGGGGTGGATTAGATTTGGACTTAGTTTATTTGAATGAAGGCATGGTAACGAAATATAAACAAATTATTTGATAAGAGTTAAAACAATTTTCGCCACCATATCTTTTAAATTATTTTTTTTAACAAGGTAAGACAGCAATTTACATGATTTAAATGTTTTGACTTACTGTGATTCAAAAGAATTTTTAGAACTGAATAATAAATCTTTTTTAGTCATTTTCCTCCAAGCAAGGCAATAAAGCCACTAAGATGAAAAAAAAAGGTTACTAAGTGTAAGAGAATATGAGAAAAAGATTAAGGAGAGAGAACAATAAAAAACAAAAAAAAACAGGAAATGCATTTAAATGTGTGTGTGTCTGTATACAGTAGGCAATGTAATGTGAAATAAGTTTTTTTGTTTTCAAAATCTTTTTTATATTATAGATTAAGCACTTCAGATAAAAGTTTTTCATTAGATTATTATAAAAGTTAATCCAGTCTGCTATGTAAATTGATCCCCAAAACCATATAAGCCAAAACAAATATACTGATACAATATGATTTCTTAAAATGCTAAGTGCTTTTTTATCATTTTGAAATTCATAATCTGAAGTTTTTTCATATATTCCTATTGATTAAAACCCCAATTTACAAATGGAAAAAAAATTAAACATTTTTATAAATCACATAAGCAATCCCTATCAACTTATATATATATATATATATATATATATATATATATATATGTTTTTTTTTTTGTTTTTTTTGTTTTTGTTTTTTTAGATATTCACAATCTATAGGGAGAGGAGAAAAAATTTCAGGGGTGGGTGGATTATTACTTCTGGATGTAGTGTCTATTGTACAACTCCACCATATGCTGTTGATGTCATTAAAAAAATAAAAATAAAAAAAATAATCTGGAAAGACAAAAACATCCACCTTAAATCAAAGATCAAACTGTTGCAAGCATTAGCCTTTTCATTCTTTTTTTTATTAACAGCAGAATTACAGCAAAGAATCCAAGCACTAGAAATTAAATGATACAGAAGCATCATAGGCATCTCTTAGACAGCATCACAAATGATGCTGTGCAAGACACCATCAAACAAGAAAGAGGATCATTAGAAAACCTCATAACCACTGTCAAGAAGAGAAAGTTGAAATAGCATCAAAATGTCATAAGGGCCAGTAATCTTTTCACTGCTATCCTAAAAGGTACCACTTTAAGCAAAAGAAGTAAAGACAGAAGGAAAAAAATGGGCTGATGTCACTGGTTAAACTGGAAGATCATTAACAGTGACTCAAACATTGGCATGCAACTGAGATATATGGAGGAAGCTGGTAAGTGCATCAACCTAACAACCATACCAACTCATGAGAGAGAGGATGAATTTTTCATTGATCACTCAAAAGATCTGTGAAATAAAAACAAAATATTGTTTTGACTTACTGTGATTCAAAAGAATTTTTAGAACCGAATAATAAATCTTTTTTAATCATTTCCCTCCAAGCAAGGCAATAAAGCCACTAAGATGAAAAAAGGTTACTAAATGTAAGAGAATATGAGAAAAAGATTAAGGAGAGAGAACAATAAAAAAAATAGATCATCCAACTCAACATGGTGTTCAAAGAAATGAGAGGAAATTATAACATAAATGGCAGAATATTGCAAACTTAAAAAATATTCTTAAAACAAGGTTTTCATATCATACTCTATTAGACTGAACATTGATTAATCCATTTTCTCCTAACATCAACTTATACTGACAATTTTTTAATTTCTTATGCTTCTATCATGGTTACCCACATCTTCCTGTCCTTTGTAATTCTCAGTAAATTTTGTCTTCTCCTAATCCCTGTTCTGCCAACCATTTACATAAGCTCACTATGTAGGTTATTCACTGCTTCCCTCTGTTCTTCTTGCCTTCAATATGTCCTGTGAATGTCAAATTTTTAAAGCCCTCTTTCCTTATTATAAGCACTAGAAATTTCAAATCTCTTTTTCTGATGTTAAGTATAAGTGTCCTTTTTGTTGCCATTTTCTCTAAAACTGTTACTGTTCACATGTTCAGTCCATGGTATTTTTAACATCCTTCTGTAGAACCATATCTGTTACCTCAACTCTTTACTTCATCTGTGATATTATCATGCCATATAGGAGGATCATTATTACATAAGAATTGAGTACACTTTTTTTGTTTTTAAACAAAATTTTCCTGTTTCTTAATACTTTGCTTAGCTTTTGAAAAGGATCTTTCACTATCCAAATTAACCTTTGGATTTTGGTTTTACATTTCCTATCTTCTTTTAAAACACTTCCTAGTTATTTTAATTTTTGTACTTGCTTGATTTTGGCATCTTCAATTTGTAATTAGCATGTTGAGGATTTTATTTCTGCTAAAAACCATACATTCTGTATTCTTATAATTGATCATTTTAATTTAGGAAATTGAAAATTTCTTAAATATTTTATAATTTTTTTTTCTTTTTAAAGTTTTCTTCTGAAACTAAAAGAAAAACACACACACACAAACAAAATCATTACAATATATGGAAAAAGAAAAAAAAGGAAAGGTTTCAGTTTAAAATGATGCCAAGAGGATCTGGTTTAATAAATTTATAACTTAAACATTACTAATAATTTTGCAAAATCTGTATTATTAATGGATATTTTAATTTTTTTCAGTGAGGTTCATCCTGTACAAGGCCTGTGAGCCAATTGAAGTAGAGGGTTACAGAGCAAGAGACAGTTTATTCAGATGGGAGGGGAAAATAACAATTAACCCTAGACTTGAACAGGTTAAGATTGTAGTGATCAGGGAAATATCCTTTTAGGAGTTGGTTTTATTGAGCAGTGACTTGCAGGAAGAAACTGTGAGTGAAACTTATTTCTCACCAATGGAATATAGAGCAAATGAGGGTTGTTTGCTACAATTTGAGTGGCATGCTGGGTCCTTGTTCATCTGAGTACTTTCCACGGAAGCAGCAATAGAGCAGTGTAAGGCTTGCTATCTGTGAGAGAGAGGTAAAATAATTTGTCACCTACAGGGAGTGAAAAACACTTTGGATTCTATTGAGAAAGTGAAGACAGGGCTGCACCTGCCCAAATATAACAGCAGTACTTCATTTTAGGTCTGATCTGTCTCTGGTAATGGTAGATGATAGCATGAGGGGTCAGGTACTTACTGGAGCAGTGCATGGAACTG
The DNA here is from genome assembly GCA_037127315.1 of Ascarosepion bandense. Taxonomy (NCBI): domain Eukaryota; kingdom Metazoa; phylum Mollusca; class Cephalopoda; order Sepiida; family Sepiidae; genus Ascarosepion; species Ascarosepion bandense. The sequence continues at coordinate 209,520 of JBBBDQ010000976.1, forward strand.
ACTATTTTATCTGCATCTTTTAGCAATGAATTCCATGTACGAGTTCCACTTGAGGTCAGAGGGTGAATTTAAGGTCAAATTATTTTAACAAGACATTGAGTCTCCTCAAGGAGCATCCATTCATCATGACTGGTGGTATTTTGGGATCCAGTTTGTGATGATGAAATATAACTAGTTTGTTTTTGAGGCTTTGAATGCAACCAGCCAATTTTTCTCTACTGAAAAGCTAGAGCTAGATCAGATGAGAGATCAACTACCAACCTCTGGTCATCATGAAATTTGGAGGTGCACCCATATATCGCTGTATCATTGGTATAGATATTCACAAAAGGATCTGAGTATACTCCTAGGCAAATCATTTATATAAAGTAAAAAGAGGATTGATCAAAGAGTTACCTCTGGATGACAACTGCATTTATTACTAGGGCTATTAACAACTATCTACAGGGACCTATCTATTAGAAAGAACTTTATAATTAAGAAAACTCTTCCAGTAATTTCATAGCTGAAGAACTTGAGCTGCAGACATTTTTGCAACACTTTATCAAAAGCCTTAAAAACATTTAATACTATGGTCCTTAAGGTGTATTTGTTGTCAAGAGCCTCAGTGATTCTGTGTAATGATAGAACATCAGTAGTAGATTAGGCCAATCAAAACCCATACTGCTCATCATTCAAGAGGCTGTTCTTATCTAGGTGATCAATGTCCTTGCTTATTATACCCTCAAAAAGCTTACTAAAGACAGTGAGAAAACTGATTGGTCTAAACTGAGACAGGGAATAGTGCTTGTCCACATTCTTGAAAACTGGGCATACATGTGACACATGACACTTTCCACAGGCTTGAGAAGGATTTCTCCTTTAAGCAGTGGTTAAATAACTTCACTAAGAGGTTAAATAACTTTGCTAGGATGCCTATAAAATTGGCCAAATATACCCATCATTGGCCTATCTAACAAAATATGTCATAAATTTATTTTACTGACCTTAACAAACTAACTTCTTAAAAAAAAGTATTGACAAGAAAAAAAAAAAAAAAAAAAATTTCATTTTTTGTAATTTGTGTCCCCCTAAGCAATATGACAAAAGAAACTTACAACTACCATATATGACAATAAGAAATGTTAGGGAAAGAAAGAGAGTTTTTTTATTGACAGCTGCTTTGAAGTCCAGCTGTTCAGAATTAAATTTTCCTGTGAATTACTTTCCAGTGTATTTGATGTTAATATTTTTTTGAAGTTTGGTTGTAGCCAACAGCAACATACTTAAAAATCTTGAACTTTTTATGCATACAGATTTTGTCTTTTGGATCTACCATAGTATTAAAAAAAGAGCAATTAGCAAGTGAAAGAAAGAAATATTTGCTAAGAAACTTAAATACATTTATACTGGATTGTATTAAAATATTTACAAATTGTCTGAAATTTTTCCTGCACATATTTTTCAGAGAATCAAGATTCCTACAAGAAAAACCTATTTAAAAGAAAATTAAAAAAAGAAAAAAAAATTTTTTTGGTATGGATTTAATCGAACATATTGTGATTGGAGAGATAAAATGTGGAAAATCTGAATGAAGGTTTTTCTATAGTGCTTAGAAGCCAGTCATATCTAGAAAAAAAAAAGAATCTTTCATAATTAAGATTATGTAACAAAAAGATTAGTAGCACAGCATTCCTACAATCATGAATTGGATAAAAAAAATTTCAAGCATGCTTTCTGAACAGAAAAAAATAAAATCAGTTAAGTTGAAATCTCATACATATATATATATATATATATATATATATATATATATATATATAGATAAGAAAGAAGACAAAAAGGGAACTATATTTTCACCTATGTGTTTCGTTCATCAACAGACTTTATGAAGGCCAAAAAATTAAATGAATTTTGAATTTTGAATAAAAGGTTGTTGGTTACTGAATTAGAAGAGAATTGACTGAAAACAGAGCAAATTCCTTGGTTAACTACAAGACAATAAAAAGAAAAAAATATTTTTAATAAATTAATGCTCATGAAATATAAGATCAACTGAAATTATTAAACATTTAAAAACATATTTCATGCTCGAAATGCATAGAAGAAAATATAGGTTTTCTCATCTTATTTTTAATCAAAGTTCCTTTTCTCAGATTATAACTGAGAATTTCTACACCATACATACATACATACATACATACATAGAATTTCTATAAAAATTAAAGTGAAAAAACTGCAAACGGTATAAACTTACAATAAAAAAATTAAACATACATACAATCCTAAATAACATCAACAATGGTATATTTTTAGATATTCACTTATCTGGGTGAGTATGTTTGTGAGAGGGATAATTTGTGGGTTCTCAGGAGTTAAAATATATTTACATTACTCGCAGCTGTTAGTATGCAAATCTAAAACTCTCATAATAAAGTCAATAATTGCCAGAGTCTTTAAAATACAAGTGACATTATGCCATACATGATCAAATCTAAGTGAATTCCATTTTGATATTGACCAGACACACTCCCACACATGTAAATGATTAATAGAAGGTTTGGGAGGAGTAAAAATTATGAACATTGAGTTTCACCAAATTGGAAAAGCCTGAATTCATTTCTTTCATTGTCTCAAGAGAAGACATTTAAGGCAAGAAAGTGGGTGAGTAGGCGAGCACACTCACCCTCTCTAACTACCGGACAGCCTGAGTAGATAAGAATAAAAAGCTGTTACATCCATAATCAACCTTGACAGAGTCCAATCATAGAAGTAAAGAAATAGAGTGGGAGAGAGTCCTACTTATTGTGAAGGTGGAGTACAGAAACTTTATATCTTCATGCAATGGTAGGTGTCTAAGTAGAAAAAAAATGAAACTGAGGTAAGTTGCTCATAGCTTAGTTCTGACATCCTAAATTTACTGAAACATGTCATTGGGTAGAGGCAGAGGATTATATGCAGAAGCTAATTACTAGTCAAGCTTGAATATATATATATATATATATATATATATATATATATATATATATAAAAATAAACAAGGATGATGGGCACAGTATCAGTATATAGGTACTACCCATTGAATTATGGAAACAAAAAAATCTGCCATTATTGACAGTGTGATCTTTTAGCATGCTTTTTAGATGAGCCAAAAAGCTAATTTTTAGTCATCCAAGCATGTAAGACACTACATTAGTTTGATAAGAAACACTAGTAACACAGAAGTAAACATGACATAACACAAGTGTTGTATTCTGTGTCATCATGGGCTTCAGTCCCTTGGACTTCAATGCCACTTCATAGACTATATCAAAGACGGATCATTTTTCTTATTTGTTTTATTATAAAGTGACAGACTCAGTAGAATTGATTTTAGGAAGTAACAGGAGGAAGAACTTCAAGGGAACGCATACCTGCTTGTTGGTTTAGCATCCCAACATATTCAACTTTAGTGCATATTGGGATCTGGAGCTCTCTGCTGATTTTACAGGATGTTTTGGAATTTTATTTAAAATTTAGACAAAGGCAATTCACCGCTGTCAGAATATCACATCCACAAGGTATTCTAAGCAATTACTGGCCATCCTGAGTCAAGAAAACATGATTAATTGTAGAATTATAAACTTTGATAGCCACAACAAACAAACAAACAACTGTAGGTTTCTGATGAACGTATTGATTGAACACTGATGACAAAAGACAAATTGTCAAAGATTGCACAGATAGTGTTATCCAGCAAAATGCAACACAAAAGAAGGTGAGGCAAATATGACATTTTCTGGTGAATTATTCCAACAAGTCAAGCCTCAACATGTCTTTCAGCAGTTTTTTTACAGGTCTATGAGAACTCATTAGAGTTTAATTATGTCACAAATACAGAAAACCATAAATAACATTTTTATAGAGATATAAATGCATCAAGCAGATCAGTCGAAAAAGGTAACGAAAAAACTCTTAGAATCATAACATTTGCATAATAGAGAAAAATTGAAATACAAAGCATGGACACTTGTGAAAGTCCAGGTTATGTGAAAACATCTTATCTATAACCTAAGAGACTATCACTGTCACAAGTAACAATAGGCCACAATTCCAATTGGGTTCATTTTGAAAATTGCTGAATATCAGGAGGGGGGGGAAAAAGAAAGAAAAACAATAGTGAAAAGAACTCAATATTTAACTTAACTTATATAAAACAATGCTACATGTGATTACAGGTAAACCTCTAGGTGAATTTTTTGTCATTTGATCAAAAAGCTCCAGGAAATCTGTAAAACAGTTTTCAATGGAGAATTGAAAGAGAGATTGTGAAAAAAAGATACAAGCCACAACATATCAGACACTAAAATGAGTGCAGGATTCAGTAACAAACCCTGGAGACACAATGATAATGAAACAGAAAACGATTGATCAGTTTACAGTGTTTAACCCTAAGTCTCATAGGATGATAAAAATAAAGGATAACAATATTGGGATTAAAATACCAGAGGGAGAAAAAAACAAAAAAAAAAAACAAAACAAAAAAAAAACATCACTGAATGAGTATAAGCCAACTTCCTGATGATTTTGTGTCAACAGAGAAGGGAAAAGTATCTAAATCAAGGAGAGAAAAGTCTTATCAAGACAGATGTAGACAATTAAAAAGAAGCATATTCTGGAATTGTTTGAGAACTGGATTTGAACATAAAGTTATGGCCATATCATGTTGAAACAGTTCCCATAAGATTACTGAAGTTAAGCAATGTTCAACCTAATCGGTACCTAGATCAGTGACTGTTTGGAAATACCAGGTGTTGTAAGATTGGGTGTGCAGGTAGTGTAATGGATAATGACTCAGAATTTTTAATCAAGGAGCCAAGTTCCAATTCCAGTTAGGTTTGCTATATTCATTTACATGCAAATACTTTTTGGAAAGGTATGAATCCACCTCTTCTAAAGACTTGTATTACTAAATCATATTATCTTCAAAATTGTTCTTACAATATAAAATATATTTTCTGGCTTTAAATAACCTGCAAAGAATTGATAAACCAATTAAACTGTCAAGTAAAAGGAAAACAAAGTTTAGTGATTAAGCTTTGGGATTTACAAAACTGTATTTTCTTTTTAATTTGTATAAGTGAATTAATAATTTTCAATATACTTTATATTGATAAATCACCAACAGTCAAATGCAAACAAGAAATAATGTCCAGCATATTGACATCTTAGTTCATTTTGAATTGGAATGGTTTTCATTTGTTTTTTTTGTTTGTTTTTTTTAATCATATCACCCCGCTCAAGGCGGTAACGTCACTGATGTGTAGGGGGCTACGTAAGAGTGAAAAGATTGGAAAAGAGAAAGCCAGAAACCACATCCTAAACTGGAAACAAGGGATGAGCCTCTTCACCCATTCAATAGACGTGGGTGGAGTGTGAACCGGGCGATAATTTAGTCTATCTACTCCAATTGAAAAAAAAAAAAAAAGAGGAAAAGAATGAAAATGAGTAAAAGATTGGAAAAGAGAAAGCCGGAAACCACATCCTAAACAGGAAAATTCAGTGAGGTTTCTTTGAACACTTGTGGTGATTAGCCCCATCTTGTCTGTCAAGATGCCCATTAAGTGGCACTGTTTCAAGACTATAAAAGAACAGAACAACAGACCATCACTTTTTTTGCTCTAAAAACAACAATATCAATACAAGCTTTGTCCCTGCTGAGGTAAATTTTTCTCCTGGGAAGTCTATCTACTAGATTTTAACTTACATATACACAATAATCTGATAACGCCATACATGCATTTCCTAATAGCAATGGCTATAATGTTATTTCTTTCCAGTTATCAGTGTGCACACAAGTATATTTTCTCTTTTTGTATTGTTACTTTTATATAAAAATGTAGGTGTAAAATTCCTCCAGGCAATGAAATTTATTCCATTTGAAAAATGTTGAATTCTGATTCTTTAAAAGTTCTCAACCATAACTTCATTCCAATACAAGCCTCTAGATATATCTCCCACACATTATATAGAGAAAATGCTTTATTATTTTCTTATTTCAAGAAAAGGAAACAATATCAATGCATACTTACACTGAGACATAGGCACCAGCTATTGCATCATGGGGAAAATAAATAAAAAATATCTACTATTCTCAACAGTGATTTTCAGTGAGCTTTCATGGATGTGGCCAAAATTTATCTGTAGCCAGCCAAGCAAACATGATGCTACATTAGCGGTAATCATATCTTTACAAAACTGATTTTATATAATGCCTATTCTTTGGAAGAAAACCATGAGGGATTTTATGGCAGATACAAGGAATGATATCATGAATAGTATAATACCTTTGTTATTACATACCGATATCAATAGTAGGATAGCAGGTTTGATTCTATGAGATGGTTAATAAGTAATCAATACCATGATATTTTTATAAAATACGTTAATTATCAGTAATGAGTGACTGTTAGTATCCGAGCATGCTTGTTTGAATAGGCCACCTGTGGTTTATACTGCAACTATCTGATGTGATCAACAGCATGAACCTGGCTAAAATGCTCAAACTCTTAGCCATGATTTGTCAACTTTATGCTAGTGCAATCATCAATAGCTTGCAAATAGTACCAACTACCCAATTTCACTCATAAGGCTTGGGTTAACGTGTGATATGATTTTCAGGCAATTTCCACATCCTGGGATCACCTATCCAAGCTAATAATATCAAGAAGTCACTTTCCTGACAAATTAAACATGGTCAGATTTGAACCTGGGTCACATGGTCAGAAAGCAAACATTCTAAACATTTGGCCATGTGTCCATTACATAAATTATAATTGGCATGAAAACAGAAGAACATTTATTAAAAACATTTGAATACAATATGACAGGTTTACTGATTTGTTTTAGAACTAAAAATTATTACAATGAAAAGCCATGCAATTTATTTCATGATTAATTCCTTTGAGGCACAAGAAAAATGAATTCCTATAAGCTCTTATAGAAGTATTAATTACATAGAAAATCTCTCTCTCCTTTGTTAGAAGGGTGTTTACTGGTCTACAAGACACAATTAAAAAAATATAAAAGGGACTGAATACATTTTATCTACAAATGTCCAATATTGCATACTTTTATAATGTTTTCTATATTGATAGTTCTGTTGTTTGTAAAACTTTCATGCTTACACACATTCATATAATTAGACATTGGTCTCAACACCCAGAGGTGACAGAGGGTTTCATGCTTAATACAATCGTCAGGCAATGTGCATTGTGTTCTTGCCAAATTTTCTATAACAACAAAACGGTCTTAGTTTTTCTATATTCTGCAGTAATTTGTTTTTTAATCTATTTCAAGAACAAATTGTAAATGTCCATCTGAAGACTTGTAAATTGTATGTAAGAGCTTGTATTTTATTACAAATATCCTTTAAAAGTAAAGAATTGGAGTAGATAGACTAAACTATCGCCCGGTTCACACTCTACCCACGTCTATTGAACAGGTGAAGAGGCTCATCCCTTGTTCCCTGTTTAGGATACGGTTTCCGGTTTTCTCTTTTCCAATCTTCTCACCTTTTTTTTTCAATTGGAGTAGATAGACTAAACTATCGGCCAGTTCACACTCTACCCACGTCTATTGAACAGGTGAAGAGGCTCATCCCTTGTTCCCTGTTTAGGATGTGGTTTCTGGCTTTCTCTTTTCCAATCTTTTCACTCCTATGTAGCCCCCTGCACATCAGTGGCGTTACCGCCTTGCTCAGGGTGATATGATAAAAAAAAAAAAAAAAATTTATATATACAGGTCAGTAATGAATTGTGGGTATTAATCTGATGGTTATTTTAGTGGGCAGTAATGGTTGTGTTTCGAATTATTGTAGGGGTTATCAAGTGGGAATAATTATGAATCTGAATTCAGTTTTTTGGATATTTATAGTGTTGTTTACAAATGTTTTCAATTTATATATAACACATTACACAAAGGTGTACTTCTACAAAGAAAAAAATCCATGTGACAGGTAAATTAGATGTAGTTTTTCATTGAGTCACAAGGTATCATCTGTCAATATGATTCTGAGCCAGTCTGGATTTGCTTTGTTTATCTGGTGTTTGCAAGCATGCCAGACAGATGTAAAAAAATAACTGGAAAACTGCTGCTGAAACTGTTATAATTCTTCAATACTTAACATGGAAAGGCCTGTAACAATCAAATAAAAATCCTCCAAAATCTGGAATCTTCATTCAAGACAATGAAACAAATCATTTCTCTTTTACAATATGAACTTGTAACCTAATTCTAAAAGGCTTTAGTTAATTGTTTAACTATCCTTCTTAAACAGTGTTCACTGATGGCCTGGGCAATCTTGTCTCTTCGTCATGTCACATATACAAACCACTGGAATTAAAATAGACTTAAATTGAATATCCCAAGTTACAATTTAGTTCATGTAAAAATCATTAAAACTATTAAAATAAATTACTTACAAACATATGAACAAAAAGAAAACTCTTCAGCTAATGAAAATAATTTGTAGTAGACAGAACCTATCAAATTCACAGTTGTTTTTATCTTCATACAATTTAATATTGAACATTTTTTTTTATTTAAAAAAAAGAAAAGAAAAGGTGTTTCAGTTCTAAGCATTCATAGTTATTTTTAATTCTAAGTCAATTTTGAATCTCATAAAAATAACTATATCTTAAAAGATACAACATGCATGATCAGTGAATTAGAAAAGGCTTCCTAGCAAGAGTGGTTTTTTTTTTTAGTAATCATAATATACCTACCTCACCCAATTTTACCTTACTCTTTGCAGTCACTAAGCTATACCTACCAGTGTAACTCAGTTTTTTAAATAATAAGAGCATGCAACAAAGTAAAATATATTTTTTTAATTGAATAACAGACTAATTACTGGACAGATTTTCTTTGCCTATTTAACTCATTTTATTTTATTTTTCTAGATAAAATTTGTTTGTTTCCTCTTGGTAAAGCATACTACAGGATTGGCAACTAGGTCTCACTTTTTTATTGTTGAACTAGCTAAATGTAACCAAAAGTTCTATACTAATAGTTTCTTTTCTTGTACTTCTAACCTGGAGAACTTTTCTGGTTTCTTACTTCCTTGCTGTATACAATCTTCAAAAATTTAAATGCAACACCAATCCTTATCTTTTTTGTTCCTGAATCCTGTATTTTTTTCCCCTTGTCAAAGTTTTTTTTATTCTCTTTCACTCCCAATAACCTCTTGTGTCTTAGTGGCATTATCACCTTGAGTGAAATAATTACTCCCACAAAAAAAATTATGAGTGAGTAAATGGATAGTAGAAGAAGGAAAGCAATGTCAAAGAGATGTAATAAAGAAGCAAGAAATTGTGGAAGGTTAGGATTTCGCACATCTTAAAAAGACATTTTTTTTTTTATGGGAGAGAGAGAGAGAGAGAGAGAGAGAGAGAGAGAGAGAGAGAGAGAGAAATGTTCCTTTTGTTCTTTAAAGTTTAAACACTTGATATCTTAAAATTATTTTTTTTATTTTATTAAATTATTTTTATAACAACTATTAGTAAAAACAGAGAGAAAATGATAATATTCATAGTTATTTATATAATTTTTGTTAAATATACATTTTTGAGAGGCTAAGTTTATGATAGGATATGATTCAATAATTGATTCAAGAATTGGATGAAAATCTGATGGAATGGTAAATATATAAGAGAATTTGTAAAACTTATGTAAAAAACATGCTTCACCAATGAATTGGCATCACCAGAAAAAAAAATGGATTTTATTTCAACCCAATCTACATTGATTAAATAGAATGATTTATCTTAAACATATGAATGCAGAATTTTTCAACGTTTTTTTTTGTATATCTACATTTGTTTTAAGATTTTTGTATTTTTCATTGTTTTAATGCTGAAGTGAGAAGGCCTTAAGAAGCATGGTCATATATTAAAAAAATAGAAGCTCCACATTGATATGTCCTATCTCACCAATGTACATTTAATGGAAATAAAATTCATTTTTCTGATGTTCTGTTTGAACAGTGAAACGTGTCTAAAATCTATGTGCCATGTCCCTTCAGAACGTAGGCGATCATGGCCCTCTACATCGTCCTGTCTTTTGTAGCCCTTAATATGTTCAGTCTTGTTATTTCTCCCAAACCCTGCTTTACTATCCATTTGCTTAAATCCATCAAATGCCATGTGCTGTTTACCCCTGTCGCTCTTTCCCTTCTATCTACCCTGTGAGTATCAGGTTCTCCAAACTCTCCTTCCTCATTATGTATCCCAACAACTTCAACTAGTTTTCCAAATTGTCTTATATATTTAAGATTCAATAAGGCAGTCATTTTTATGAAACTAGTAGCCTACATAGCTTTGATATAATGGCTAGGACTTGTTAAACAAATATAGCAAAATTTTTGTTTTCAATCTAACAGGCAAACAGCAAATACAAAATTTCTACTTATATATCTTTTATTAGAAAATACATGCAAAATATTAACTTCAAAAGAAGAAATTCAGATAAATTTGCTAGCACTATTATAATTCAATATATTGTGCATTTGTCTAAGTAGTCATTTCTGAATGAAATATTCAAAGAGATTTATGGCCATATCATGCTGAAACATCAGTTCTCATACAATCACTGAAGTTAAGCAATGTTGAGCTTGCTCAGTAACTAGATGGTTGATTGCTTTGAAATACCAGGTGCTGTAAACTTGGTTGTATGGGTGGATAACAGTGCTTTGATGCAGATAGATAACAGCCAGCTTTGAATTGGAATTCAGCTCGATTGGAATTGGAAATAGGCAACCTGAGTTCCAATTCCAGTTGCACTTGTTAAATCCACTTATGCACAAATACCCTTGGGAAAGGTATAAAGCAATTTACCCCCCTCCCAACACACACACTATGGGTTAATTAGTAGGCTTGTATCAGTAAATTCTTATCTCTGGATTTAAATAACCTGCAAAATGTTGATAAGCCATAAATAAAGAGTTTCTATATCTAAGTATTCACATTAAATAAAATAAGAATGTATTATTTTTTTTTAGATTTTTATTTAAGCGATCTAACAATTGTATGTACATATGTTTAAATATATCAATTAGTTCACAGCCTAAGGCTGTAAAAGCATTTACTTTATACAACAAATATTTTTCTACATAATCTTTGTTGTCAATGAACTTAATACAACGGTGAATATTATTCAGAGAGTTTGAATATTATATAGTGAAAATTTCATACATAACTGTATAATGATTAAAATAAATCAAGCAATAGCAAATATGGAATTTATATATGATTTGGGAGCACAAATTTGTACTAATTACATGTTATTAAATTATATATATATATATCTCAGAGACTGATTTTTACCAGAAATGTATGAGTTCTTGTCAATATAGCTACTGGCAAAGAATTTATTGTATTTACATTATATTTAAGCCCATCAGCATACCATGAACAATTTTTACATACACAAAATGTGTATGTAGGCAGCAAGAACTCTTATAAACAAGTTTTGTTCAACAATACTGACAAGATCTGTCTATTCAATTTCAGATTAAGTTTTTCCAACTAAGTCATTTTATACAACTGATAAACTTTCCTAACTTCATTTTTTTGTCTTCCAACTTAAAGACTATCTTTAGTTACGGACACATGGCCGTTGATTCTATCAGGGAAATTGTCCACTGACTAATCTAGGAAATCATTCGTCCAGCAATTTTGAGTAATCACGGCACTGGCTTCATACATAACTATGGAGCCCAGTCTATGCCATTATGCAAAATGGCCACTGATCCTTAAAAAACAAAACAATAAAAAAACAAACATGTCTTGCTTTTAATCCTTCTGAGTGTCTAGCTACCTTCAGTCAGTTAAGTGCCATACGTGATACACACTTGGGCGATCATATCGCGAAAGAGACATGACTGACTGGGTAGAATATTATCCTGCAGTAGGTTGTCATTACTTTCTGCAGTAGACTAGTTGCTGATCAAGGCTATAGAACCCAATCTGTCCTGTTATTTAACTCATAACTGGAGGGAAGAGACGGATTAATACCTTTCTTAAGGGTATTATCGTGTAAGTAAATGCAAGGAATTCAACTAGATTTTGAACTCAGCTACCTTACTCACCAAAAAAGCCTGGTGTGGGAACTGGTTTAGTCACTAATGATTCAACCATGTGGCAGGTAGTACTAGGTTATATGGAACATATCATATGATACTGTAAATATCAGTTATCCACAAGTGTAACATGAGGCAACATGATTTTGAATAGTAATAGGTAAAATGCACTGCTGTGGTTAGGAGAGGCTATTTTATGAATTAACCTCTTTTCTGTTACATGTTTCAATGTTTGCTTTTTTGTTACTCCACAGATTCAAAGGCAATGTGTAAGGGATGAAAAGAAGAAGAGAGCAGTTGTCAGAAAGAAATTCTTATAGGTCTTTAAAAGCAAAAAAACTAACAAAAGCAGATATCTGTTAAGCACTTGAGCCAAAGGATAAATTCTTATGACACTTTAATTTCTAACAGCTGGCATCTACAGAGAAGCTCACCATTGACAAAGATACCTGTGTGGATTTGGATAGAAGGGACAGAAATAGACAGGAAAGAAGCCACAACTGTAAGAAGAAAAGAAGAAAAGACAAGAACATATGGAAACTTGGGAGAAAGATCTTTAAGATGGAGATAAATCATTGCAAACTCAGATGACAAGTCACAATAGCAAAGAGAGAAGTCTCAAAAGAACTAAGATAAAGGAAGAATGTCTTTGATTATTGCTGTCAAACAATGTTTGATAATAATCTGTTTCCAATGGAGGAAGTGGGCTCTGATAATTCTGCTGAAAATTCAGTATCAAGTCACAAGAGAGTGTTGTCTAATTGCCACAACTGTAAATAAAAACAAATATGGCCGATAGTTTATTACAGCCAAATGGTCTCATGATGTAAGCGGCAGGTACAAAAGGCAGGTATTTTTTTGTATGAGAAAAACATTGCAGAGGATTCAAAATAATACCAAATTTAAAAGAGGAAGCAATAAGCAAAGTTCTAAGACTAAGATAAATTTGGGATTCAAGAGATTCTATTATTTGCTTTTCCCAGTCACACAATTTTCTACCTGAATATGAATCAGTCAGTTAAGTGCTATACATGATACATGCTTGGGTGATCATGTCTCGAAAGAGACATGACTGACTGGGTAGAAGGTTATCCCACAGTAGGTTACCATTACTTTCTGCAGTAGACTGGTTACCAACCAAGGCTATAGAACTCAATCTGTCCTGTTATTAAAACCCATAACTGGAGGGAAGAGATGGATTAATACTTTTCCCAAGGGTATTTGTGTGCAAGTGAATGCAAGGAATCCAACTGGATGTTGAACTTGGCTCTCCGCTTTCTCATTCCAAGCTGATATCCACTGCACCACCACACAGCTGCTAAAATAGCAACTGAAATTGTAAATGCTATTTTCCCATTATGCCCAAAAGGGCAATATAGAAAAGAACAGAATTCCTAAAATTATATTATAGAATAAGTATAAATTTGAAATTAAAGATTATTACTATGCTTATCCATGTAAAAATGTGACCTTCCCCAGAAATAAAAATGTGAACCCATTTAAAAATTTACTAAAAAATAGCTCAGATGTAGAACAAGGACACATGTATGGAATATCATATGAGAAATTAACTTACTACTTGGACATAATCGATCTAGCAAAATAAAGCAGCAAAACATTACATCATGTAGATGTGCCCTTTTAACAAAGTGTAGATTAGATGTGGCACAAAGCCATAAGCGTGGAGTATCAAGCAAGGATTGATGTAGCAAGACAAACTTGCTAGCTGTTACGTAAAATAAAAGTGCACCTATTGTAAAGCCACATATGTAAAGATTATGAATATATTTTTCATATATAATTTAATGGACGGTGTAAATGATCGACCATCATTAATAAATTTTTTTTTTTTTTTTTTTTTTTTACTTCAGATGAAAATAATGTTCTTATTGATGAAATTTTTATAAAATATGTATGTAGGAGGAAGGATGAAAATATAAACAAAACTGTTGGTTATAATTATACATGAAGAAGAACGCTGCAGTTGTAAGGATGCTAAACTTTAAATTTAAATTTCTGGCATCTGATATGTCTAGACATTAAAGTTTAGGCAAATTCGTTCTGCTTTCCAATGCTTTCTCCCATGTATCTGAATAAGATATTCAAAACATTTTGAGAATTTACTTTCTTTTTTTCAATTGCACAACTAATTAATGGAAAAGCAATTGATATTAAATACTACAAAAATAAAATGTTTTTACAAAATCCAGTAAAATTGAAGGTAATCTACTGATGATTAGACACATAAACAAGACAACTCAGGTAACAATTTTATCTTCATGATAATAGGTACCTATATGTTTTTTTTTGTGATACCCAAATTTTAAAATGAATTTTTATGAATGAAAAAGTATAACTGAAGCTTTCCTTTATAGCTTTAATAGAAAACTAAAAGATTAAATTTACTATTTCTATTAAGTAAAATACTCTGTAGTGTAAGTTTCAAACTAATTATATTGATTGGAGGCGGATTTTTTTAAAATAGCTGATTAGTGTCTGTTTTAGCAGTCTTTCATTGCAATGTAATTTTCTTTATTAAAAAACTTCCAGAAATTAAATATACTTTTCTGAAACTTTATTTGCGGAATATTAGCTCATTTAAAGTATAATTAATCTGATTTGAAACAAATATTATTTACTTTAAGTTAAAAAAAAAAAATTTAAATGAACAGTAGCACTTGACAAAAAACTGATTTACATGTTTATTGTTATCTTACAAAGACTTTACGTGTTAAACTATAATTTAAGAAAATAACATCTGAACACTTTTATATAATTTTTTTAAGTACTCAGCAATCTTAAAGATGTTGGAAATATTCTCTGTAATCTAATTTTAGGCATGTTGACTTTAAATTTACTATAGTCATTGATCTTATTTTCTGTTAATGTTGTAGATAGTCACCCATACTTTCAAAATGGGCACATTTTATATGCATGAAAAACAATTTTAAATTATTTTTAAAATCTTATAGCATGACAGTTTGTATTAAGCTTCTCAATTTTCACTTAATATTTTAACCTAATGTAGACAAAGTTTTAAAAAAGATTTTTGAAACTATAAATTATTATAATCTAAAAAAAAAAAAAAAAAAAAAAAAGGAAAATGAAAACAGTTACGAAAATCCATTATTCATTGCAAATTTTTTTTTCCAGACAAAAATGTCCTTAATATATATTATTTATAAAAGCAATTAAAAGCTTATTTAATTAAATAATGCCATAGTTGTACTGCATTTTTTATTTTTTTATTTTACTATTCGAAGCAGATTTTGGAGAAAGGAACAGCTGTTTGGAGGGAAAACAAACAAACAAAAAAACAACTATGATTCACATTCTCCAAGGAGTCCTGCAGTTAACTAATAAAATATTTTTCTTAACTAATAATATATATAGTTATTTTGCAGACAGATCTGTATCACAGCTCATCAGTACGGTTAGATATCTGACTGCTTTTACCCAGGATTAAAACCCGATCGAATTGGCGTCGGGTCAGCAATTCTACCCCTGAGCTATGGGCGCTCGATAGCAGGAGGCAGACTTTTAGCATATGATGTTTCATACACCAGTAGCTATATATATATATATATATATATATATTTTTTTTTTTTTAACAAGATTGTATAAAAAATAATCATTTCATATATAAATTCATTTATTCATGAATAAGCCCTGAAAGATTCATTCAAATCTAACAATTATTTGATTTTTGGAAGAATTTCCAAATGAATGTGTTTTTCACCAGAAACAAAGGTGCTAAAATTCCTATAGTTAGTTCTGGTCCCATGCAGACGGGGTGGGGTGGGGGGATAGATTTTTAACCGACCATGCTAGAAAGGATTAAAAAGTATTTTGCTCTTTCCTCTTAATAATAAGCATTTTGATGATAAAACTTTTTTAAATTAAGTTTGGGGCCTTTTTTCATCATGTTGTGCTGTTTTTTAGTGAAAAGGTGGAAGTAACTATATTATAACTGTTAAATGGTGCATTTTATTAAAAAGTGTAGTTCATCAAAGAGCCGGTGCAAGGGTTTCATGCCTACCCCAGTGCACCTCAATTTTCATAAGGCAGTATTCATATAAAATACAAATTTTATTGTAACCTAATTATGTACAATAATGGATCATATGCATATAGATGAATAATTGAACAAGAAAATTTGAAAATAAATGTAATGTATCTAAATACAAATTAGAGACATGTCATAATAAATTATTCCATCTTAAATAAATCAGCAATTTTTAACATCAACTTGACTTTTCTTGTTAAAAAGCAGAACAATATTAACACTTCAATATTAAGGATGAAAAATAGTGAATTTTATAGTTTTTTTTTTTAAACTTAGTATGAGCAAAACAAATTAATGGAGTTGGACAAAAAAATCTCAGAATGATATCAAAATCTGCAAACATTTTTCATCCCTTAATAATAATCAGTTGTGCTTAGTTTAATTTGTAACAAATATAAATGTAATTAGGAAAAAAAGTAACTCTTGAAAAGATAGCAAGGATCTCTGTCCTTTTTATTTTTATTTCATAAAACTCAAGAGATGGTTTAATATCAACACTTAATTCTTTCATGCACAAAATTATTACTTCTTAAATTTTTAGCAGCCAGTTTATTCTGTGGAAGAGGTAATTTATATTTTATTTTAGGCTTACATCCTTAGTAAATATTAATTGCAAACATTTTTTAATATGTTGCATTTCTTCTTTAAATTTAATTTGTAAAAATCAGTTTTAGAGTGCAGAAGTTCATATAGAAACAGTAATAAAGAATCAAAGCATTAGAAAAGAGATATTTCAGAACCATCCTAGGACATAGACTGCATCCTAAATGACAGTGTGAGACACCATCAATCAAGAAACAAGCTCATTAGAAGACTGCCTAACCACTGTTAAGAGAAATTCTAAATGGTATGGACATGCCATAAGAACCAACAATCTTTCCACTGCCTTCTTACAAGGTACCACTTTCAACAAAAGAAGAAAAGGGGCAGACAGGAAAAAAAATGATCTGACAACATCACTGAATGAACTAGAAGACCATTCACAAAGACTCAGACATGAAACTGAGACATATGGAGGGAGGTGGTCACATACTCAGCTGTGTAGTGATCCTAAGACCACATCCAGTCATGGAACTGATGATGAATAATGATAAATTATTCAAATTGCATCTTTAATCTGACAGCATAGCTGATGCTAACCTCCAGAAGTGACTCGGTGCAACTCCTTTCACCAGACAAGAAATGAAAAGACTATATTAAATCCACTGCTGTGTTAGCTGCTAAGAAAGTTGGTTCACTGTATCATATGATAATTTTTTTTCTCTTCAGAATTTATCATACATATATATAAATCTACCACTCATCCATGCTTAGAATATTGCTGCCACAAATGGACTGGTATCCCTGCTATTTATCTTGAGCTCCTTGATAAAATCCAAAGAAGAATCAGCAATATCCTGATCTGGTGGTTTGGCATCAGTCACTTTCCAACAGCCATAAGGCTGCCTCTCTGTACCTTTTTATAATTACTTTCATGGTAATTGTTTGGGTGTGCTCTTCACTATGATACCTAGACTTTACGAATTTAAACACACTACTACACTGGAATGGAGATCTTGTCAATTTACAGTTGAACTGGATAGATGTAGCTGTAAATTCTATGCTAACAGTTTCTTTTTGCACACTTATCACTTGTGGAACTCTCTTTCAGCTCCATGATTTTCAGCCAACTTAAATCTATGAAAATCTAAATGCAATGTCAATTGCTAATTATTGTCCTCCTGATTACTCTTTTCTCTTCTCACTCCTTAGTAAATTTTTTTGTTCCTAATTATTTCATGTCCAGTAACCCCTTGTGTCTTAGAGATTTCACTGCCTTGCTTGGAATGATACAGATTTAGAAAAAAAAACCCAAAAAAAACAAAACAAAAACAAATATGTAAAGATGGTTCCTGCTTGTGATTAAGAAAGATGGCATTCATGAAACACTAATTGGATGAAGATTTAAAAAAAAAAAGAAAAAGAAAAAGAAAAAGCTGAATAAAAATAAACAACCTCCTAATTATTAAAGTCGAATTCCTTGCATTCACTTACGCTCAAATACCCTTGGGAAAGGTTTCCCTCCAGTTATGGGTTAAATAATAGGACAGATTGGGTTCTAGCCTTGGTTGGCAACCAGTCTACCACGGAAAGCAATGGCAACCTACTGTGGGATAATCTTCTGCCCAGTCAGTCACATCTCTTTCGAGACATGATCGCCCAAGCGTGTATCACGTATGGCACTTAACTGACTGAATCATTAAAGACCCCTAATTATTTGTTTCATTCTTAAAACATATGCAAAAACAATCGACATAAAAACTCTTTTGTATGGAATAATCTCTTTCTTAAAATCAATTGTAATATCAATATGATATAAATAACAGCTTCAACAGTTACTTTACAAAGTATCCATAAAATATTAGCACATTAACATGTCATGCATCATTTAATTTCACTTTCATTTATATAGCAACAAAGATTCTTATGAACACTGCAGGCAAAGTAGTAAAATGTATTCTTTCATACATACAATGTGTTTAAAAGCCTAACCAACCAAGCTCTTCAATGATCTGGTTAGATTTTAGCCCAACCAACCAAGCTCATTAATGATTAGGATTTTAGAAGCAGGTAGAGTCAAGAACTTTTCAAAATTTGCTTGTACATGTGTGGAAAGAATAATTTTTTGCTCTGCAACCCCTCTTTCACTGCTCTATTACAACTTCCATGGAAAATGTTCTAACAAACTGCATCCCTTAGTTCCATCAGTTCTAACCTTCACGGCATTGTAGCGAACCACCCTTCTTCTCTCCATATTCCCTTTGTGAGGTTAAGTTCCACTCAAGCAGCTTCTTGTGTATCACTACACTGCAGAACCATCTACCAAGAGGATATTTCCCGACTCACTACAATCTTAACCTGTTCAAGTCTAGGGTTAACCATTATCTTTCCTACCTATCTGCATAAACTGTGTCTTCTTACTCTGTAACCCGACTACCTTGAGTGGCTCTTGGGCCATGTGAAGATAAAAAACAATTACTGAAGCTAAACAAGTAGGAACTTTAGAAACACAACAAGCATTTTTTGAAGTCATTAATTTAAAAATGTAATTATAGCTAATTTGATTAATTACTGGCACTCATGCACACACACACTCTTTAAAGAGTGGAAGATTCTTTTTGAATGGAAAAATATGATTACTTCCCTGTTTGTAGCTTCTTTTACCCAAAGAAAATCAATAATTGATCAAAGCTTGAAAACTAATTTAATGCAAAAATTGCAGGAAAAAATAAGATACTGAAAACTTTTAAAAATGTTAAAAGGGAATTACTTAATTCTTTATTTTTTAACAATTTTAATTTTTGAGGTGTGGTGAGGTGTAAAAACATTTATCATTGGTTAATGCTTGATTTAAACCATCCCATTATTATATTTTCTCTAGCTTAACAATATTTTTTTAAAAAATCCTGTCAAATTTTTTTTTGGGGGGGGGAGAAAAAAAAAGCCCTTTTGAGAAGTTTAAAAAGCTATCAATATTTTTTAAAAAATAACTTGTTAAATTTTACTTTAAGAGAACCCCCTTGCAACTTCATCTACATTTTTATTTTTACAAACGAATTTTAAATCTGAATAAAATATAAATTATTAATCACATGTCTGATTACATACAGTTTTATGATATCAAGTTTGTTTTATCGCATTTAGTTTAAAATTGTAAATAATTTGAAAAAAAAAAAAAATGGAAAAACAGGGTATGATAATTAAGCTAAAAACATATAAAGTGAGAAAAAAATCATTTTCCAATGAACTATGGTTTAAAATGAAATAAATTAATTTTAACAACAATAAAGGTTAAAATCGAATTTTATTTTAGTTGCTCAAATAATGTGTGTGTTCTATATTGTTGTTATTGTACCTGACAGTTAATACCTCAACAATTCGAAATTTGCTGGGTCACGAAGACAGGAAGCAGGGTGAGGTGGGGAATTTAGAATGAATATTGAATAGTATTCCACAAGAGAAGAAATTGGATTTTTTAAAAATCAAGAATGCATGGTAGCAGTTTTTTTTTTTTTAATTAAGCCATAAAATTTTTCGTTTTTGAATTTTTTTTAACTAATGAGAAGATCGTAGCAGAAATTAATTGAATAATCAATTCCAGCCATATGCCTCTATCAAAAAATTAAAAATAAACTAAAAACAGTAAAAAGTAATTTAATTGGAATAATTAAAGTTTTTTCATTAGTTTTTTAGTGACTTTTTGTTGATCATTTCTCATCTCGTTTTATTTTTCTGAATACGATTTTCGAATCATATGTTTAAGATTTTTCAATACAATCTTCAAAATCAGAATGAATAGAGATAATTAGTCTAAAACAAAACTCTTAAGAAAATCACATATTTCATAAATAATTTTTCATTTTTTATGAAACTGATAAAATAATCAACATTTTTTACACAATTTCATTACCTCTCAAAAGAAATATTGATTTATTGAAAAGTTTTCAGCTCTTTTTTTCTTAAATGAATCAAGCTAGGTAAACCATAACAAAACGTAAAAAAGAAAGTAGGAAATTTTAAATCTCTTCTCAAGTATCCCATTTTTCATTTGAATTAAAATGCAATAAATACAAATGAATTATTTTTAAATATGATTTTCAATTAAAAGAAGAGAGGCGAGATTAAGCCGTATTCATGCAATTTTCCATAATTTTTTAAAGAATTTTTTTATTTTTACAATCACGTCTTAAATTTTTATTTCCATATCTTGTAACTTTGTTCTGTATTTATTTCAACAATTTTCATATTACACAATTTGTTCAGTTCTAGGAATAGAAAGCCCTTTTTATTCCACTAAACTTCTTGCAATTGTTACCATTAAAGACTAAAAGAGTCTTTCTTTACCTAGTCAAAGAATCGTGTCGTGATGCTTTGCCAATTTTAATTGCCTTAAAAATAGAAGATAAAAAAAACAAGGCAGTGGTGTGGTCTGTTTTTGTTTGGGGACGAGAGAAAAAAAAAACACATACAGGTACTATTTTTTTTAAATATTTCGAGTTTAGAGACTAGATAAAAAAAAAAAACAACTCCACACAACTTACCCCAAAAAAACTACCAAAAAATTAAAGATTTAAAAAGACAAGGTTAAAATTTTCATTTTCTTAATATTTAATTTCTCCTATTTTTTTTTTTTTGCAATATGAAACCAGGTAAAATAGTTTGTTTCTGCAGTTCATTTGTTATTAAAAATGATATGGGAATACGA
The DNA here is from genome assembly GCA_037127315.1 of Ascarosepion bandense. Taxonomy (NCBI): domain Eukaryota; kingdom Metazoa; phylum Mollusca; class Cephalopoda; order Sepiida; family Sepiidae; genus Ascarosepion; species Ascarosepion bandense. Next base: position 230,928 of record JBBBDQ010000976.1, read on the forward strand.
TTTCGAAGATGGAAAGTGAAGTAAAAAAAAAATCGGCGAGTTAATGAATTCGGTCAAGGATATCAAAAGAAACAAAATCGCAAAAAGGAAATGAGAAAGAAAAAGGGAAAAAAAGTAGTAAAAGCAGTCTCTAAGAAAAAGTTGATGGAGGCAAAATGGGCACTTAAAAAGACTAAGAGTTTTGAAAATTCTGATTTTTGGAAAGGAGTCAAGCAGAGAACTTTTTCAGCACTCGGATTAAAATCATTACAACTGAAGTTACACATTTTATTTTTTTTTTTTTAGTTGGTTAACCGTTAAACTGACACTAAAGTTGGCATTGGAAATTTAGTGTGTCTGAAACTGAGTGAAGAAGAGCATTATATATATATATATATATATATATATATATAATAATTCATATCCATGGAAGTTAGAGACCTGTAAACGTTTAACAATGAAGTAAAAAAAGATGAATTACGTTTGTTTTTGTTCGTTCGTTTTCAGAAAAAATAAAATTTCTTGTGTTATGAAGAGCTTTTCAATACAGAAAAAAAAATCGCATTGTATCGTGAAATTTTTTTTTTCTAATAAATAGCTAAATTTTATTTTTACAATAAAGAAAAAAAATAATAATTAAATTAGGGGGTGGGAAAGATTAAGTTTTTGGCACGCTGGTATATACAACATGACAACTAATCGATCATCAAACAGAATTATCATTTTTATTTTTTTTTCCTCAGAAAACCTGCGGAAGGTTAAAAAAAGAGAAAACTTTTCAGAAAATTAATAATAGGTTTAAGAAAAAAAAAATCAAATAAAAAAGCAACACTCCTGCTGAGTGTCACAGTATAAAAATTTAAGAGTTGTAAAATTTCCATTTTTACTTTTTTTTTTTAAAGTATGAATGAGAAAACTTACAACTTTTTTTTTTAAAACTACCCACTTTTAACTTAACCAACTAAGTTTTAAAAATGAATGCTACTGTGACGACAACTAAATAACAAGAATTAAAAAATACTGACAAATTCTTCAAAATAAAATTCATTAAAAAGTAACTATTACTTCTACTTGGAATCCAGTTCTATCGTAAATAAATACTACGTTTTACTTTTTGAGAAAAAAGTAAAAAAAAATAAAGATCACGCAGATAAGCAAGAGATTAAGACAAAAAAGTGCTATGAAATAAAATTATTAATATCTTTTAAAAGTGAAACTTAAAAGTTTAACTTAAGTGTAATTAGCAGCGAACAATTTCGACTATCAAACAAACAAAAAAAAATGACTTCGTAGTAAATCGAACTATGAAATCTACACATTTTTGATTTTGACTGAGTTTTGTTTTTCCAATATCCATATTCTCAAAAACAAAAAGGAAGAAAACAATTAGCTATCGTTTCAAAAAATAAAGCCATAGATCAGGTAGGGAGATTAAGAAAAAGACGATTTAAAAATAGCAAACAAAAAAACAAAACAAACGAGTATTAAAATATTAATAAAACAAACGAATTTTCTAATCAACGTGATATTTTTCTTTTTCTATATTTTTTTGATCGATTCTTTAATAAAAATTTAAAATAAAAAGATCTACACTACACGTAGTATCCACACAACCATTTTTTAGGGATAATGTGTAACTAAAAAAAAGTTTGTAAACAAATTATGTTTTTCTCTTTTTAGGAAGAAAATTCTTATTCATTTTATTTTCTGTTACCCCTTTTTGTTGTCTAGCTTCTTTTTTTTTTTTAAATAGGAAATAGTTGATCGAAATAAATAATCAATAATAATTCTAGTGCTAATTGTTTATTATTCTTTCTTTATTTTCCTAAAGTGACTAGTGGTTGGTCATTTACATTGTAAAAAACTAAAAAGTAAACAAATGTTGAATCTTTCTTTAAGAACTATAGAAAAAAGACAGGGAATAGTTTCTTTTTCATTTTCAGAATTTCACTTTGATGTTTCTAAAATCTGTTTTTCAGATTGTTTCAACAGTATCCTTATAATTACAACCAACAACGTAAGCAGTTTCGAAATATTTCCTTTTGTTATTGTACCAATTTAATTATTAAGATTGGTTGATTTACTAACTTATAACCAAACACTGAAAATAGGTACGCATGAATTGTCGAACAATTAGAAAAAACTTGAAGTACTACGGACTTAATCTTATTTTTTTTTTAAGATGATAAAAAAGACACCTAGGGAGAGACACGCACACAAAAAAGACACAGTTTGTGACAAACAACTTCCAAAAATAAATACTTTAAAAAACGATAGGTCTTTAAAAAAAACAAAAAAAACTAATTATTCAGACTGATGACCAATCAACAAAAATTAATAAAAACAAAAAGTCGAAAAAATAGTTTATGATGATAATACTTATACAAAAATAAAATAAGGTTTCAAAACATTAATAAAGATACGTGTTGGTCACATTGCTTTGTTTAAGAGTGGGAAAAACCCTTTGCTTTTTTTTTTTTTTTTTTTGGAAATCTGTTGTTGTCTTTTTGACTGCTAGATTTATTTTTAGCCACTTCAGAAAGATAACGCCGCGATGAGAAAAAAGAATAATAATAAAAGTACAATGAAGTTAATAAAATAAAAATTCTTCAGAGTAGAGCTCAGACAGCTAGAAACGTTACTATTATTTTTAATCTTAAAAAAAAAAAACGAAGAAATTATTTAATGCCAAAATCTTAAGCTTTCAAAATCTTTAAAAAAAAATAAAATAAAATAAAAAGCATCACAAAACTCTAAAAGTCAGCAGCTTTTACTTTTTTCTAGACAGTTTTCGAGAAGAGGAAAAAATAACATAAAAAAAAATTAAACATAAAAAATAAGTTCTTTTCTCGATTGTTGACAATAAAATGAGTTTTATTATCTTAAAATTTTCTTTAAAATATATCGATCGATTATTAATATAGAAAGTAAAAAAGGATGGACATTGACATATTGAGTAATTAAAAAATCGCTATAACCTAACGATTTTTTAAAATTACAAATAAAAACTGTCGTCAAAGAAAAATCGATTTTAATTTTTCAGGAAACAAGTTTTAAGCCAAGGCAAGGGTAAAGTTAGTTAACACAACATTAAAGTTGAAATATAATTGAAATCAAGCAATAGAATAGAAGTCAAACAATTGAATCACTTGGTTTAAGTATTATCGATACGAGGTAAAAAGTTACAACCACGAGGCTAGTATCGATGCGAGTTTATCCAAGTTAAAAAAGAAACTCATGATTTAGTCAGATTTTTTAAATTTTATTTCTGATTTGAAATTGATGTTTGTCAATAAATCAAAACAATATTATTATTCTTAAAAAACAAAACAAAAAAAGAAAAAAGAAATAATTGCTCTGGTAAATCGAAAAGGTAAATATTTAAGCTTCCGTGCTTTACAGATAAATAATAAACAAAACAAACTTATCATGAAGATTAACAAAACAATATAAATAGAGTGATTTTATATATATATATATATAAAAAAAAAAAAAAAAAAGCAGCCCCAATAAAACCGTCCCAACTTTTTTTCTATTTCGACTTCTCAATCAAGGCTTACTTTCACTTTCGTATTCTTAAAACAACTGGCGATAAAATTTTTAAAGGGTCAGTTTTTAAAATATTTAAAGAGAGCGAGAGAGAGAGAAAGAGGTGAGATAAGGATTAACAAAGACAAGGGATTATTGAATATTTATTAACAGCTCTGCTATAAAAGGAGAGTAAAATACAATGGAGGGGGTCTGCGAGAAAAAAAAAACATTCTTAACTTCTAACTTTAGGGTTCAGAGAGGCCCGAGAAAAACAAATGCACAAGGCCATGCTTCGCGATACGGATCGCTAAACGTGCTGAAGTATGAAACTTAAAAATTTCAACGTTTTTACTTAAGTTATTCATGTAAACATTTTAAAATAAAACTGCCTACGTAGAAATAAAAAAAAAATGTGTTACTTCAGAAAAAATGATTGTTTAGTTTTTAAAAAGTAGCAAGAAAACCAATCAAAATATTGGAGGTAGAGAAAATAGTAAAACTGAATAACTAACTAGCGAAAGCAAAAAGTTAATTAGAAAGAATTAATTTAAAAGAGAAAATTAAAAGATATTTTTATTTTTACTATATATTTTTTAAAACCTATAACTTCATTAAATTCTTTTTGATTGTTTAATTTTATTACTTAGTTGGTCACCCGTAATATTATATTGCCCCGGGTGTCATGAACTTGTACTAAAAGAACATTCGTAAGATTAAGAATTCATGGTACTATTTACTCGCAGAGGTCGATAACAAATAGCGAAAGCGATAACATGGGGACATTGATCAATTAAGATGCAAACCTTTCTGTGTTGTCAACGGTTCGAATCCGGGGGTCGCCATCTTCAACGGCGGTAGGGGAGAGAGATCGAACGTGTCTTAGACACTGTCGCCAATTGTGAGGTCCCTGGTAGTCCGTGTGATTTGTGTTGATGATGTGCCTTTCCCTTGCCTCCGGACGATCGTCCAGGGTCAGCATTCTCCCCACGATACAACCGCCGCCGGTCAAAACTGTATTTGTCGTCCGCTCCCGACTAGCGGCCGCCGCCGACGACGAGGAGGAAGATGTTGCACTCCTCATCGTGATGGAAGCCATGATTTTTTTTTTTGTTTTTCCTATCCCATGCGTCTTCGGCTGCCTCCTTTCAGTTCGCCGCCAGCCCAATTCCTATTTTTACATTTGATCCTTTGCTTACCCCCATCACTTCTTGTTTCTTTCTATTATAGCTGCTGCTGCTGATGGTTCGGCTGCTGCTGATGTTTCTAGAAGTCTTCTCGCAACTTAGTTTTAAACTCGTCTTTTTTCTGTCAACCTTTTCTTTGCGCCTCTTTCTCGTATCTATTAGACGTTTTACAAATTCTATTTTCGTCTTTCTTCTCTTGCTCTCAATTTCTCCACTTTTTGTTTCAGTATTCTCTCACTCACATACTCTTTCTCACATTTCTAGGGTTTCTCTGTATTTCTCCACTTCTCTCCCTTTTTCATTTTTCTACTGACTCGTTTTTACAGCTGAATAATATCATTTGAAAAATCTTGCTTGTTTCTGTGCTCTCTTTCTTTTACTGTTTCTTCATTTTTAGTTAATCTATAGCTATTATCTCTTACAGATTTTTCAGATATATTTCTAAAAAAAGATATTCTAACCGACTTACGCCGAAATCGAAATTACCAAATTGATAACGCTCGCTGATATCATAACCACTAGGCTACTCACAACTCTTTTGGTCACCCATTTCCCACTTTCATTTACGAAACATTTTAAAATCCAGCTTTCTTTCATTTTTTTTTTTTTTTTATTTCTCATGTTCTTTTTATCTGACTTTTTTTGCAATTTACGTTTCGGAGTTTTTAAAATTATTTTTTTTCTTCCATTTATTTTAAATCGTTAATACTTTTCTTTTCTTATGGCTATTTTATTGATTTAAATTAATCAAACAGCCTGTTATAGAGCTACCGAAAAAGGCTAACGATACTGCACGCTAAAAATTAACTAGGAGAGAAGTGAAAATATTCATTAAATAAAAATAAAATTCATTCAAATTCCTCCAACACCTTTTTAACAAAGACTAGTTAATTTAAAAATATTGTTGGTAAAAAATATAAATTAATGGCTTAGATATAATCGTAACAATTAACATTAATAAATTAATTCAAAAATTAATTCTTATTAAGAACAGTGATATATGGCTATAAAAGGGTTAAGTTTCTGTTTGTGAGTTGTTTTTTTTTAACAATGAAAATACAAGAAAGTTTCGTTTCCACTCTGTGTTTTGTAACCACCCTCGTGAGCCTTCCCAAAAAGGCAAACTGATAGAAACTAGAAACAGAAGGGAAAACGAGTAAAGTGTAGCCAATAATTAAAAAAAAAGAAAAAGAACTGCCAACGTTTATTTATTTTTAAACCCTAAGCGAAACACGAGATAATAGTTAGGAAAAGAAAGTCATATGAATAACTTTTAAGTTTTAAAAAGTTAACGCAGAGTTTTCAATTTTCATAATTCTTTTCAAATTAAAAATATTTCTTTACTAGTCAACTTCTCTGAATCAATCAACAAACACTACTGTCAAATAGTAAGCATTTAGTTTTCGCAAATATATAAGTAAATAAAATAATAAAAATCATTTATTAATTTAGAAAAAAGAAGCCCTCGCTGCTGTTGCTCTAACAGCAGAGTAATTGTGCTTCTTACATTTTTCTTTTTTTTTAAGAATAGTTAAAGGTTGGTTATGGCATTCTCAGCACATGTAGCACTGATAAAAAAGAAAAAGAAAACCTAAAATTGTTAATTCCTTCTTAATATTTCTGTTCTTTCAAAGTCGATAATGTCAATGTACTGTTACTGACTGCTGTTATTCACTGTTAGCATTTTTCCAACACGGGATCAAAATTTGATTAATAAACACGAAGTGCCAATCAACTCATCACTCATCAGCATTAATTGTTTATGATGATTTCGTTACCAAATTATATTCATTTTTGTTGTTGTTGTTAAACTGAAAATTGACTGACTGTCGAAACTTGAAATTCGTTAAAATTTTTTTTTAAAAACTATTTTTCGACCTCTCTTGATATCGCATTGTTTTTAAGTTTTTATTTTATTTTTATTTTTTAATTTTTTTCCGCTTTTAACATTTACCTATTTTTTTTGTTTCTGTCCGCCGGTCTTTGAAATTTTTAGTGAAAAATAACACAGTTTTATCGAAATAAAAAAATAAAATAAAGAAATAAAAAACGAATGTAATTTGAATTTACATTTTTCACTATCGATTTAATAACCGTGTGGCGTGTACCAATAAGTTTACGGAAAAAATGATAAACTTATAGCTAAGGAAATAGGTTAGGTTAAAAATGGTTCACTTGTAGAAAAGAATATGTTTAGTTTATCCATGCCATAACAAATGACGTCAGATATAAAATTTATACTTTTTAAAGTTTGTATAATTAATTATTATTTTTTTTTCTCACGGGAATCATTATTTTCTAATGATTAGCTATTCCTGCACTCGCACGGAGTCAATCTTTTCACTTCCTTTTTTATAAATATCCGAACAGCACTGGCGTTTAACACATTGCAACCTGACTTGTGAACACTGTAAGGGAGATAACTATAGTACAGCAAAATGTTACAGATAAAATATATACAAATGTATAGTGCTTATTAAATGTGTGTGTGTGTACGCACGACTTTCATGTATATATATATATATATATATATATATATATATATATATATATATATATATTCAGTGTATCAAAAATACTTTACAAACTACGGAGGCGGGTTCCTCACATCAAAAGAAATATAAAAGTTCATATGTCCGTAATCCTTCGTTTTTTAGTTATGTTTAAAGTTTACAGTAAACGCCGTTAAATGCACAATCCAAGATACAATCCAAAAATACTTTTACAAACTTTAAGGGCGGTTTTCTGACACAAAACGAAATAAAATGTCTATATAAACATATGTTTAAAAGGTCATCGTTGTACCTCAACACATCAACTCATAACAAATTTTCAAAATGTCATCCGCTTGCTTCTACACACGCATCCACCCGTCGGATCATTGACTGGCCAGACCTTTTCAAATATTCCTACACAATGTCGAATGATTTTACAGGTCCCATATGACAGGCTGATAAAGCGTCTATGCATCATTTAATGTCTGGTGCATAAGCCAATTGTTTTATGTGGCCCCATTGATAAAAATTCCAAGGATTCAGGTTTGGGGAACATGCAGGCCCTGGAACCGTCCTCCTTTATCCATCTTTCATGGTAGATGGTACAATGTGACTAAAATGTGCTGGAGTTCTATCATGCATAAACCACATGCGTCTTCGTATTAACAGGAATACATCCTCTAGCAGGTCTTGAAGTGTGCTTATATAATAAAGTCCCGGTAAACAGCTTCTGTAAGATATGCTGGGAGAAAATATGGACCTACCAGACAGTCACCTACAATTCCAGTCTAGACATTTAATCGTAAACTGCTGATGGTGTCTAGCTTGTATTGTACCATAGGTATTCCGATCCACCCACAAATGTTGGTTGTGTAAATTTGTTATTCTATCTCTTTCAAATATTGCATCATCCGTAAACAAGACTGAAGAGACAAGCAGCAGAGTGGCAGTTTGTGCAATAGAACATAGTCAAGAATTCTCCAGTGATGAGTGACCAGAACGATCTCGGTCTTCCTCGACCTATAATTTGCGGTGTCACTGATTCTGTCTCAGCAACACGACTATAGACAGCAGTAAAGGTTAGATGACTCGGTGGCCTGCGGCTTCGGTCTGGAAACCCTATCTTATACAGCCGTGCAGTCCTTCGTCCATTATCATTGGCGGAGATATATGTGAAAATCATATCTGTCTGCACACGATATGAATATTCTGTCACTGTTAAACAAAAAACTTATCAGTTAACTTACTACTACACACATTATTCATTGAAGACAGACTAGCCACAAATTTACACGAATAACAAATGTAACCTAGGCTAAATGGCATGGTACGGATATATAGATAGCAGCGCACACACATACCTACGCATATGAGAATAGTATTTGCGTAGTAACAAGGAGTCGATCAAGTGAATGACCAGTGCTAGTGTTGGAATAGCAGATCAAGGTTAGTTGACCCAGATAAAAGCCAGACAGGAAATAAACCAGATATGGAAGTCGATTGCAAGTCGTGGAAGCAGCAGGAGTTAAAATTCGCGCCAAAAGAAATCACTTGGGAAGAGAAACCCAAAGTAAAAGTTAGTCAGTTGCTTGTTGAGTCTCGACAAAGCAAGTCCTGTTTGGTGAACGCTGATAAACGATGGAGGAAGGGAAAGCGCATTTTCTGAAAATAGCGTAAATTAACCCATTTCATCTTTAGCAACTCCGGATAAGAAAAAGACCGAGTGTATAAATTTTTATTCGTCAAAACAAGAAAGAAAACGGAACTGTGCCGAGTATCGAGAAGGAAAGTAATATAACAACGAAGATGAAGAGAAGTTATATTAATATTTGTATGTTGATTCATACTTGTTGAAAGAAAGAAGGAGATAGCTACGAAGTTTCAGTTTATTCGGAAGAGAAAAAGAAAGCGAAGCCAAGTAATTTATCAAGAGAAGAAGAGAAAAGAAAGAGAGATTACGACGCAGAGAAGTCATCAGATAAAAGAAGCTACGTTGAAGATAAAGTAAACAGAATTATTTGCGTGCAGAAAAAGACGACGCCGATTGAAGAAAAGAATAAAGAAATGTGCGGACATCTCAGAATAGCTGTGTGCTGAAAATATAATAATAAACTGAAAGATATAGAGATAGTTGTAACTACATAAATTTCAAGTGTATAAAGAGAAAGAAAGAAAAGAAGAGATAGTAAAAGAGAGAGAGAGAAGAAACTGATACAAAGATAATTTAACGAGTTATTAGACCCACGTTAGAATGCGCATACACTTCCATGAATATTATGTTACAACACACACCATACCACGTGTTTCAAATTATATAATTTCGTCCCATTTTATTGTATGTTGATATCTTGCATTCATAATCGCCTGTACTTTGTTCATATTTTCTGTTGTGTATTGTAATTTGATATTTTGACCACGTTGGTTATCCGAAAGTAATTTTGAGGTTCAGGTCATTGGACATTCTAATTCATACTTAGATTTCTTCTTTTTTTTCTATTTTTATCTTTGATCTTTTATTCATTAAAATTTTATATCAAAATTATATTGTCTCGACGTTCATCCTTGATTTGTTGCCAGCGCCCGTGTTAAATATCGAAGCAGATATGGGAAAAGATTGCCATTCGATTACCAATCGAACAGCAATCTTATTTTATTATTTTCTTATTTAAATCATTGTCCATTTGTCATGATCTGGGACAGATAACCAGTATCTGTCTATAGATGTGAAAATGCCATATGCCCGAATCGACATATAAACATCTTGATTGTTATTGTCGGGACAGGTATGTAATAGGCAACACAGCACCATTTACCGTAATTTTCTTTAAGCATTATAACTCATAAACAAAAGATTTGGGGACATATATTTACAAGAACTTTGTCCTTGTTTTGATAGTTGATACACCATATATATATATATATATATATATATATATATATATATATATATATGAATAGATATACATATTATCCAACGTTTATGGCGTGACTCGGAGTTTCATGCGTTATGCAATCATCAGGTACATATTTCAAACACATATTTTCACTTAGAAACATGTACCTGATGATTGCATAACGCATGAAACTCCGAGTTGTGCCATCGACGTAGGATAATGTTGCTAATAATTACTGTACATTTTTTCCGGCTTCAAATAAAGTGACACGCATAAGTATTGGATACATGTTATTTTCTGTTATAACTCTAGTTTATGTTCGCCATTTTGTCTGATATTTGGTAAGTAATATCTCGTAAAGTTGTTTTAGTTGTATGTGGAAGGAAAATTAAAATCTCATGGTTGAATCCATTTTTTTTTATCAAAGTTCAAAATGACCCTATGCAAAAGTATTGGATACATCAATTTAATATTTTGTTGCGTAGCCACTGTTTTGTTTCACTGCTTCCAGTCGCTTTCTATAGATGTTCACAAGTTTTCCACAATAATCCACCGTTACTTTACCACATTCTTCCTTGCATAATTCCTCTAATTGCTTGATATTTTATGGATTCCGCTTATGAACTTTAACCTTTAAAGTATTCCACAAATTCTCAATTGGATTCAAGTCAGGAGACTGACTTGACCAATTGAGAGTACTAATACCATTATTTTCAAACCATTCCTTTGTAAGTTTTACGGTATGTTTGGGATCGTTGTCGTGTTGAAGCACAAAATTCCGACCATATCCTAATGCAGATTTCAGAAGGTTCTTCTCTAGAATCTTCCTGTACATGCTACCATTCATTCTACCATGGATAACTTGTAACTTACCAGTGCCCTTGAATGAAAAGCATCCCCATATCATAATGGAACTACCCCCAAACTTAACTGTGGGAATAGTGCTGTGCTTGTTGAAGGAAGTGCCATTTTTTCGCCAAACACTTGTCGCTATGTTCCTTCCGAATAGTTCAACTTCCGTTTCATCCGACCAGATTACCTTTTCCCAAAACTACATACCTTTCTTTTCATAAGTTTCGACAAACTTTAATCGGTCTTTGACATGTTTGGTTTTCAGTAAAGGCAATTTTCTTGGGGATCTTGAATGAAAGCCTGTACGATATTGAGCTCTGCTAATGGTATCCTTACTTACATTAATTCTAGCACCCTCAAGATCAGTTTTAATTCCAGAACGAGTAATGAAGTTTGTTTTTTTTGCACATTTCTGCTGATCCACCTTGAAGTCCTCTCATTTATTTTTCTCGGTCTTCCATTTCTTGGAAGGTTTGCTGTTCTGTTGCCATACTTCTTATACTTTCTGATGATATTTCCTACTGTACTTAGTGCTAGATTCAATTCTTTGTTAATTTTTCGGTAACCTTGTCCTCCTTTGTGACGTTCAATGATTCTGTCTCGCATATCTCTGGATAATTCTTTAGTTTTTGCCATTTTTAATCCTTGAACTGCAGAATGCACATCAAAGAGTCAGATGATTAGTAGCACTATCTTGTAAGCAAATGTGTGCTTCTCCGATTGGTCAGAGATACCATTCCAATCATATCGAAAATTTGAATATTTAAAGTTTTAAAAATACAAAGTTTTGAATGGAAATTTGAAAAAGTGTCGTGTATCCAATATTTTTGCATGGGGTAATTTTGAACTTTGATAAAAAAAAAACGGATTCAATCATGAGTTTTTAATTTTCCTTCCACATACAACTAAAACAACTTTACGAGATATTACTTACCAAATATCAGGCAAAATGGCGAACATAAACTAGAATTATAACAGAAAATAACATGTATCCAATACTTATGCGTGTTACTGTATAACGGTTGACAAATTGCTAGTGTTCATTAAAACGTGAAAATTATCCAAAATGGAATTTTTTCACATGTTGTAATGTCATGGTCATGCACGTGTTAAAGCATGTTTTAATGTTCTTTTTACAAACATTTTAGAACATTACTATTCATAGTTGATTATATTAATTGACGGCTTAAGTGTTTTAATGAATATTGATTGGAAAATCTGTAGTTTGCTTTTGTTGTTTTCTTGGTGTAGAACGGTTGTATTATCGATCATTATTTTTTTTATATTGTGAATGTAGACAGTAATGTTGTTGTAGATGTCTACAAATGGATGAATGGTCGGACAAATGTAACATAAGACGTCTAGTTTATGTGGTTGTTGTAAATCCAACATATATATATATATTTTTTTTTGTCGGAGATATATCCTCCCAAGTGACATTTGAATTGACATATAATGTTGGTTTTACGTAACAGATCAGTTGGTGGGGAGGAATTATTACGGACAATCAAATCAGGAGTATCGTACTATAATACCGGGTGTAACAGCAAAATTGTCAATATCATAAAATGCTTATTATCACTAAAACTACAAAAGTAATTCTTTTGATTTTTTTTGCAGATGCATGAATAACGCCTTAAGAAAGACAGGATTATTATTCATTCCAAATACCTGCATTAATATTTTAGTTATTAGACCAGAAACAGAAACCTTTTCATGAAGTGTGTGCCTGCTACATCATGACTCCTCAACTGACCACTGTCGACAGGGAAAAGATCGTTTAAGCCTCCAAAAATGGCACTAACATTCATCCCTGGCTTCCATCTTTAAAGTTCATCCAAGAACTATCAAAATAACCTTGAATAAGTCCTGGGAAAGTAGAACAGTTGAAAAAAAGGCTGGATCAGGAGGTCACAACAGAAAGAGGGATCATTACTTCAATCTGGAACTGAAAAGGTCAATAAGAAATGTTCCAACTCAATCAATAAGAGGTTTGGCTCGTGACAGAGAGTATCAGCAATGACAGTCCAAAGGGCAATCAAGGGAGACCTGAAAATACAATCGTACGTTAGACCAGTGAGGCACCTTGTTACCCCTGGACAGAAAGTAAGGAGATTCGAGAGGTCAAAAACTCTACTGAGTAAGGTAAAACATGGTCCTGGGGTGATTTTTTACACGGACGAAAATAATTTCACACATGACGCGTATTCAAACCGACGAAACAGTCGTGTTCTTGCCTCCGATCTTCATGAAAGAGACAAAAGTGTTCTTTTTTAAGAGCAAAACACCTACGAAACGAATGTCTTTTGATTGCGCAGCATCAGATGGCAAAAAATGCTACTAACAATGTTTAACAATGCTAAAAGACTCACTAGAGCTCGTTACATTCAAGTTTTGGAAGATGTTAAACTCTGGATTCTTTCTCAATATCCTGAAATAGTTGACCGGACAAGACCCAACAAAATCAAAAAAGAATTCAAGTTCACTTTCCCCTTGTCACACAAGCCGAATTGCTCAAGTGTTTCTCATGGATGATTTTGGGAACAGGTTTTGGGATAAGGACACTTGGCCTTCTTCTTCACCTGATCTGAATCCATTAGATCATAGTATCTGAAACGAACTGGCTAGAAAAGCTTGTAAGAAGCCCCAAAACACTCTTGAAGCCCTTAAAAATCCCATCAAACTGACATGGGAGGAAGACATCACGGAAGAATTCACCAAGAAAGCTTATGGTGCATTCCGAAAGAGAGTGGAGAAAGTTATTGCAAAGAAGGGAGCAACTCTTGAAGCTTAACACATTTTCTTCTTGCTATGATCTTTGCGGCATTTATTATGGAATGATTAATCTTTGATTTAAGCCTTATTGGAATTTTCGAACAGTTGTTTGATATTTTTTTTTTATGTTAGATTAATAAATTTACTGAATTTTGGTTTAAATAATATTCTTCATCATTTATCCTGTGAGACTAATGATAATTTTTTATCATTTTCTTGCTCAAAATAAAGAATGAGAACACTGCAACAAATTGATGAAATTTCTTCAAGGTTCCTCAATAAGTTGCCGAAATGCAAAGGCTTAAAGAATATGTTAAAAAAGTGACATTTTTGCTGTTACACTCGGTATATTATTAATGTTAATTTTTTATTAGGATCAATGGAAGATATATTAGTACGAATGAGATTTTTCATTATTTTCTCATCCTGTTTGTAATCGTGCAATAGAAGAGTTTGATATGTTTAGTGTCTTTTGTACAATTACCATATTTTGTTTGATATGTAAACATCGTCATATTTCTTCATCTAGAATGTGGTTTGGGAAGTCATTATTAATGAGAGTCTGCTTAATATTTTTTAGTTCAGAGTAAAATATCTTTTTTATGGAGGAGTTGATTTGTGCTCGGCTAATTAAGTTGTGTATAAGTGCTATTTTGTACATATATATATATATATATATATATATATATATATATATATATAAACGAGATTCCCTGACGATCCGTTTAGGTGAAACCTAGATAGGTTCGTCTGGCTCATTAGGTGCTATATATATATATATATATATATATATATATATATATATATATATATATACCTTTCTTGAATATATATATATATATATATAAAGAGAGGGAGAGAGGGAGGAGGTGCGTTGTGTTGCATTGCATATCGGCACGGAACGAGAAATCAGAGAGCAGAGTTCGTATTCTAGTTGAATTCGTTGTATTCACAAACGCTGAAATACCCAAATACCTCTTGGAAGTTATCAATTCGTTGCTTCTCCCTCCAGCTATGTCCAGATAAGGACAGATTGGGTTTTATAGCCTTGGCTGGCTACCAGTTACTGTAAAAAGTAATGGCAACCTACTGCAGGAAAATTTTTCGCTCAGTCTTTCGAGACATGATTACTCAAGAGTGACTCACGATGTCTTCGTACCAGGAGGCACAGTCATGTCTGTCGAGCAAATGTTGTCCAATTGGCAAAACTCACTATATTTATAATTTAAAGTCTAAGAAGTATTTTGACATCAAACTAAAATATGCCCTAAGTATAAGTGTTTCTAATTTTTAACGCGGAAACCTGAGCTCAAAATAAAAATAAAAACAAAAAAGCTATGAAACATGTATAAAACTTAATTTATTGTCAATTTTCTTTGTCAAGTCAGGGGTGACAGATAATTTTCTTCATAAGTTAGGCTAAATTATGCTCAATTGATTGTTTCACGCTAGTGTAATTCCAAGTTCAAATTTATAGACTTGTCATGTGCTAGTGCATGAGAGTGAGTCTCTCTCTCAGTGACCTTCCCCATTTAAAATATTTTTTAAAGAGGCGTTGACTATCGACATCAAACAATTTTTCGTACTAACTATTTTTTATCTAGTTGAATTGCAACAACTCATTTACACACGCGCGTGCACACACAAATTTAGATTTTTTTCACTTCGGCAGATTTGTTTTCTGTCCGATTATATATATACTAGCAGTATAGCCCAGCATTGCTCGGGTGTAATTAAAGCTTTAAAACTAATCCATGGTCCTGGAGCTCAGACTCTTTGGACGTTAGCACGAAAGACTAAAAAGCAATAGTTGTTTCCAGTTAATGTGAAACCGTAGACTGAAAGAAAAATGAATGGATATAAGTCAAATTTTGATTTCCTGATATCGATATCAAATAAGTTTTTTTCGTCGTAAACTGAATTTTGAACGCTAAATAAGTTCTCTGAGTAAATGGTGTCATGGCTGAGACTAAGAACTACAATTATACCGACTTAGAGCCAAACCCGAAGCAAAAAATAAAATAAAAGGGCTGAAAAAATAGACATACAGGCAGCTAAACAGACAAACACACAAACATCTTGCTCTTTATATATATATATATATATTATCGAATTTCTGCACTATTGTAAGAAGTGCAACCTTGAAACTTCTGAATATCGTTTCTTATGTCTTTGTCTATGTGTGTATCAAATTGGATTAAATCGAACCACTCCTTCTATAACCTGATTTTTTCGATTATCGATTCTTGATATTTATCGGTGGTACCTCGACATAAAACCTAGCTAAGAACACTCGCAGACGCTTATAGTACAACTGTGTAAATTTTTAAGAAAATCGTTTCAGCCGTTTCGGAGTCTATATGTAACGGATACACCCACACACAGACACCCACACATACATACACACACATAGACAAAGTTCCATTTAAAAATAAGTTTAGATTTAGATTATATATATATATATATATATATATATATATATATATATATATATATATATATATTACCTGAATCAACATTGTACTGAACAGAAAATCAACATTGTAATGAACAGAAAAAAAAGATTTAAACTATGAAGTTGAAACAAAAAAGTATACTTTGAAAAACAAAATTAAATTCGTTAGATATTTTAAAAGATTATTTTTGATTGTTCACCTAGAAATCTGGTCGCTCGAGACGTGCTATTAGAACTACATTTTTTTTTCTTATAGGGCTGAAATGTTTTCGGCCCTGTTATCACTTTCCTCAATTGTTAGACATGTTAATTATTTTATTTTACGTCAATATTTTAAAGCATGAAATTAAAACAATATTTTAAAGCATGAAGTTAAAACAATACTTTAAAAGTAGTAAGTAAAAACAATTCAATATTATTTTATTCTTGATGGTTCGTGTCACGACTTTGGATCCAATCGAAGTCAAAAATGAATAACGTGTTCTTAGAGATCTTTGTTTCTTTGAAACAGATCCTGGCAGATTGGCAGTAGGACTGCTCGGTTTCAGCCCGATAGCCCCAACTCCAGAGCGTAGCAATATATATATATATATATAAATGTATTACCCCCGCTTACTTAATTTAATTAAATTTCGCACAGAACCTTCTTATTTTTTGAAATTATTTTTATTGTTAAAAGTAGGATTCATTGGAGATTGTAAATCACCTACTTTTTTTTTCAAATTTGAAACTGAAATTTCAAATTTAACTGAAAATCTGCTCTGAATTGAAAAATAATGAATCCAATAAAACTATGACATTACTTAATTAGAAAAGCTTTTAATTGTTTTTGTAAATAAGTAATATTAAGGACATTATTGTCTGAAGAAATAAAATTTTTCTGATGGATAATGAATTTCATTTTTTTTTTACATTTTAATTATAATAATTTATGATAGCCTAAAATCGTGTAAAATTCTGTATTGGGATATTTATTGGATGTGATATAGTAATTAAGTGGAAACGAAATTTACGAGTCCAAAATTGCAAAGATTAATAAATGTTGTTACGCTTCCCTATTTTTAAAATAATTTTAATTAATTTTATTTTTACCTTATGTATGGTAGACTGAAATTGCCATTATTATGAAACGGTTACGTAATTTAAGAGTTTTGTCCCTACACTTATATTTATGAAAATTATCGTTTTTGGTCATGCGTACAACCTGTCATCGCCTAATCAATAAGCAGTCTGTCAAACCTTCGATCAGATGAACACGATCAATCTTTAATAATTTGTTGTATATGACTTTTTTTATACTATAAGTAATGTTTTTTAAAAAATCAGTTTAATTTAACTTTCAATTTTCTAATTTTATTAAAATAAAGCGTTAGAAATCTTTTGAAATCTTTTTAAAATCGATTAATTTTTGTTTGTTTACAAATTTCTTAAAATTAAGAAAATGGCCGCTTTTAAGAAAATTTAAGAAATCGAAATTAAATCTGACTTTCTAATCTATATAATTTCTGAAATATACCAGAATTTTTTACTTAATGCAAATAATAAATTTAATCATTAAGCTTTTAATTAAATCTAAAGTGAAATCTTCAAGAATGTTTTTTCATTTTGAAAAATTTATTTCAAAATTAGGTATCAAAAATTTATGCCGAAAAGTGGAGGTACCTAACTACAACCACGTTCACCTGTTATTTTTCTTAATTTAGTTCTATTAACATTTCTCAGAAAAAAAAACATAGCCATGTACGTAATATTAGACATATTTTAGTTAATAAAACAACAATATTTGCATACACGCACACAGCAAAAAGAACCTTCAAATATTGGAGGCCATCTACATTAAAGCAAACCAAACCACACTCAATAAAATCCCATTTCGAATTAGTCACAACAGATTACAATGCATCTACACATAACGACCTATGATTGCTATTCTGTGACCGTTATTGTCGCATAGCAATCTTTTATGTCAGCATAACAATATCATCTTCGATGGTGAATACCTTTATGTTAATGTCCATACAACTACTCTGAAGATAGCTCATGTGAGCCGAAAGCTTAGATCAAGGACCAACGTAATAAAAATATATAAATAAATACGAGACTTTGCAACAAGCCTTTTTCGGTCAACACAAACATGCCTATAGTGACACAAATCGACGCTAAACGACCCATTCTCAAAGAGAAACACAAGGCTAGAGACTCAACGACCATTGAAATTAAATGCAAACTTCACTAAGTGTTGTATCACACAGAGAAAGTGTTGTATCACACAGAGAAAGTTTGCAGCGGTATTATTCAGTACAGTATCCGGCGCTAAACGGATATACACATATATAACAGTATTGTACTGTTCTGTATAACAATATCATCTTCGATGGTGAATATGTTTATGTTAATGTCCGTACAACCATTCTGAAGATGGCTCATGTGAGCCGAAAGCTTAGATCAAGGACCAGCGTAATAAAAATATATAAATGTTGGACAATTTTTGTCTTTATTTTCACCAGAATTTAAAGTTAAAATACGATGTTTAGAATGGCTCATGATTAAAAATAATAGACATTTATTGTCTGTTATATTTAACAATATATGTTTAAATAATTATCTGCTGCCTCAATACACTATATTGTTATACAGAACAGTACAATAGGTACAATATTTTAACTGTTGTACTATTCTGTGTATATCTGTTTACCACCGGATATTGTGCTGAATATATTGTGTTGTAAGTTCTGTCGACAATATGAGAAGTTTAGCTCGCAATAGTTGCCGAAGGAATTAGTCTGAATAATACTTGAATGACAGTCGAATATTATTTCTCGAATGCTACTATTCTTTACTTAAATAGACCACTTCAGACTATGGGTCATTCCATTATTGAGAGTGCATCGGGGGTTCAGCGACTCTACACTTCCTCCCTGAAATGTTGCATCTCCGGACGATATATTTCCTTCTTTTCGGGTCTACTTCTATCGTACCCATTAATCTTCTTTTACGCTTTCCTGCAAGATTTTGTGTCATCAGTTGAGGCATTGGTATATCCAACATGTCATAGATCCCCGACATGTGTTCTCACCTTTGATGCTCTACGCCGAGCGTATACCCATTTTTATATGGTTAACATGCCTTTTAATAACCCATCTTGGGTATTTGATTAGGCACAACACAAGACCAAATCTTTTGTCGACGGTACCTTCCACCTATGACGATTTTCCTAATTTCTAATTTTTGAAATAAATTTTGTTGTTTGGGTTAAAATATGTACCATCGAATTTTGTTTTGTCGTCCATATGTCTTTTTTTTTTTTTTTTTTTTTTGTCGGTTTCAGTTTATCAAAAACTAAAATGATTTTTCGAGCGAACATTGGTTCCGCTGGAGACATACCCGAACCTGCATTTACGTTTGGTATTATTTGGTAGGATGTGCGTTGTGGTCCAGTAGATATCGACTCGGAACGAGAAATCGGAGAGCCGAGTTCGAATTCCAGTTGAATTCGTTGCAATCATATACGCACAAATACCCTTGGGAAAGGTATTAATCCATCTCTTCCCTCCAGCTATGGGTCAAATAACAGGACGGATTGGGTTCTATAGCCTTGGTTGGCAATCAGTCTACCGCAGAAAGCAATAGCAATCTACTGTGGGATAATCTTCTGCCCAGTCAGTCATGTCTCTTTCGAGACATGATCGCCCAAGCGTGTATCACGTATGGCACTTAACTGACTGACTGACTATTTGGTAGACAGACATGAAATTTTGCAGTTCTTCATTCATGGTTTCTACCCCGCTCGTTTATTTTTTATTTTTTTTGAATGCGTCGATAAACCTTTCTACCTTTCTACCTGTTCATTTGACTTTGGGTGGTAGGTTGAGGATGTTAGATGAGTAACTGAATGAAGTTTACAGAAATATGCAAATTCTTTTGACGAAAGTTGAGTCCCGTTATCAGACACAATAGCGTCCGGTATTCCAAATCTCGCAAATAATGCATGCAGAAATCTAACGTGACTTTTGTAGTTGGCGTCTTGCATCTGCAAACTTCAGGCCACGTTGAGAAACTGCCTATCACGATAAAGTAGTATATCCTTTCTATTGGTCCAGCAAAGTCAATATGAAGTTTCGACCATGTATAAAAACTCAGTATTAATTTCCTTTTTGTTTCCATCATTTCCAAGACCTCATCATTGCTCTCATGCTCGATCCATGATATTCGCAGCATCCTTCTGTAGAACCACATTTCAGTTGCTTCAAGTTTTTCCTTCATCTTTGATGATATTGTCCAGCATTCACTGCCATATTGAAGGATGGACAGCACGTAGCAATCCAGTACTCTCTTCCTTTGTTTCTAGCGAAATTGTCCACTTTCTTACAGAGCCGATAACGGAACTTGTTGAACAATTACTATTAGCATCCGTTACTGCTCGGAATTGACTCATTGCCGTTGTGTCATTCAACGTGCAAGTGCCTTGATAAATAAATAAATAAAAAAGAAAAATCTGGAACAAAACTTATTAAATTTCAATGTTTCATTCACTGATTAATATACATTTGAAAGGAAAATTGTGGAAACGTAGTACCAAACATACGTAAAAGGAGTAAAAATTATCAGTTTGGTACGAAAGTACTAAAAGTGGTAGCCCTTATATAAAGTACTCACTTACACAAAACTTTTCGTGCTAGACGTCACGTGATATCTATTAAAAATGTATCCGCATCAAATATTTCTTCCTTTTGGAAAGCAACAGCAGCGGCGTCTATACTTGTCCATGAAGTAAATCTTTACATAAAGGCTACCATTAAAAACGCATCATCAGGCAATTTACACTCTTTATTTCCTTTTTTCTTTGCTATTTTTTCGAACAAAACTTGTAACACCCCTCCGTTTAATCAGGAGGAAATTGCTTGATAAACCGGTAAGGTCGATTTAAACTCTTTTTATCACTTTAAGCATTAAACAAAGAATATATTATTTTTTTAAATCTTTTATATAAATTTTTAGTAACCTGATTATTTAAATATATAAAACCTAACGTGTATCTATTCCTAAGTTTTTACGTATCAAAATTAAGCTTTGCATCGTAAAGAACTATGAAGTGAATGCATCTTCGTGTGGTCATCGGTCAGCGAGTTTGTCTATTGTGATAGCAGTTTGTTTCTCACTGGGTGCCCGAAATTTGTTGCTTTGTGTCAGAATAAGATAAGAAGTTTAATGCTCACATCACTAAATTTGAAAGTTCCAAAAGACTAACAATTTAAAAAAGTAACTTGTTAGTTTTATAACATGACTATTTTAATCAGAAGCATAAAAAACAAAACAAAAAAAAAACTAGCGTATTTGATTACATATAACATCACTCCCGCTTATATTTAATATTACGTATGATGAAGTTAATACAAGCAGTCGTAGTCTACAGCTACTTGGTAAACATTTATAGCGGTACTGTTCTTAGTTGTTCTAAAGACAACGGCAAACAAAATTTGCACATGCAAATAACGGATCGTCAATGTTATACATGTAAATATAGTTGAAATGAAAGACGACATTCATTTTTTTAAAATCCTTTCACCTCCAAGCAAGGCGTGAATGCTACTCGTACGCACGAGGTTACAGAGAGGGACAGTGAGAGAAAAGATTTAATATTTTTTTGCCGAAAATTTCTCGGCTCAACCAAGAAGCCCTTCCAAAGAAAGTCATTTGGTCAGATTTTGGGAAGTTGGTCTGGCTGAGAACGTTTCAGCAACTTCTAGTTTTTATTTTTTTTTTTATATACAATGTTCGGTGAATAGTGATCCAAATGACAAACGTATTAGCGGTAGTGAGGAAGCTCACTGTCGCAGATCATTTCGCTCGTGTTATGAGTTCGATCCTGACTATGTGCCCCACTAATGTACTCTTGTACTAGACTAAACTCTACTAAAAGGTTTATTCAAGATCTCGATGCATATTTGTAGACTTGAACTCGAAACAAATAGGGATAAACAAAAACGTCTATTTAAAGAATTAATATTTTAGTATGAAAGAATTAATATTTTAGTATGAAAGAATTAATATTTTAGTATGAAAGAATTAATATTTTAGTATGAAACGTTATTCTTGCAAAGAGAAATAACAACACAAGATTAAATCTTTTATGCCTTAAATTATTGTTTTTTCAATTCTGAATCTCGTCAATAAATATCAGCATGAGGTGTGTGGTTTTGGATACTTTCTTCGAACGTTGATCTTCTCGCGAGGAAGTGAGAGATTCTGTTTTTCCCCTCTCAGGTGAGGTTGCTTTTATAACCTCATATCATTCGGTTGTTCTTCGTGCACACATTCTAAGTTGACCACCTGTTTACATGTCGGAGGCAGCCACTGATATCGTTTCAGGTCCGATTCTGCATTTAGTGGCTATAAGGTTGCCTTCCAGGACAAATCTCTGTTGCTCCTGGCTTTTCTGTGGTGAAGATTAATTTGATATCTTTTAAGGTGAGCCCATTACATATTGAAGTCAGCAGAGATAAACTCTTTTTATAATCACGCTTGCTTTTTAACATTAAATTCAATTCAGTGTACTAGTTTTTTTCCTGGAGTGAATCACATGTTATAAATATGTCAGTCATAAACACCATCCACTTTACGCAGATTTGTAATGAATTACCGTTTTCTTGACGCATGTGCAGTTTTTTGATGTGATAATTTTAATTAACTCTTCAAACATTTCATGTCCAGATAACTCTAAGTCACAACTTATTAGAATTTTCAACTTTTTTTCTCAACATTGAAAATGTTCACCACTTGCTTTTGTTATCACACATTTTATCAAACATTCGTCTTAGAATTTTGTGGAACCAGAAGAAAACTTTGCTGTGTAAATAGAGATGATAGCATAGTTTATTATTTATTAATTACTTTATGCAGCACATGCATATCCACAGAGACACATCTCGACACACACATGAAAGCTTTAAAGTGAGAAAGAATTAATATATCAGGTCGGTGCAAAGATTTTTGCCGATTTAAAATTTCATCTTGAAAATGAAAAACTGTGTGTTTTTGAAAATCTTTATTCATAACAATAACGACCTTTGCTCTCTATAACTTGATTCCATCTGTTAACGACCTTATAAATGCCTCGTTTGTAAAATTCTTTAGGTTTTGATGTGAAATATGAATCTAACTCATGTCCCATCTCCTCTCCTGGTGTTAACCTAAGGCCATCTAAACGGTTTTGTAATCCTCGAAATGTGATAATCCAAGGGAGCTAGGCCAGGAGAATATGCAGGATGGGGCAAGATTTGCCAACCAAACTCTCCTAGGAGATCTTTGGTCAGTAGTGCTGTGTGAGGACGAGCATTATCATGATGGAAGATTGTTCCCTTTCTGTTGACTAAAGAAGGTCGTTTTCGGGTCAAAGCAGTTTTCAAACGACGAAGTTGATCCCAATAGAGACTAGCAGTAATGGTTTGACTGTTGTCTAAAAGTTCGTAATGGGTGATTCCTTAAATACCCCACCATACGCTCAATATTATCTTTTTTGGATGGAGTTCTGCTCTCGGTTGCTGAACTGGTCTTTCTCCTCGATTTATCCACGATCGCCGACGTTTAACGTTATGGTAGAGAATCCACTTCTCATCACCTGTGACAAGCCTGCCCAAAAATGGTGTCTGAAGGTGTCGTGAAACTCATAGAGTAGATCATGCCTAATGTGTTCTTTAGATGGAAAGAACATGGATGAGAATATTGCAGAAAAATATGAATGATGCTTTAATAATCTGAAAGAAAAAGTTATAAATTAATCATACTGATATGTTAAAGTAATAACAAGATGCATAAAATAAATTACAATGATTTAAAATGCCCCCTTTATAAACCGGCAAAAGCTTTTTCACCGACCTGATATATTCGCAAAAAAGAAAAGAAGAAAGAAATGCGGTAATAGCTAAACCGCAAATCACGTCAAAAGCACCAGTTCTCGCCTTTCCAGTTTTCTCTTTTCAAATCTTTTCACTTTTACTTATTTTTTTTTTCAATTGGAGTAGATAGACTGAACTATCGCCCGGTTCACACTCCACCCACGTCTATTGAACAGGTGTAGAGGCTCATCCCTTGTTCCCTGTTTAGGATGTGGTTTCCAGCTTTCTCTTTTCCAATCTTTTCACTTTTCCTTATTTTTTTTTTCAATTGGAGTAGATAGACTGAACTATCGCCCGGTTCACACTCCACTCACGTCTATTGAACAGGTGTAGAGGCTCATCCCTTGTTCCCTGTTTAGGATGTGGTTTCCGGTTTTCTCTTTTCCAATCTTTTCACTTTTCCTTATTTTTTTTTCAATTGGAGTAGATAGACTGAACTATCGCCCGGTTCACACTCCACCCACGTCTATTGAACAGGTGTAGAGGCTCATCCCTTGTTCCCTGTTTAGGATGTGGTTTCCGGCTTTCTCTTTTCCAATCTTTTCACTTTTCCTTATTTTTTTTTTCAATTGGAGTAGATAGACTGAACTATCGCTCCGTTCACACTCCACCCACGTCTATTGAACAGGTGTAGAGGCTCATCCCTTGTTCCCTGTTTAGGATGTGATTTCCGGCTTTCTCAATCTTTTCACTTTTCCTTATTTTTTTTTCAATTGGAGTAGATAGACTGAACTATCGCCCGGTTCACACTCCACCCACGTCTATTGAACAGGTGTAGAGGCTCATCCCTTTGTTCCCTATTTAGGATGTGGTTTCCGGCTTTCTTTCTTTTCCAATCTTTTCACTTTTCCTAATTTTTTTTTTCAATTGGAGTAGATAGACTGAACTATCGCCCGGTTCACACTCCACCCACGTATATTGAACAGGTGTAGAGGCTCATCCCTTGTTCCCTGTTTAGGATGTGGTTTCCGGCTTTCTCTTTTCCAATCTTTTCACTTTTCCTTATTTTTTTTTTCAATTGGAGTAGATAGACTGAACTATCGCCCGATTCACACTCCACCCACGTCTATTGAACAGGTGTAGAGGCTCATCCCTTGTTCCCTGTTTAGGATGTGGTTTCCGGCTTTCTCTTTTCCAATCTTTTCACTCTTACGTAGCCCCCTGCACACCAGTGGCCTTACCGCCTTGCCCGGGGTGATATGATTAAAAAAAGAAAAAATTCAACAAAATTAAGCAAGGAGTAATCTGACCAGTACATAACTGGGTAATATTTTACTTTATTTCAGCTTAAACTCCTTTTTAATTAAAAATACTTACAACAATAAATTATTTCTGTTTAAATTTTAGGGATAGGGGTTTATCCTCATTTACACTCGTATTAATATATTCAACTTTATTCTTATTGGTACAATGTTTCGAAAGAAGGCCGGAGAGCACAATAACCTAAACATTGTGATAATAACATCAAGATTATTTCGTTTGTAAATAATAATAAGCTATTTAATGGCATGATATTGTACTATGCAAATCGAGTGTTGGCCATCATGATTTAAATATAGACATATAATAGTATAACAATTTATAATTTTTTAAAATTTCAGATATAAAAATAAACTTAATTATAATAATAATTCAGCTTAAAAAATACGTGAAATTATAAGAATTTAAGATATTTTATACCAAAAGAATTTCTACGAAAAAGTACTCAGTAGGTAATTAGCGCTATAATATTCAATAAATATATGTGTGTTGTGGTGCAATGAATATCGGCTGAGAATGAGAAATCGGAGAGTCGAGTTCGAATTCCAGTTGAATTCGATGCAATCACTTACGCACAATACCCTTGGAAAAGGTATGAATCCATCTCTTACCCCTCCAGCTATGGGTTGAATAGCAGGACTGATTTGATTTATAACCTTAGTTGGCAAACAGTCTGTTGTAGAAAAAAATAGCAACCTACTGCTGGAAAATCTTCTTCCTAGTCAGTCACGAATCCAAAGAGACATGATCACCCAAGCATGTATCATCTATGGCACTTAACTGACTGATATAAATAAAAGTTCAAATGACTTAACTGTCTCCGGAGTTTCGCATACAAGAGCTCCTCAGAAACGGAACACTTGATCCTAAGAGCGTTTCGAAGCTAAACACTAGAGTCGGTCAGTTAAAATAAGTCAGTTGAACTTTTATTGAATAATTGAATAATGTCAGATGTATAAAGATTGCTATAAGTTGCAATAAGGATATTTTTTAATCATTTCATCCCAGGTAAGGCAGAAATACCACAAGTACGAAGGGGATTACAGAAAGTGAAAGTGAAAGTGAAAGTGAGAGGAAAGACTGAGTATAAGGATGATTGCGGAAAGGACAAAATATAAAAGGGACTCAAGAAGTTAGAAGATGACGATTAACGTTGCATTTAAATTTGTGAAGATTGTAGTTACCAGGGAAGGAAGTAAACAGAAGTGATTTCCACAGGCGAGAACTGCTGGGGTAGAAGTGATGGTTGCATTCAGCTATTTCAACAGTAAAAAGGTGGGACCTAGATGCCAATTTAGTTGAACGCTTAAATTCATGTACAAAAGGTTCAAAAGAGAAAACAAAATATTGTAATATTATTGAGTGGTAGAAACATAATATTGGAAATTGCGAAAAGGTTAAAATGAAAAAAACTATCAAGGTAAAAATGAGAAAATAAATACGCTGTAAGAAGGAGAAAAAGAGATCTGAGGAAAATGAAAAGTGTAATAAATAAATAAATAAATCTAAACTTATTTACAAATGGAACTTTCTGTGTGTGTGTGTGTGTGTGTGTGTCCGTTACATATAGACTCCGAAACGGCTGAACCGATTTTCTTTAAAATTTACACAGTTGTACTATAAGCGTCTGCGAGTGTTCTTAGCTAGGTTTTGTGTCGAGGTACCCTCGATAAATATCGAAAATCGATAATCGAAAAAATCGGGTTATAGAAGGAGTGGTCCGATTTTAATCAAATTTGATACACTCATAAACAAAGACGTAAGAAACGATATTCAGAAGTTTCAAGGTTGCAGTTCTTACAATGGTGCAGAAAATCGATAATATATATATATATATAAAAGGCAAGATGTTTGTGTGTGTGTCTGTTTATCTGCCTGTTTGTCTGTATTTTTTTTTTGCAGCCCTTTTATTTTAGTTTTTGCTTCGGGTTTGGCTCTAAGTAAATATAATTGTAGTTCTTAGTCTCAGCCATGATACCATTTACTCAGAGGACTTATTTAGCCTTCAAAATTCAGTTTACGACGAATCAAAATTTTACTTACATCCATTCATTTTTTCTTTCGGTTTACTGTTTCGCTTTTTAGTATTTCGTGCCAACGTCCAAAGAGCCTGAGCTCCAGGACCATGGATTAGTTTTAAAGCTTTCATTACACCCGAGCAACGCCGGCTATACTGCTAGTAAATAAATAAAAAGAAACAAATGGACTGACCAAGAAGAGAATATTTAAAAATATGCTGTTTGTATTCAAACAAAGAAAAGAAAACATGCATAATATTAAGAAAGACGTAAAGCATCTAAATTACCACCATTAAGTAAACATTACAAAGTGAATAAAGTTGAGGTGGGCTAATTGAACAAGTCAGGTATCGTCCCACCATGTCTCATCCATGTCAGCGGATGTTTAGTAGCATAGGCATCAAATGGGCGGGCATTATCCTGCTGGAATAGACTATCGACTTCTTGGTGTAATTATGTCAGTAGTACGAGTTAAATAATACTCTTAGCATACATGGTGTTGTTCAAAGTTTCCCCCACAAAGGCGAGCGACTCACTCCCTGATGCCAAAAGTTTGGTTCTATAAGTCTTGGAGGAATATACTTTGAAAGATGTCACTCCATTGATTTACGTCGCACACACAAACGACCGTTACTTGCTTTTTTATCGATTGATTTGTTTTCTACTGGTTATCCACCATTTACAGTTTATTTAAAGCCAGAAAATAGTTTTAGATTGTAAGATTTTATTTTGATATAATAATTGTTTAGTGATACCTGATCTAATAATTAACCCATAGTTGTGGTGAGAAGTGGTGGATTCATACCTTTCCCAAGAATACTTGCGCGTAAGTGAATATAACGAACCCAACGGGAATTGGGACTCGGCTCTCATATTAACAATTCCGAGCCATTATCCGTTACGCTACTCGCACGTATTAGCTTATAGCACCTGGTATTTCCAAATGGTCACCCATTTTGGTACTGATCAGACTCGACGTTGCTTAACTTTGGAAACCGGTTATTTATTAT
Source organism: Ascarosepion bandense (assembly GCA_037127315.1). Classification (NCBI taxonomy): domain Eukaryota; kingdom Metazoa; phylum Mollusca; class Cephalopoda; order Sepiida; family Sepiidae; genus Ascarosepion; species Ascarosepion bandense. Next base: position 259,276 of record JBBBDQ010000976.1, read on the forward strand.
CAGTATTACCATGATAGGATGTGCGTTGTGGTGCAGTAGATATCGGCTCGGAACGAGAAATCGGAGAGCCGAGTTAGAATTCCAGCCGAATTTATTGCATTCACTTACGCACAAATACCATTGGGAAAGGTATTAATCCATCTCTTCCTTCCAGTTATGGGTTAAATAGCAGGACAGACTGGGTTCTGTAGCCTTGGTCGGCAACCAGTCTACCGCAGAAAGCAATGGCAACCTACTGCGGGGTAATGTTCTGCCCAGGCAGACATGTCTCTTTCGAGACATGATCGCCCAAGCGTGTATCACGTATGGCACTTAACTGACTGATTACCATGATCCTCATGTTCTACAGAGCCTTCAGTTTAGATTGGCCATTTACTACTTGTCATGACTTGCAGTTCAGGTTTATAATTTAGTTCTCTTAGGATAGCATTGCTGTAGACGTTGAATAAATTTTGGGAAAAAACCCATCCTTGTCTCACACCCCTTTCTATATTTGTGTAGCTAATCAATTCATGTTCTATCCGTATGCAGCCGATTTGCTTCCAGTATAAGTTCTCGATTATTCTAACATCCTTTCCAAATAGATTGAGTTTTCCTAGTAGTTCAAATAGATACTCGTACCGTACCTTGACAAATATTTTAAAATAAAGTTACTCGTAGATCAACGTCATCTTTTTATCGTTACACAATTTATGTTAGGGATTGATGCATGAGACAGAGTCTATTCACTTAGAGTCAATGTTTTTTTCCTGAGTTATCTAATTACACTGGAAAGATTTATCGGAATTTAGAACAGAAGTTTGTCATGGATGAGCTCAGCAGATCATTATTTAAGATTAAAAATCAGCGAAAATAAATAAATTGAAAATAGGAAAATATTAAAGAATTCGTATGTTGCTTCAAGGTTTGCGCTAAGCTTCTTCCTTATAAATATGAAAAAAGAAAAGAAAACAAAAAACACAATACAGTAAAAAAAAAGTGGAGAGGAAGAATGAAAAAAATATTAAATAAGAATTATTGTGTTATTCAATTCCAAGGTTAAATTTCTTTGTCATACATATAAAGAAAATAGAATCTATCTATCTATCTATCTATCTATCTATCTATCTATCTATCTATCTATCTATCTGCTTTCAATCTGTTCATAGCAATATATCAGTCTATCTATCTATCTATCTATCTATCTATCTATCTATCTATCTATCTATCTGCTGTTTTATTTAATATGTATATTGCAACTGTCAGTTAATCTGGAATTTATCATTAAAAAATCTAGACCTATAATAAAAATTGAAAAATATCCTAGTTTGAAACATGGAGATTATTGCACACACACACACACACACACACACACACACACACACACACACACACACATATATGATATCAGTCAGTTAAGTGCTATACATGATACACGCTTTGGGCGATCATGTCTCGAAAGAAACATGACTCACTGGTCAGAAGATTATCCTGCAGTAGGTTGCTTTGCGTTCTGCGGTAGACTGGTTGCCAGCCAAGGCTATAGAACCCAATCTGTCCTATTATTTAACCAATAACTGGAGAGAAGAGACGGATTGATATCTTTTACGCGTTCTTAAAAACAAAAAAAAAACATTTTATTATTTAAATTAAATAAATGCATAAATAATTTATCAAATTAAAATAATATAATAAATAATAATTACATTAAAAATAGTAAGTAAATACAAACAAATATGATAAAAACATGAACAATAACAACATTTACTCACTTTGATTTATTAGACTTTAAATTACACCACTTAGAGTCTTCCATAGTTTACTGTGACTTTCACAGTTAGCCTAAAGAATATTTATGAGCGTTCTAAAGATACACATTTTAAAAGCGTAACAATAATTTTTAAATAATCATTTCACCACAAGCAAGGCAGAATTGCCACTGGTGCGCAGGGGTTACAGTGAGAGAAGACAAAAATACAGTGGATGCCGAAAAAAGATAAGAGATGGATGGGAATCAAGTAGATAAAAGAAGACAATTGACGTGGCATTTAAACTTTTGGAGATTATAGCTACCAGGAAAACAAACGAATGGAAGTGAATTCCACAAACGGGAAGTGCGAGAAAAGAAACAGTTAAAATAGAAATAGCAGTTACATTTAACTAATTATACGGTAGGTGGGACTTTGAAACCAATCTAGTACAACGATTAAATACACGTGGTTGGGGTACAAAGGAAAAAAAAAAACTCGTCAGAGCAGTTTCCATGAAAATATTTGTAGAAAAGACAGAAGGAAGCCACATCATGTCGGTAAGACAGTGACTAAAGGCCGGCTGCCAACTCAGGATCAATTATATTGCATATCCTCCTTTGGATATTGCTGAGAACCTCAAGAAATGTGCCCCTGAGCTAGCTCCAGTCTTCTCCAAAATCTATAACTATTGCCTCACTTCTTCCTTCTTTCCTGCTTATTGGAAGTCCTCCTCTGTAGTTCCTGTTTTTAATAATTCTTGGAGGCGCTCTCACTCCTCTAATTACGCTCTATTAGCCTCTTGCCACTTATCAAGAGTCTGGTATATATATTCAATAATGGTCGTTAGCACATCAGCGATCGACCTTGCGAAACAGAAGCCATATTCAGAGAGATGGTTTTTAGATGTGAGATGCCTATTTCAGTATTAATAATAGCCTAGAATTCCTTGCCAAAAAGAGGCAAGAGGCTAATAGAGCGTAATTAGAGGAGTTAGAGCGCCTCCAAGAATTATTAAAAACAGGAACTACAGAGGAGGACTTCCAATAAGCAGGAAAGAAGGAAGAAGTGAGGCAATAGTTATAGATTTTGGAGAAGACTGGAGCTGGCTCAGGGGCACATTTCTTTAGGACGATAGCTGAAATTCTATTGCCTCCACTTGCCTTCATAGGAGTCAATCTTAGAAATTATGTTAGAGACCATATATATATATATATATATATATATATATATATATATATATATATATATATATTACCCAATTGAGCCCCAGTTTTAGATAGGAAATTAGGTGTGGCTACTCCAGACGAGTGTGAATTTGGATGAGACCTTACTTGCTGTGGATGTGAGGAGTTCAAATTGATTGAATAGAGGAGGGATCGAGGATTTTCTGTTGTTCAGTCCACTCTTGCAGGTTAGCCAGTAATCTTTGGAACCAAACTTGCAAGATGCTATACGCTGCTTCATTCTATCGGGAAACAATAGCTTAGCATAATTTTTGGCAAGCTTACATTTATTACAAGCAGATTTATTACAAGCAGAAACAAAGAACATTCTATTGGGCTCAGACGTGTTGGTCTGGTAAACGACGAAGAGCAGGTGAAGTCCTTAAAACATCATCTTTTTCATCGATTTTGTGGAGATACCTAGGTTTATTGTTATGTTTTGGTTTGTTTTTCATGTTCTACTCAACAGCATTTAGAACTTGCAGCCCTTAGTATTTACAAGAAGGAAACTACATTGAAAATATATTCACCCCCGTGGTGAATATGGAATTAAAATTAACTCTCTTCTTTTCACTGTTTACAAATTTCGCAATCCAGTGTGAAATCTAATTTTGACCAAAAGGAAAAACAAATTGAGTTCGTACCGAAGGAAAAAGACGAAGCCAAACTTCGCGATCCGGTGTTAATTATTTTCTAACCAATGAAAGGGAGTGATTTACAAAATAAGTATCCATTACAAAACGAGTATCCATTTCTCATTGCATGTAATGATCTGACGCAAAAATAGTTAGTTTTCCCAGTTTGTACTGATACAGTAAGATTATGCGACATTATTTCATTGAAATCATTTTCATTGGGATAATGATTAACAATATATTGAAAGAAACATTACCTGGAAAGAGTTAAAAATTGGTCAAGATTTTTCATATACTAAGGACGTTACATCGTTAGACGAGCGGATCAGCAACCAACCAAAGAATGCGTCGGGTCATGTGTGAGAACATTATATTAAAATACCGATTCCAGCAATAAAAGCATTGTCTGAAGAAGTTACTTATAGGAACGAAACGGGGCACCCATAATTGTTTTTATCTTGTTATTCATTTGTCCACTTCTAATCTACTATTGTGATCTTGCAAAGTGATTCTAAAAGAAGTATGAACCAGACGACACCGTTCCTTGCAATAATTATTGAAGTAGAGGCTCCAGTAAACTATGGCTGCAGCGCATTCAGGAGTGAACCAGATCTGATTGTTTGGTTTTAGCTGGAATTTTTTGGAGTAAAAAATACTCCATTCCAGAAAAGTTCTATTCGGAGATTAGGGCAGCAGTTTTGAGGGTAGCATGTTTGAAAAAGTTTGGGAGAGGATATTCCGTCATGTAGCACCGAAAGCTGTCCCAGTCTGTCTTCGCATAGCAAAAAAAAAAAAAAAAAAAGTTCTAAAGAAACGTAAATCAGGAAATGCCATTGGTTTGCAATCAATCTAGATCTGAGTAAGGAATGGTCGGACGTGCCTATGGCGGGGTAAAAATTTTTGTTAAGCATTTATCATGGCAGGTTGTTAGAAAAAGATCGTCAAGATGCGCTTGTTGTCCTATGGTGTCCAGGAATCGGGTTGGTTATCCAATAATCTGGGTTAATTCATAGGCGATGGAGAAGTATCTGCAATATCTGCTATCCATTCTTCGAGTGGATGAACCAAACTTTACAGGGAATATTGAAGTCACCAAAGAAATCTGAAGGAAATTCGGTGAGAAATGTGTCCCTCCTTTCTGATATTCGATCGAAAATTACCGACTGCATATCCCGAGGATGATTCAGAGCAAAGACGAATGCGGTACTATGGAGAGGTGCTACACCAAAGCACATATACGGGATATCAGGGACCTCGTTTTATGTGTCGCTGCCACAGGGAAACCCATCCTTGATGTAGGAACTGTGTTCGTGATCGGGGCGATTTAGGTGCTTGTATTTGTTATAATGGTTGAATAGCCTGGGACTGTGAGCTCCTACGATGGGATTAAGGCACTGATACCCGACACGAACAGAAGGTAGGATCTAGACTTAGAGGTTCGCATCATAGACTATTTCAAACTTCCAGCTTTTCAAAAATACCAGGATGTAGACAAAATAATTCTAAATACTACACAAACACCACACACACACACACACACACACACACACACACACACACACACACACACATATATATATACATGCATATATATATATACATACATATATACGTACATATATATACATATATACATACATATATATATATACATATATATATACATATATATATACATACATATATATATATACATACATAATTATACATATACATACATATTAATATATATATACATATATACATACATACTTACATATACATACATATATATACATACATATACACACATATATATACATACACATACATATATACATATACATACATATATATATACATACATATACATATATATACATTCATATACACACACACATATATATATACATACACATACACACATGTATATACATATACATACATATACACACACACACACACACACACACATATATATATATAGGATACGATGGATAATCTGTCGTCTAAATTACAAAAATATCGTGAAATACTAAATTTATTCAATAAAATCACCATTGCCTTCAGTTACAGCCTCCAGACGATTTCGAAATTTTTGGCATCTCTTCTGAACGGTCTTTTTGTTTATGTAGGTGAACACTGCCATAACCTTTGCTTTTAGTTCGTCTTTACTGTTACAAAAAGTTTCGTTGGTCTCTTGGTCAACTGCGGCCGCGCGTAATAATCAAGGGAATTGCAGTCTGGGGAGTTAGGTGGCCAAATGTAAGAGGTGATGTGATCACAGAAACTGTCTGATAACCATGACTAAGTGCACCTGCTTGTGTGGCATGGTGCAGAGTCCTGTTGCCAGACATAGGATCTTCTAGTACTCACCCTCTTGACACAAGGCAGCACTACCTCCTCAAAGCACTTGATGTAGACCTCCTTGTTGAGTCTGAGGCCCTCACCAACATCTCTGCCAAACGGAAACGATTTCAAGTAAATATATATGGGAAGTTGATCTCGGAGGTCAGTTGATATTATCATTAAAACTACAGCTTACCATATTTTGGGTCTAGAGAAATAATTTCTAGCAAAATGTAAAGAGATATTGAATTTGCTATGAAGTACAAAACTGTTTTTTGATTTAATAGTTGGTCGGACTGATAACATCTAATTAGATGTTTGCGGAAGTCATTGGAATTAAATTAGTTTATAACTTTAATCATCTGCATGTCAACCAATTAGGTTTTTGGTGGTAATTTTATGTTAGTATCAAATGAACAGAAAAAGAAAGGTAGTGTTGACTATTAAGGTTACTGGAGAACTTGTTGATCCGATTAACTTTAATAGAATTTCGAACTGAACATTTTAATTAATCTAATTTTTTTATGTTTCCCTGTCCATGTATCTCGCCTTGTTCTTATTTAAAACATATCAGTTATTGTTTGCTCTGTCTCTACTAAAGTTTGTATTACGCGACTGTTTCTACTAGAGTCTACACTACCCAGCCCACGGATTGAACTCAGAACTACTATTTCATCAAATGAAAAGACCAACGTTTTAATATATCTAAGGCTATTGGCCTATAACACCTCTTGTACTCTTCTTGGTGAGCAGTATATCATACTTTTTGCGTTTGTGTGCAAACAACAGACAAAAGTCTATTTCGAAGGAGACAATGAAAAATAGGAGTAAGGGCAGTTAATCTTTTCATTTTCTGGACATCCTTTTATTCCCTGAACATTTCGATAAAACTTTGTTAGCCTAATCTATCTCTATCTAATTTTTTCTTCCATTATTTTGGATTCAGACAAAAATGACTTTGTACTCGATAGAAATGTGCAGAAAAGTAAGTCGACCATTAAAACAGAGTTCACAATATGAACATTCCATTTGTCTGTCTAGTCCCTTCCCGGACTTTCGTATTAATTTTTTGACTCCCGAGTCTCTCTTCTTTTGTCTGGCTTTCAACAGCCCCGACCATGACGTTCACTCCATAAAAGATGCCGTGACCACGGTCTCAACTGATAAGATTGATTAATACGAAAAGCTGATTTGTTTATTCGGAGATTCAGCGATCTGCTTGTTTACCTTGGGAAGTTTAAACAGGCAAACACAGGCGACAATCGAAGCTTAAAATTAGCTAAAGAGTAACGGGTATGAAATAACAGAAAGTTACAAAAAATGTCTCTGTCTGTCTGTCTGTCTGTCTGTCTGTCTATACATATAACTTTTTTATTTTTGGTCATTTTGGGAAATTCTGTCAGGTTGAGAATCTTTCACTTCACTTCGTGTATGTAAATTAATTTCCTTTTTTGTTCATCAATTTTATTTTTAAAAAGTACCATTAAATTTATTTAAATCATATGTTCACCATTACTTTCAGTGATATGTTGAGACAATTTTCCTCAGCAAAGCGTTTTACAGCGACCAAAAAAGGCAACACTCGGTTGGTGCAAGGTCAGGTGAATATGAACGACTGTAGTAGAATAAACCAACCGAGATCCAAATATTTTTTCTTGTTTTTTGGTGCAAGGTCAGGTGAATATGAACGACTGTAGTAGAATAAACCAACCGAGATCCAAATGTTTTTTCTTGTTTTTTGGTGCAAGGTCAGGTGAATATGAACGACTGTAGTAGAATAAACCAACCGAGATCCAAATGTTTTTTCTTGTTTTTTGGTGCAAGGTCAGGTGAATATGAACGACTGTAGTAGAATAAACCAACCGAGATCCAAATGTTTTTTCTTGTTTTTTGGTGCAAGGTCAGGTGAATATGAACGACTGTAGTAGAATAAACCAACCGAGATCCAAATGTTTTTTCTTGTTTTTTGGTGCAAGGTCAGGTGAATATGAACGACTGTAGTAGAATAAACCAACCAAGATCCAAATGTTTTTTCTTGTTTTTTGGTGCAAGGTCAGGTGAATATGAACGACTGTAGTAGAATAAACCAACCGAGATCCAAATGTTTTTTCTTGTTTTTTGGTGCAAGGTCAGGTGAATATGAACGACTGTAGTAGAATAAACCAACCGAGATCCAAATGTTTTTTCTTGTTTTTTGGTGCAAGGTCAGGTGAATATGAACGACTGTAGTAGAATAAACCAACCGAGATCCAAATGTTTTTTCTTGTTTTTTGGTGCAAGGGCAGGTGAATATGAACAACTGTAGTAGAATAAACCAACCGAGATCCAAATGTTTTTTCTTGTTTTTTGGTGCAAGGTCAGGTGAATATGAACAACTGTAGTAGAATAAACCAACCGAGATCCAAATGTTTTTTCTTGTTTTTTGGTGCAAGGTCAGGTGAATATGAACAACTGTAGTAGAATAAACCAACCGAAATCCAAATGTTTTTTCTTGTGTTATTCTTTCTGTATGTTGTCTTATTTTTCAACTTAGATAATATGTAAATACCAGAATAAATGGTAATCAAAATGGGTAATAATTACTGGATACTATGGATGAGCAACAATTACTTTGTCTATTTAAAGGAAAGTTGTTTCACTGTGTCGTGCAAGAAAGTTTTTCTCGTCATAACCCATTTTACACGTCTATAAATATACCATTCTACATCTACATTGAATTATGTTTCCAATCTGGTTTGCTGCTTCTACTGCACATCTCGATATTTTTGACAAAATCCAAAGAAGAATCTGTAATGTAATCGATCTTGACTTGGCATCTCGACATCGGTAACTTTCTCACTGACGCGACGTGGCTTTTCTCCAAGCAATTGTTGTGACAAACTTTTTCCTTAGTGCATGAATTTAAGCGTGCTACTAGATTGACAACTAGGTCTCACACTTTTACTGTTGAACTAACTAAATACAGCCGTCATTTCTATTGTAATAGTTCATTTTTTCGCACTTCTCGCCTGTAGAACTCCCTTCTGATTTTTAATTTTTCCTAAAACCTCCAATCTTCAAAATTTTAAATCGCCATTTTCTGTCTTTCTAAACCCTGTTACTTTATTTTCCTTTTCCTCGCTTCTTTTCGCTAACGTCTTCACATTCTCTTTCATTTCCTTTTGTGTCCTAGTGACAATATCGCCTTGCTTAGAGTGAAATGACTTTTTGTCACCCGTCAGAGTTTATTTAAAGAGAGCAATTAACCGAACATAGGAAGAATCTTCACTAGGTTTTTAATAAATTGATTTATATGGAGATTACCTATCAAAGTGATTAAGATAATCAAACTGATGGTTTTCAAGTGAATGGAATCTCTACGTTTTAAAAGGGACAATCCTACAGAAACACAAAGAACTTTAACAAATTATTAAAACAAAAACACATCATGCGATGACTTCCAACAGCAGAAACAAACAGATTGCATATGGAGAGAAAATAATGACATAACTAATATGTTGATTTCTACATTACTTTAAATAAAAGGTTTGGTAGAAAAGTCCCACCAATACTAGAAACAGCGATAACGGTGGACTTGAAAAACTTATTTTCCTTAAAAAACTGTTTTAAGAGAATTTCAACCAAACGTAACGCTAATTGTTCGGTCAATGAGTGCCGAATGTTTCCTTATAAGGAGACAGCTCATATTATCGTTACCATGAAAGATGAGAGCACATACTACACATTGATCCCATGCCGATGGTCAAGTAGTGTATGGCGTCAACTGCCCCAGGTCTCATACTGTATGATGTGTGCCTTAACTGGCCGTAAGTTAAATTGTTATCATATCAGTCGATGTCATTTTCGTGAATGCCTTTTGTTTCGCCTTTCTTCTATCTCCCGGCTAAGAAAAGAAAAAAATATATACACACGGAAATATTCTCCAAATAACTATTCCGAGGTTCAAATCCCAGGTCCGTCGATACTTAATTTAACGTTTGTGCATAAGGAACACTTACAGTGTTACAAGTGAAGAAAAATCTTGAGTAGCATTGGCTACTAGGTCAATGTGTGCCGAACGTTTCCTTATAAGGAGACGACTCATATTACCGTTACCATGAAACGTTACTACACATTGATCCCAGGCCGATGGTCAAGTAGTGAAGAAAAAATTCGTGTAGCATTGGTTACTAGGTCAATGAAGGCTGAATATTTCCCTATAAGTAAACAATTAATATTAACATTACCACTAAAGGTGAGAAGAAAATATAATTTACTTTTTATATAATCTACTTTATTTCGGGAAAATATTTAATTTCAAATTTTTATTTTTCTATGTGAACAGACATTTTTTACCTATTCTCCATTGTATGTATACTTAACATCAGGAAGAGGCAGTTGAAATTTCGTAATGAGGAAGGATGGTTTGGAAAATCTGATACCCACAAGATAGATTGATGGAAAGGAAGGCAGAGGAAAGCATTCTTTGACCATAAGAACAAGCCAAAACATTTTTTATACCATTTTATTCGAACATATTTTGACATTCCTTTTTTTGATGTGTCATGTCTCTTCTGGACGTGGGCGATCATGGACAAGTCCAACGCTTTATTCTTTTTAACTTTTAGTAATGTTTGTGTTGTTACTATCTTTCTCACTCTCTGTTCTTCCAACTATTTACACAAACACGTCAGATTGGTTACTCCTTGAATCTTCTCTGTCCCTCTTGCCTTCAATATATCATGTGAGTGTCAAATTCTCTAAGCCCTCGATTCTCATTATGTGTCCGAGAATTTTCAGCTCTTTTTCTGATTCTAAGTATAAGTGTCTCTTTTTTTCCCGTTTTCCATAAAACGTTGCCCATATGCTCCGTCCATAATATTCTCAGCATCCTTCTGCAGAACCACATATTTGTTGCCTCAAGTCTCTTCTTGAGGAAATTATCAAACATTAGAACAACGAAAGATATTTTTTAAAAGCTAAAAGAAAAATTTTAACTAACAGGAAAATTCCGTTGCAAGCAAAGAAAAGAATGTTGAACTGCTATGTAATATCAATCGACTTACATGGCAATGATTGATGAACAATTTCTAACAGATGCACAGGAGACTTGAGGCAACACATATTTGGTGGAGTTATCTGCGTATCGATAGGAATTTCAGCCTAGGATTAGTGTAGTTTCAGTGCACGCTGCCTTGGAATAAAGCCTCTTCCCTGTAATTCTACATATTATCTCAGCGTATGAAAAGAGAAAAACATTATTTTACCATATAGTCACCAACAATGTATATGCTATTTCCCAACGATGACAATTGTATTAGTTGACACGCGGAATGTGAGTTGTTCTATATATTGCTGCTGAAACACATGAAAACTTGCCTGTGATCACATACACTGTTTAGTTTCCCTAAGTATTCAGTAACAGAAATGTGCTTCTACAGAAAAAGGCTGGTTTTAGGGAAAATGGAAACAAAAAGGAAACTCATACTTAATATCAGAAAGATGGAACTGAAATTTCTGGGGCACGTAATGAGGAAGAAGAGCTTGAAAAATCTGATACCCACAGGATAGAATAAGTGAAAAAGGGACAGAGGAAAGTATCACGTAACATACATGATGAGTTTGTGTAAATGAATGATAAAGCAGGGTTCGGAAGAAATAACAGAAAGACGAAATGTATTAAGAGGTACAAGTAACAGGAAGATGGGAAGCGCCATGATAGCCTACGTCCTGAAGGGTCAAAAAGTATTCAGTAAGTACTGATGAATGTTAATAGGGGAAATTATTTTTGCATCGAGTAATGCAATGATGCATATCAGTTTCATATGCATTTTTATGTCAGACGCCATTTTACCAGCTACTATCTGTATGAAAGCTAGAAAAAATGTGTTATAGGCAGAAAGTTTCAACTTCTGCTGCCATACCAACACCCACTTATTATTATGGGTCAATATAATACAATAGTAAGCATTACTTTGGGTGTGACTATTATTATATATTGATAAGAACTCAGTTTGATTGTGGCAGTTGTTGATTTTGTTTGGAGGTTTAACGACCTATCAATCCTTATGGGATCATTTAAGGTCATAACAAATGATTTTGGGTAAGGTCATTTTATTTTTACAACATTTTTCTTTTCGAGTATCAAGATTCATTGGGATTTGTTTTTTTTTTTAGCAGGGTCTCCACGTCCATAACTGGAGGGAAGGGACGGATTAATACCTTTCCCAAAGGTACCAGTACTTAAGTGAATGGAGGGTATTCAACTGGAATTCGAACTCGGCTCACCGATTTCTCTTTCCAAGCCGATATCCACTGCACCACAACGCACATCCGTCACTATACGCTTACAGCACCTGGTATTCCCAAGCGGTTACCCATCTAAGTACTGACCAGGTTCAACGTTTCTTAACTTCGGTGATCGAGCGAGAACCGGTGTATTCAACGTGATAGGCCGTAAGCCCCAGTTATTGAAAGTTCATCATAGATAATTCATATTTCCAAGAGACATTCATGTTAAATAAAAACATGAGATTTTCTTGTAAGAGAAAAAAAAACATGGAAAGCAAGTAAAGAGAGTTTCTGTAAGGTAAAACGTATACATCATTTTATATTCTTCTTCTTTTTTGTGCCGTGTCCCTTCTGGAGATCGCGGCTCTCCACAATTTCTCATTACTTGTAGCTCATCATAATTTTTACCTTTTTGCTCTCTCACCCATACACTGCTCTGCCATTCATTCACTGAAGCTCGCCAACTATGTTATACGTTGCTTTCCTCCGTCTCTCTCGCCTTCAATCTGTCCTGCGAGCATCAAATTTTTCAAGCCCTCTTTCTTCATCAACTGTCTCTTTCTGGTATTATGTGTCCTTGTTGTTGCCATTCTCTCTAGAATTTCGTCGTTGCTCACAGGTCCTGCCCATGGTGTCATCAGCATCTTTCTGTAGAACCACATTTCTATTGATTCGAGTCTGTTCTTCATCTGTAAGGAGATTGTCCGCATTCACTGGATTGATGCTACATAACAGTTCAGTATTCTTTTTTGTTTCAAGCAATATTTTCCTGTTTCTAAATACTTTGCTCGGCTTTTGGAAGGCCTCTTTCGCTATCCCAGTGCGTCGCACTTTATGACCCCTGTTAAAACCCTTTTCAGATATCTAACTTGTTGCACCTGTTTGATTAGAGTACCTTCACTCTGCAATTTACGTTTTGGGCTGTTCATTTTGCTAACAACTGTACATTCAGTCTTTTTGGAATTGATGATTAGTCCTTTCTTCTCGCTTTCCTTCACAACCATCTATAGAAGTTTCTGTAGCTTCTTTTCTATGTCTGCTAATAACTCTGTGTCATCTGCATATCTTATTTCGTTCAGATTGTAGTCGCCAAAAATGTATCCCGGTAGGACCTCTAATTCTCACAGAATGGTCTCGCTATAGAGGTTGAAAATGTTTGGTGAGAAGATGCATCCTTGTCATACACTCATTTTTTTTATTAAAGTATATTTATTGATATCATTTCCTATCGGTATGCAGATCGTTTGCTGACAGTATAGGTTCTGGATTATTTTAATATAATTTCCATAGATGTCAAGGTTATCAAGTAGCTGCAGCAGTTCTTTGATGTACTTTATCAAACGCTTTTGCATGATCTATAAAGCATAGGTATACATCCTTTTGCATTTGTATTGCTCTGCAGCTCATAAATGTGTCGGGGGATAATGAGATGTAAGATGCTCCAAAAGTAGCGCTTCTTGGTTAATGTTACATGCTTTGCTTTGAATATGGTTTTGAATATTGCTGTCATATCTGGTCTGGTGTTCTTGCTATATATTTATAGATTCTTGATAAAATCCAGAAAAGAATCTGCAATGTTATTAGTCCTGATATGTCATTTTGGCTTCAGTCTCATTTCCACAGGCGTAATGTAGTTTCTCTGTGCCTTTTTTATAAACATTTTCATAGTAATTGTTCAAGTGAACTTTCTGAATTAGTACCTAGACCTTAGGAATTTAAGCGCAGTACTAGATTGGTGGCTAGGTCTTATAGTTGAAATGGCTAGATATAACCGTAAGTTCTATTCTAACAGTTATTATCTATTGCACTTCCTGGTTGTGAAACTTTCTTGCTTCCTAGTCAAAGTTGATAGAAATATTATACAATTTCAATCGCTATTTTCTGTCGGTTTAATGCTTGTTCTTTTATTGTTCTCTCTCCTTAATAGTAATTTTCTTATATTCTTTAACACTCAGTAACCCGTTGCGTCCTAGGGGCTGTATTGCATTGCTTGGGGTGAAATGATTTAAAAAATGTAGTTATCACAACTATATCTTTTAATAGAGCAAGTTTTCTGTTAAAAACATTATTCTTTCCACATGGTTACCAAAATTGGCTTTATATTTTCATCAACGATGAACATTACATTTTCATTTCGTGGACCAAGCAAAGCCACCCAAAACATGGTTTGTCAAAAAGCATAATACCTACTGCCTAAATGTGCAGAAATTCACTATTTCGTCTCCGTAAGAGTTTAGCAATAGTCGTTGAATGTAAATGAGTGGAATTTATTTAGTATCATTAAATACTATTTTTTCCCCAGTACAATGCCCAAGAGTCATTCACGATAGAGTAATTACCGAATAAGAGTGTTATCAGGGCGTAAAGTGAGTAGAAAAAGTACATACAAAATATGCCAGATAGATAACGACTGATTTGAAGAGGTTAAAATTGTAATGATTGGGAAGCATCCTCCCGGGAGTCTTTTCCACAAAGTGACAGTTTTAGAATTGAATTTGAGTTTGAGTTTTGTTTAACTGCATATTAACCTCTATGGGTTATTTAATGCTAAAAAGTTGGGGTTTTAAGGTATTTTTTAATGTTCAGTTATAATGAAAAGATTAATTTAGTCAGATTTAAGTGAATTTTTTTTGTTTTTATTCTTTTTTTAATCTTAGACAACTGAAAATGTCTTCTAGTTTTGTATTCAAAAATGTTTTGCTGAGAATAATTTTTTCCTTCAAAAATGTGTTATGGTAATAATTTGTTCTTGAAAAATGTATTGTTTGTAATATTTTTCCTTCAAAAATGTATATTTTTCTATAAAAGTTTATTTTTATGTATATATTCCTATAAAAGTGTATTTTATACTTTCATAGTGATTTGACCCCAGTTTGGGTGTTAACTATTTGCCCATAGCTGGGACCCTAACAGGTGCTACCACTCCGAACCAGGGTGGACCTAGGAATCAACAAAAATTAAGAGGTGGTTCCATGCTCCTCACAACCTCCCAATTAGAGGCCTTGCTAGCGGTTTTAGAATTGAATGAAATTTTCTCTTTACCAATGGAATACAAAAGTAATAGCAATGATTTGACAAGTGATAATTTTGAATTCAGCGATACAGCTTTGCATTGTGTGCGCTTTCATGTCAAGCAGCCTTTTATCAAACTTTCACCTGTATCTACATAAAAAATATTGGTTATCGACAAGGAGGTTCATCCTCTACTGCTATACCATCAATATCTGCCGTCATGGGGAGACGATCTCAGCATGCAGCACTGTTGAGAAATGACTGAAAAACTTCTAGGTACCTCCACTAAATTTTGATATCTAAGGTTTAAAATTAATTTAAAGAAATGAAAATGCATTCTTGAAGCTTTCTTTTTAACTTTAATGGAAAGTCAAATGATTAAATTTACTATTTCCAGTAAGCAAAACACACTTGTGTATTTTAAATAGAAATTATATTGACTAGAAAAATTTTTTATTGCTTTTAGTAAAATCATTCAAATTCACCATTTTGGCACATTTGTAAACGAATACACGACTTTAAAAATCGTGCAAAAATAAAATAAATATATTTGAGACACGTTATTTGAAGAAAATTAGCAAAATTAAAGTTAAATTATTCTGATTTGAAACAAATATTACTTATTTATAGCATAAAACGTAGAAAACAAGCATTTCATAAGCATGGAGTCATATTTTCTAACGTGTTGTGTGATT
Source organism: Ascarosepion bandense (assembly GCA_037127315.1). Taxonomy (NCBI): domain Eukaryota; kingdom Metazoa; phylum Mollusca; class Cephalopoda; order Sepiida; family Sepiidae; genus Ascarosepion; species Ascarosepion bandense. The sequence goes on from JBBBDQ010000976.1 coordinate 275,169, forward strand.
TATTGACAGCCTGACGTATTGAAAAGTTAAGTATGGTGGAGCAGAATTGACATAAATTTACGAATTCTAAATGAACACTTTGTTTTATTGGTTTTAAGAGGTAGGCAACCCTTAAAATGTGACTTTTTAATGATAATATAATGTATGAACTACCATACTTACAAAAATAGGAATGTTTGCACACTAATTTAAAAAAAAATATTTTGAAAATCTTGGTGCAAAATGATTTGTATTACGCTTTTCTGTTTTTGATTAGTGAACAACAACAGCAACAACAACAACAACAACAACAACAACAACAATAATAATAATAATAATAATAATAATAATAATAATAATAATAATATCACCTGACCGATTCAAAGTAATGCAGAATTATAAAAGATTTATATATTATAAATTAAAATTTAAAAAAAAATGAAATCAGTTCTTGTAAAAATACATTATTCCTAAAAATGTTCTTAAGACAATAGTCTCTTATTTATAAAAGCAGTTAAAAGCTTTTCTAATTAAAAAAATCTCATGGTTTTATTAAATTTTTCATTTTACGACTTGGAGCAGATTTTCTGGAAATTAGTAGAAGTTAAAAAAAAAGATTTAATTCTTTAAGGAGTTCTGCTTATAAATAAAAAATAAAATAAATTAAAAAAACTTCGGATGTAAATTTAATTTATCAAAATTTCATGATTAAATAAATTAAAATATTGTTAAAATATATTTTTAACAAGATTTTCTAAAAAATAAAATTTCAAAAATAATCTAATTCATTTGTGAATAAGTCATGAAATTTTCATTAAAATTCGAGAATTATTTGATTTTTGCAAGAATTTCCAAATCACCTAAAAAATCGCAAAAACACTAATCGTAAATATTACGTCGACTGCTGATGTAAAAAAACAAGATTTTTTTACCAAAATTTCGAACGTGCTAGAAAGGATTTTAAAAATTTATGAAACAAAAAAATACTTTGATCTTTGCTATTAATAATAACATAAGCATTTTGACAATAAAACTTTGTTTTTATTAAGTTTGGGGCATTTTTCATCATGCTATGCTGTTTTGTTTTGTTTTTCAGCGAAAAAGTGTAGATATCTGCTTACTACGGATTGATCTTGTAAGTGAAATTGAAGTCACAAGTTAAGTATAACTGCCTACTGTTCATGTCTACCCAAGAATAGAACTGGAAAAAAAAAAAAAAGAAAAAAAAAAAAAGGAAGTCAGAAAAGAAAGTATGAAAGAAGGAAATAAAGAGGAAAGCCAAGAGAAAATCGATGTAAGGAAATAGTATTGGTGGGGAGGGACACAGCGGAAAGAAAAAAAGCTAGTGTAAAGGAAAAGAGTGATAATAATAAGAGAAAAACGAAGAGTAAAGAGGGATTAGGGTATAATGAAAGGAAAGAAATAAAACGAAAAGAAAATAAACAAGATAGAGAAAGAGGGAAAATAATAAGAAGAGGAAATGAAGAGAAAGATAAAGAAAGAGGGAAAATAATAAGAAGAGGAAATGAAGAGAAAGATAGAGAAAAGAAATGGGCAGGAAGAAACAGAGAAGAAAGGAAAAAAAGCAATGAAGAAGAGAAAGAGGAAAATAAGGTACAAAGTAGGGGAAAATGAAGAGAAAAGAGGAATTAAAGGAAATGAGGGGATAGAGAAAAAAGAACAAGAGGTGAAAAAGGGAAGAGGAAAAGAGGAATAAGAGGAAAACGAAGAAAAAAAGGGAAGAGAAAAACGAAGAGAAAAAGGGAAGAGGAAAAGAGGAATAAGAGGAAAACGAAGAAAAAAAGGGAAGAGAAAAACGAAGAAAAAAGGGAAGAGAAAAACGAAGAGAAAAAGGAAAGAGGAAAAGATGAATAAGAGGAAAACGAAGAGAAAATAGAATGGGGAGGGGAAGGAATGGCAATAACAAAAGACAGAAAAGCCTGCTGTCTTGAGTTTTTGTATGTTTTAAGTGAAGTTTTATTTAATATTTCATTTTTTGGAATGTGACGCATAATTTATATAGGAAGGCATGTCGCCAGATTTTACACTATAGAAAAGAAATTATTTAAAAAATGTAAACTGAATAAAGAACTTTTTTTTAAAAAGTTGCTTATAACTGTTCACGCGTGTGTGCGCGCGATTTTATTTGTCACTGTGTTTGTGATCTTTGCCCAAAACAGTTAAAATTGTCGTTAACGGTGAGAGGAAACGAAATATTTGTAATTGTTATATTTTTAGTGACAGAAGGAGCAAAGCACGCTTGAATGTGTGTAATAGAAAATTAATAAAAAGAACAGCCGTAGTCGTTACAGAAGAGGTGAATGAAGTTTATCAAAGTGCATGTTCCTTTTATGCAGTCTTGAGCCATGTTTTATACACATAAGATCAATTGCATTAGAAATTATATAATTTAAAAGTTGTTTTTTACTCTGTGCTCAAGGTCATCGGTATTTTTAATGTGCTAATTGTTAACTTTTTGGAGGTGTTCTCTTCTAGGATGTGCGTTATGGTGCAATGGATATCCACTAGGAACGACAAATCGGGGTGCCGAGTTTGAATTCCAGCTGAATTCCTTACATTCACTTAACTTGGGAAAGGTATTAATCCATCTCTTCCCTCCAGTTATGAGTTAAATAATAGAATAGATTAAGTTCTGTAGCCTTGGTTGGCAACCAGTCTACCGCAGAATGCAATGGTAACCTACTGTGGGATAATCTTCTTTCCAGTCAGTCTCTTTCGAGACATGATCGCCCAAAGCGTGTATCACGTATGGCACTTAACTGACTGACTCTTCTTCTATGTGGAGAGTCCGTTCAAGTCGTAGGCGGTTATGTCTCTCTACAAATCTCTGTCCTTTATAGCTCTTAGTAAGTTTTACTTTTTCGTTATATTCTCTCTGTTCTGCCAACCATTTACACAAGCTCGTTAAGTTAATAATTGCTAATTTCCGCTGTCCTTCTCCTTGCCTTCAATACTTTCTTTTTGAAACACCAGTTCCTGTGCGATCATCGAAGTTAAGCTACACCGAGTCTGGTGAGTACCTAGATGGATAACTGCTTGTAAATACCAAGTGCTTTAAGCTTAGACATGCGGGTGGTGTAATGAATAATGGATTGGAATTGAAAATCGGAGAGCCGAGTTCCAATTCCAAACAGGTTTATTATATTCACTCACGAGCAAATACCCTTGGTAAGGCATGAATCCATTCCAGATATGAGTTAATTACTAGGACTTCTATAAATAAATTATCTCCAAAATAATTCTCACAATCTGAAAATATTTTCTGGGTTCAACTAATCTGAAAAAGGTTGATAAACTGTAAAAAAACTAATCAATCAACGCGTCCTGTGTGTGCCAAATCCTCCAAGTCCTCTTTCCTTATTATATACTCTAGGAATTCCAACTGATTCTTTCTGATTTGAGGCATAAGTATCCTTTTTTGTTTCCATTTTCTCTAAAACTTCGTCGTTTCTCATGTGTTCAGTTCATAATATTCTCAGTAGTTTTCTGTAGAATCACTTTTCGCTTGCCTCAAGTTTCTTCTTCACCTGTAAAGAGATTGTTCAGCATTCACTGCCATATACGAGGACAGATATTTCATATCAGCCCACTAATCCCGGAACGGAAGCAAGACACGTGTTATCATTACGGCATCCTGTGATTGAAGAGAGAGCGGAAAAAAAAGAGTGAGAAGTAGAGTTTGAGCCCTTTCTGTATTCTGCTATATACCGCATCACATAGTGGGCGTTAAGAGAAGTCCTCTGACACTCAAGATGGGGTAATCTATAAAAATTTCCTACTTTCTAGGAACAATTAGCCTTTCACATATTAAGAATTAGCAGTATAGCCCGGCGTTGCTCGGGTGTAATGAATGCTTTGAAACTAATCCATGGTCCTGGAGCTCAGACTCTTTGGACGTTGGCACGAAAGACTAAAAGGCAATAGTTGTTTCCAGTTAAAGCGAAACCGTAGACTGAAAGAAAAATGAATGGATGTAAGTCAAATTTTGATTTCCTGGTATCGATATCAAATAAGTTTTTTTCGTCGTAAACTGAATTCTGAAGGCTAAATAAGTCCTCTGAATAAATGGTATCATGGCTGAGACTAAGAACTACAATTATACCTACTTAGAGCCAAACCCGAAGCAAAAACTAAAATAAAAGGGCTGCAAAAAAAAACATACACGCATACAGGCAGATAAACAGACACACACACAAACATTTTGCCTTTTATATATATATTATCGATTTTTTGCACTATTGTAAGAACTGCAACCTTGAAACTTCTGAATATCGTTCTTTATGTCTTTGTCTATGAGTGTATCAAATTTGATTAAAATCGGACCACTCCTTCTATAACCCGATTTTATCGATTATCGATTTTCGATATTTATCGGGTGTACCTCGACACAAAACCTAGCTAAGAACACTCGCAGACGCTTATAGTACATAGCCGTTTCGGAGTCTATAGGTAACAGACACACACACACAGACACACAGACAGAAAATGTTTCATTTATAAATAAGTTTAGATTACCAACAGATAAAAAGATATATTAAAAGATTATATGATATATAAATTCATGGATAGTTTAGATATTAAATCCCTATAACTCAAAGTTGCGATTTCATATTTAATGGTAATGATAATAGTAATATTGGTTGTTTCCTTATAAGGAAATATTCGACATTCATTGATCGAACTGCCAGTATTGTCGCTTAAGATTTATAAAATCTTTCTTTTAAACTTTTTTTTATTTCAGAAAAACAGGTTTCTCCGTAGCTGTTTATCTACATTAGAAAATGTAAATTATTTCCACAACCAACAACCAACATTGCCTGATGAAGAGAATCTATCTCGAAACATAGAAATTTCCTTATCGCAATGTGCAATTAATTCATAATTATATGATTATATTAAGCTCTAAATTATTTATTTTATTGAGCACTGTTTATAACAAAATAAATGCCGGGGTACTAAAAATAGTAAAACCTTGGATCCTCCTCACCTGGATATATATATATATATATTCATTTTTAAACGAGTTATTTCGCTACCTAGGTTTCTACCATGAGTGGTGTCTTCAGGCGATTTTTAATAACTGATTTTACCTTTTACAGTTTTTCTTTTTAGAACGTTCTTGTAACGGTAGTTTATTTGAACATTCAAATAAAACGTTCACCGATCTTTATGAAAGATCACCAATGCATAAATTAAAAAATAGTATCAGATAATACAAAAGTACTGAAAGAATTTTGTCAGAAATAATACCAAAACTTTTTATCAACCTAATACGTAACTATTTTCCGCTATAAAACAGGCCGTACAGAAATATTTAAAGATGTCGCTTTTGGAAAAGAAGCGCTTACAAAGTCGTAAATCAAATGTAAAATGTGTCAAATGAATTAACCATCAGTGAATTTCGAACTCTGACAGGATCATGGCGCACAAACTCAGCATTATTCATACTGTGATAACGCCTGAACCTTTTGACCCCAACGTTTCATTTACCCGGAAGCCAGCGACCGGTATCGTAACCAGAAACGTCCCGCCATTCGCTGTTCCAGTTTTACGGAGAAAATAATTTTTCTTGGGCGAGCGAGTGACTCTTTTTAACTGAAGGAAACTGAAATGAACATCGGGTTTATTGTATTACATCGAATGCCAACCAACCAAATGCATTTGCTCTAATATCTCATTTGACTCGTATACCCAAATTTCTTTTATTTATTTCCCTCTCTATTACACTTCTGTATTTCTCTATCTTTTTCTCTGTATTCTTACTCTCTCTGCCAATCCTATCCCTCGAAGCACTGTTATTATTGTTCTGTAAAAATCCTGAATTGATAATTTCTTTTTAGCGTCTCGCCAAAAAGCAGCAGGTATCGACCTAGTTTACTAAAATAATCCTCACTAAGTGCTAAATGTTTTTTGCTATTTACTACATTAAATTAAATATTAATAGTTACCAAGAGTGCAGTGGATATCGGCTCGGAATCAGTGAAAATACCCTTGGGAAAGGTATTAATCCATTGTTTCTCTCTCCAGCTATGGGTTAAATAGCAGTACAGATTGGGTTCTATAGCCGATATAGACAATCTTGTTTTTGTTTCTTTCACCACAAGCAAAGCAATAAGCCAATAAGGCGCAATGGGGTTACTAAGTGTGAAAGAACACACAAAAAATAAAGCATTATTAAGAAGAGGAGACAATAAAAGAACTGAAATCAAGATGACAGAAGATAAAAATTGGCAATAAATTTAAATTTTTGAAACTCAAAGTTGACTGGAAAGGAAGAAGTTGAAAGAGAGTTCCATAAGTGAGAAGCGCGAGAGAAAATTCTGTTAGCATAGAATATACGGTTAAATCTAGCCATTTCAACTGTAAAATCACGAGACCTTGCGGCCAATCTAGTACTGCGCTTAAATTCATAAAGTCTGGGTACCAAAGAGGAAAGCGCATTAGAAGAGTTAGCATGAAAATATTTATAAAAAAAAGCAGAGAGAAGCTCTGTTACAATGGTGCGAAAGTGGCTGAAGCCGAGATTTAAAGACCAATAACACTGCACATTCATCTTTAAATTTGATCAGGAATCTCTAAATATATAGCAGGAGCACCAGGCGAGATGTGACTGCAATATTCAGTGAATCATGAAAAGAATGAATCCACAAAAATGTTTGAGAATTACGAAGGCTAAATATATGTAATTATCAGAGAAGATATTCGCTGTAGACCAAAGTTTAGCTAAATAGTATCCAGGTTATTATTACTTATGTGAATTCAAGCCTCAATAGATGTTCTACATCTAAGCCGTATAAGCTTAGTTTAGCCGTATTAAGCTTAATTTTGTAAATGTTAAAGTAAATCGCCGTGAAAAAGACGTTCAGCTAGTTTTGTAAATCGTTATTTTATCCTTATTATCTAGGCCGTATTAAAGTAAGTTTAGCATATAAAAATGATTAACTTCTATTGCAGTTATGAGGACGTGAATCGAAAGTTGAGACTTCCGCGTCTCAAAATCTGTTTCTGCGAAGCTGGAAAATGCAGTGCTTCAGTCTGGAAAGAAAAATAAATCAAAAGATTTTTTTTTCTTCTATGTGTCGTGTCCTTTCAATGCGTTGGCAATCATGACTCTCCATAATTTCCTATCCGTTATAGCTTTCAGTATTTTGTCTTTTTGCTATCTCTCCTAATCCTTGTTCTGCCAATTCATTTACTCAACCTCGATGGGCACGTTATACTCTGTTTTTACGGTTCCCCTTGCCTTCAATATATCATGTGAGTATCAAATTTTGTAATCCCTTTTTCCTCATTAACTACCCTAAAAAATTCAACTGCCTTTTAGTGATGTAAAGTATAAGCGTTCTTTTTGTTTCCATTTTCTCTAAAACTTCGTCGTTGCTTACATGAAGTTTTAATAAAATCACTTTCCATTCAAACCGAAAGAGCCTCTTCTACAATCCTCTTTAAGCCTTTAAAATAGGTATCTCGACTAAATCGCTGAAAAAACAGCGTAGTATGAATAAAAATGGGCCCAAACTTAAGAAATACGACATTTTTCCATCAAAATGTTTATGTTATTATTAAGAGAAAAGATCAAAGTATTTTTTAATTATTTAAAACATTTTTTAATCCCTTGTAACACGTTCGAAATTTTGGTAAAAATCTTGTTTTGATTTTAGTTAGCAGGTAACCAAATCGTTACGAGAGTTTACAATGAAAAACGTAATATTACATAACTCAGTTTTTTTCCGGTGACAAACACATTAATTTGGAAATTCTGGCAAAAATCAAATAATTGTCGGATTTTAATGAAACTTTCAGGCCTTATTCACAAATAAATGAAATTATTTTTGAAATCATTATTTTTTAAAAATATTGGTAAAAATATATTTTTTACATCTGTTACCCCGCCTCTACGTGAATTCATGAAATTTTTAATTAAATTTTGTTGCGAAAATTTGTTTTATTAATTAAACGCAGGTTTCAGTGGAGAATGGAAATCTATTATTTTCTTAAATATTTTGCCTTTATTTCCAAAAATCTGCTCCGAACACTAAAATGAAAAGCGCAATATAACTATGACATTATTTAATTTAATAAGCTTTAATAATATAAATTAAAGACATTATAGTCTGAAGAAAAACAAATTTTATCGATTAATAATGAAATTTTAAAAGAACTGTTTTCTTTTTTCTTTTAATTATAATAATCTATAAAGTTTCAAAAATATTTTTAAAGTACTTCAAAGATTTGTCGTGGTTAGTTTATAAAATTTAAGTGAAGATTACATTTACTAATCGAAAGTTAAAAATGTTAATACAATTCGTCGTGCCTTCGTATTTTTAAAATAATTAAAAACTTTTTTGTGTATTTGAAGTTTTTTTGTATGGTAATTTCTATGTGTACATTAAAACGTCGTGTGTTTCAGGGTTTCTTCTTTTTACCGAAAAAATATTGTACAATTATGTCACTTGCGATCGCCATAGACTTATCCTGTATCATCTGTCAATCTGTCAACGCATTTCAATTACTGTAGAAAGATTTTTAAAAAGTTCAACTGTGTGTTTAAGAAATAGTTTTATTTTAAATTTCATGCTATAACTGAGCAATACTTGTGTAAATCAGATTAATTTAACATTAAATTGCTAATTTTCTAAAAATAATGTGTCACAGATGTATATTTTATTTTTGCAAGGTTTTTAAAACAGAGAATTAACTTTTGTTTACAAATGTGTCGATCGCTTAAAAATATCCAAAAACTTGAAAGATTAAAAAAAAAAGGTTTTTAGATTCCAATCAATATAATTTCTGTTTGAAATACACTAGTATATCATTCTGGCTGGAAAAAGTAAATTTAATCATTTATCTTTCAATTAAAACTAAAATAAAAGTTTCAATAAAACTTTTCTTATTTTTAAAAATTCAGTTTAAAAGTTAGTTATCGAAAATGAGTGGAAGTACCTACATTAAAATAGGCAAAGAATTTCTGTTTAACCGAGAGGACATCTTCTCCTGCTTATGAGTTCATGTTACTTTCTCTCAAATTTTTGACACCAACTCTGTTACCACTTTGTTTAATAACTTATAGTGATTTTGATCTCATTTCAGTGAACTTTGCGTTCAAAAACTTCTTATTATGATGTCTTTCGTTTAAAGCTTTTCAATTGAACCCATTTTTATTTAAGATTTTGACACATATTATTTCACTCAACCATAATGATATTTATATTTACCTCGTCCCCCCCCCCCCCACCGACTAAGACGTGGATGTAAAACAGGGTCGTGGTTTTGTGTGGGAAGCCCGAATATGTGCGCACGGGCAAGATCTAAAACTTCACTTTACCATTATATATTAATGCGTACATTTATTAAAAATCTAGGTACCTCTACTAATTCGTGATACCTAAAGTTTAAAATTATTTTTATAAATAAAACAGCTTCCTTGAAGCTTTCATTTAAAGCTAAAGGATTAAATTTACTATTTCCAATAAGGAAAATACTTTTGTGTATTTCAAACAGAAATTATATTGATTAGAATCGATTCTTTTTTTTAAATAACTGATTTTATTTAGTTGTCTTTCATTGCAATAGAATTTTCTTTTTTAATAAATCTTCCAAAAATAAAATATACATTCTGAAACTTTATTTGATAAATATTAGCTGAAATAAAGTATAATTAATCTGAACTGAAACAAATATTATTTAGTTTAAGTTCAAAATAACACAGAAATGTATTTTTAAATCAAACAGTAGCTGTGTTTTTGACCAACATCGCTGTTTTACGTGACTGACGAGGCGATGAGAGATGATGACATATTGATTGTTGTTCGACCTTATCTGTAAAACATAATTTAAGAAAATGACGTAAGCGCTATTTTTATATAATTTTTAAGTACTCAGTAATCTTAAAAATGTTGGAAAATATTCTCCGTAATTTAATTTCAGGAATGCTGATTTTAAATTCACTATAGTCATCGCTCTTATTTTTTGATAATGTCGCCTATGGTCGACCATACTTTCAAAACTGGACATCTTACATAATATTTTATATGCATAAAAAATTAAAAATTATTTGAAAAACATTGGTTCAAAATGATTTGTATTAGGCTTTTCAATTTCTGATTGGTAAATGTAATTTTCACTTAATAACAATGTCACCTAACGAATTTTAAAAGATTAAATAAAATAGAAACAGTTCTTGAAAAAAAAAATCATTATTCATCGTAATTTTTTCCTTAAAACAACAACAAAAAAAAAATTGAATGATTTACATTCTCCAAGGAGTCCTGCTTTTAATTAATAAAACGAATTTTGGGATGAAAATTTAATTTCTCGAAATTTCATGAAATTAAGTAACAGGGAGATAACATATGTAAGAATATATATATTTTTACCAAGATCTTCTAAGAAAAAATACTTTCATTCATTTGTGAATAAGATTTGAAGATTTCATTAAAATCCAACAATTATTCGATTTTTACAAGAACTTTCAAATCAATGCGTTTTTCACCGAAAAAAGGCGCTAAAACACTAATCTTAAATATTACGTCGATCGCTAACGTAAAAAAATGTAATCAAAATTTCGAGAAATTAAATTTTCATCCCAAAATTTGTTTTATTAGTTAAAAGCAGGACTAATTGGAGAATGTAAATCATTCAATTATTTGTTGTTGTTGTTGTTGTTTTAAGGAAAAAATTACGATGAATAATGATTTTTTTAACGACAGATTTTTGTTAACGCCAGATCGCAGGGTCAGCATGCTTTTTACGCGAGTTTTATCTAGTTAGTATATTTTAACTTAGTAGCAGATCTGGAATCAAACCTTCATGGCTTTTGCTTGTTGGACGACGTCAAGGATCAAATTCACTATGTGTGCCACGAAGATCGAATATATTCTCTAATATATTTTTTTAATCATTTTTACCCCAAGCAAGGCATTTTACTGCCACTGTTTCGCAGGGGGTTACTTAGGGGAAAGTGATGAGAAAGATGGGTTAGTTATAGGAAATGTTAGAAGGAGGGTAATAGACTAATGAGAATACCGAGTGGGGGTGCAGTAGATGGAGAAAGAGCTTGAGCAAATGGATGCTAGTTAGTGAGATAGGAGATGTCTATTGACCTTACATTTAAATTCCTGGAGATTGTAGCTGTTGGGGAAGCAAGTATATGGAAGGGAATTCCACAGGCGGGAAGTGCGTGAAAAGAAGCTGTGAAAAGAGTAGAAATTGCGGTTACATTTTATCGGTTTCACTGTAAAACGGTAATATACATGATTAGCAGTGTATCCGCTGAACAAAAGCTCTAAGTTGTATTATATGTCGTCCAGTGTTTGCTGTTAAGTTAAAGGTGTAAGTGCCTCTCTGTTGTTTGTAATATTAATTGGAGTTAAGAGTCTTAGGAATAGTTGAGTGGCGTTAACGGCTAAGTTACAACCAGCTGCGTGAAAGACGATAGTTTCCGGCGTAAGAAAATAACTGCATGTTGTTTCCAACACGTGTAAGAGGTGGAGAATATAATCTGGAAGGTGCAAAGGAAGATTATTTAAATGTCTTTTTTCTTTCTTTTTTTTATTAAAGAATCACTTGAGTCAAGTTCTAGAATAGGCGAATTATTCGTTTGTTTGTTTGAGTTTTGCAATTTTATGTTTACAGCAGCGGAAGTAAAGTATTTTAATCACTCCATTGTACAGATGTGCGTTGATGGGAGTAGGTATGAGTTCACCTACAACGGTAATCTTCGGCTGTAGACCGACGATTAATGTAGTAATCTTGCAAGCTGATGATCGTGTTCTTTTTGTTATTTCGCCAGAACTTGGATATCGGGACTAGGAAGAACTTATATTTACGATCCATCCCTAAAGATGCTGGAAAAATAGTCGGTTACTTGTCAGTCAGTTAAGTGCCGTACGTGATACACGCTTTAGGGACATGACTGACTGGGCAGAAGATTATCCCGCAGTAGTTTGTCATTGTTTTCTGCAGTAGACTGGTTGCCAGCCAAGGCTATAGAACCCAATCTGTCCTATTATTTAACCTATAACTGGAGGAAAGAGACGGATTTTCCAAGGGTATTTGTGCACAAGTGAATGTAAGGAATTCAACTATAATTCGAACTCGGCTCCTCGAGTTGTTCCGAGTCGATATCCACTGCACCACAACGCACATCCTCATTTGTTACTTGTACCGATCCAGAAAATACCTGACTTTTCCTACCATGCTTTGTCTTTATAAAAACAAGATCAGCTCAAAGATGCATTCATGCTACCATTTCTGGGCTGGCGCTATTTAATCTTCACTTGTTAGTGTACTTAATTCAATAGTGAATACTAGTTTCTTACATCGACTATTATAGTTTGATAATTTCAGCTCAAAATCAGCTAATAACTACATTCCATTTATCGATCTTCGTAGATGCCTCATGGATAATTTATAATTAAGTGTTTCATTTAGAGACTGAGGTATTAGAGTGACTGATATGTGATAATAATATTCATTGTGAATTAGGTATTTTGGTAAATGGGATACATTTGCTTGCTTGTGTCGGTAAATGCGACTTGCTAAGTTAGTGTCAAGAAAAATGAAGACCGACATCTTAAATCTTTTTCGTATTGGCCGTGTGTAAAACTTTATTTGCTTGTGTTTAAATTAGGCACTTCCACTCATTTTCGATAACTAACTTTTAAATTGGATTTTAAAAAATAAAAAAAGTTTTCTTTAAACTTTTATTTTAATTTCAATTGAAAACTAAATGATTAAATTTACTATTTCCACTAAGCAAAATACTTTGGTGTATTCCAAACAGAAATTATATTGACTGGAATATAAAATTTTGAGTTTTTTAGAAATTTTTAAATTTTTCAGACATTTGTGAGTGATCAGCAAAAGTTAATTCTTGGTTTTTAAAATTTTGCAAAAATAGAATATAAATCTGTGACACATTATCTTTAGAAAATTAGCAAATTTAATTTTAAATTAATCTGATTTACACAACCATTAATTTTAGTATGAAATTTAGAATAAAACTATTTCTTCAACACAGAGTTGAACTTTTTGACCTGTCCGTCGTATTTGAAATGTGTTGACAGCTCGCCAGATGAAAGATAAGGTAAGTGTATGGCTATACAAAGTTTTCCCCGTAAGAGGAAGAAACCCTGAAACACATGACCTTTAAATGTACACATAGAAATTACCATACAAAAATAAAACTTCACACACACACACACACACACACACACACACACACACACACACACACACACACACACACACACACACACACACACACACACAAGAATAATTGAAAATTATTTTAAAAATACGATAGCTAGAAGATTTGTACTAAGCTTTTCAATTTTCGATTAGTAAATATAGTCTTCACTTCATAACCTACCAACCTTATGTTTACAAATCTTGGAAATATTTTAAACATGTTTTTGTATCTTTATAAATTATTATAATAAAAAAACAAAAATGAAAACAATTCTTTTTAAATTTTATTATGAATCGAAAAAAGTTTTTTCTTCAGATCATAATGTCTGAAATTTATATTATTTATTCAAGCAAATAAAAGCTTATTTAATTAAATAATGTCATAGTTTTATTGCATTTTTTCTTTTTACTATTTGGAGTAAATATTTGGTAAAAAGGGCTAAATGGCTTAAAAAAAATAATACATGATTTACATTCCCCAACGAGTCCCGCGTTTAACTAGTAAAATCAATTTTGCTTACAGAATTTAGTTTCTTGAAATTTCATGAATTTACGTGGAGGGAGGGGGTTACAGTTGTAAAAATAAATAATTTCACTAATATCTTTTTTTAAAATAATGATTTAAAAATAATTTACTTCATTTGTGAATAAGTCCTGAATGTTTCATTAAAATCTGACAATTATTTGATTTTTGCAAGAATTTCAAATTAATATGTTTGTTACAGGAAAAAAACTGCTTTATGTAATATTACGTTTTCCATTATAAACTCTCATAACAATTTGACTCGCAGATAACAAGAATAAAAAACAAGTTTTTACCAAACGTTTGAACGTTTTAGAAAGGATAAAAAAAATTGAAAAATAGTTAAAAATGCTTTAATCTTTCCTCATAATATTAACATGAACATCTTTATTAAAACAATCGTTTTTTATTGTTTGTAACCTTTTTTCTTCATACTATTCTGTTTTTCAGTGTACATTAAAAAGGTATGTGTTTCACGGTTACTTCCCCTGACAGGAAAAAAATTACACAATGTTGTCAACTCTGGTTGCCATACACTTAACTTATCAGGCATCTGCCTGGCTGTCATCACATGTCAAAATATACGGGAAAGGTCAGAAAGATCAACACTCCGTGATTAAACAATAATTTTATTCTTTCATGCTATAAACAAGTAAATAAGATTAATTTAACTTTAAAATTGCTAATTTTCCAAAAATAGCGTGTCACAAATGTATATTTTTGTTGTAGAGTAGCTAGTAATCCCTTCGACACTCTAACCGATGGACTGGCTCATAGCCTGAAAAAGTCTACGAGTATGTATTTAAAGGGTTGTTTTTAACAAGTTGCGAAGAAGCGGTTTAATATTTGGACTGAGTTAATTCGTCGGCTATTCACCATTTAGACCCTCCTCTCTTTTGCTCGTAAAATTTGTCTTGTTAATTGTTTGTAACTTATTGTTCTGTATTTTTGTATATATCCGTTAGCATCGGATACTGAAATTAATAAATATATTAAGCACTAATTCTCTTCTATGTATCATTCACCTCAACAATACAACAATTTCATTTTTGCAAGATTTTTAAAACGGAGAATTAATTTTATTCACAAATGTGTCGATCACACAAGAATGGCCGAAAAATTGAAAACAATTTTTAAAATCTAAAAATTTTAGATTACAATCAATATAATTTCTGTTTGAAATACACCAGAGTATTTTGCTTACTGGAAATATTAAATTTAATCATTTAACTTTCAATTAAATCTAAAATAAAAGTTTAAAGAAAACTTTTCTTTTATTTTTAAGAATTCAGTTTAAAAGTTAGGTATCTAAAATTAGTGTACGTATCTTTATATATATATATATATATATATATATATATATAATGTTTTCTAGCAAATTTAGTTTGGGACATTGCAGCCTCCAAATAAAACATTTTTCCTTAGGCTCTTTTCAAGAGAACCATTTTTTAAAAAATAAGGTGTATTCATGTTAAATTCTTTGTTCATAGAGAGAATCATTTGGCATTTTCGCTTTGATTTTATCATAAGAATGTCTCTGGTGGTAGTAGAATTTACTATGCTTTCAAGTTTCAAAGTTTAGTATTCTATAAATGTTCTAGAGCTAAGACCTATTCTTCTCAATATTCTTATTGTAGATTTCATGTTATATATATATTTTTAAAAAATCTTCGCAGAACGGTTAATAATATGTAGCACAATTTTTTTCGATGTCGGTTAAAATCATTTTGGAAATTGTTCTTTTGAAGACTTTTTAATGAACGGAGAAGCAGTTTAACTGTCTTGACCACAAGGCTTGCAACATTATAGCGAAAACTCGAGCTGACATACAAAAAAACAAAAAACAAAAAACAAAACATACACACACAGAGTACAAAAATCCTTCTTCTTATTTGTAGTTATGACATATTAAAAAATAGCGTGAATACCTCTATTGAGCATACAAGCAGAAAATTTATCCAAGGCTTAGTTAGCTTACCCGCTTCCACCTCGCCATAACCACGTTTGTATCAACACGACTTGTCGACGAACCAACTTCTTTACATAAGGTTGAATACCCAACCCAATAGGAACATATGAAAACAAAGTGCCAATTATAATAACAGTAACTGTGTTTCATGTAGCCAAAATATTATTGTTCTTTATGCCCCCATCCAGAATATATTGTAGTACTATGTACATTTCACTAAATATCATACTAGTTCAAATACTTGTGTACGCTGGGCAAAAAGGTCAAGACAGTTAATGACAGAGTTGTTTCCGTCTAAGTCACATGATGTGAAACTGATTAAATAATTGTACGCTCCACATGAACATACAAGTATTGTCTGTTTTAATATATTTGTTGTAAATTAAACATGTTTTATTGTTATTACTCATAGACGTACTTTTTAGAGACATTGGTCATGTACGGGAATTGCTTAAAGCAATTTGTAGCATAAAAGAAAAGCAAAATGGGTTTCATTTGCTCCTGGTCAGTTTCCAGAGAAAAACATATTATGAAAAGGAGAAATATATTAAGTGGGAAAATTGTTTTATGAATTTGTTGTTTTTTTAATTTTTTAATTTTGTTTTTTGCAAATACATTCTTACTTTTCTTGACTGGAGATTAATAATGTAAAAGAAATCAACGAGCCTTACAACGAACAGTCACAAATTAATTATGAATTTGAAAAGTACATCCGTATAAAAGAAAATAAATAGATTACTAAACACTCCAGTTTGACTTGAACTGCTCCGATTTGAGGGGCCTGTTTCGATTAAATAAGCGACCAGTTTTCATAATTTTGCGTTTCAGCCTTGTAGTTTAAAGGGTGCTGAGTTATGAAATGGCTTTATTATACAATAATATATATCACTGTGTCGTGCTAGACTATTTCATCTCCTGAACCATTGTCATGGGCCTAACTGGAGGTGCACAATACGAATTGGTCCGAGCGCCCCGATTCAGTTGAGGCCCCGTTGTAAAATCTGACAGGAGGAAAAAAATAGACAACAGAATGAAGATATTTAAGATAAATACAAATTTTATTCACAATGTCAGCCAGTCGTCGTAAGCTAGTCCGGTGAATGAGTTGAGTTGCTACTAGTCAAAATCAATGTCCCGATGCTGGCCTTGCGTCGTAGGTGGTAAAGTCCGATGCTGGCACTGTGTAGATGTCGGGTGGGTCCAGAGATGAACCTCCGGTAGTGTTATCACTGTGTACGGGTTGGGTTATGAGAGCCGGGGATAATGGGTCTGCTATGTGGAGGTTCGTGAGATAGGTAAGTGAGATAGGTCGAAGTGAGATAGGTCGAAGTACGTAATGCCAGAAGAAGCCGGAATGCTGGCCAGTGCCGAGCAGGAACGGTATCGGCGACGGTAGTTGGCGTCGTTGGTCAGGTGCAGTGTACTGTGCTAGCGTTGTGATGTGGTGCAGGTGTCGTATTTGGTCCAGGGCAGACTTCTGTCGTCGTTTCCTCCGTTTCCTTCTCTCCCGGCTTATATCGATGACAACATTTGCAGGTTTCACAAAATACTAATGATCTCGAGAAAAAGAAAAAAGAAGCTGAGATCTGCTACAAAATATAAAGTTACAAAATGGTTGGGAAGTGTATGACAACTAGGTTGATGATAAAACAATAACTAAAAATCATTAGGGCAATTAAAAACTATAAGACATTGAATTGCAGAGTGTGGAGGGACAAAATGTAAAGGTCAAGGTGAAACATCTGCAGAGGTCAAATGTGCGAAGTAGCAAGAACTAGGAAAATATCTACAGATATAACATTCGTCTATGCTTAGAACATTGCTGACATATATGGTTTGGTGCTCCCGCTATATACCTAGAGATTTTTGATGAAATCCAAAGAAGAATCAAGAATATTATTAATCCTGATTTGTCGTCTAGGCTTCAGTGACTTCCCCGCCGCCGAGATCCTTGATAAAATCCAAAGAAGAATCAAGAATATTATTAGTCCTGATTTGTCGTTTTGGATTCAGTGACTTTCCTGCCGCCGAGACCCTTGAAAAAATCCAAAGAAGAATCAAGAATATTATTAGTCCTGATTTGTCATTTTCGATTCAGTTACTTTCCTGCCGCCGAGATACTTGAAAAAATCCAAAGAAGAAGAAAGAATATTATAAGTCCTGATTTGTCGTTTCGGCTTCAGTTACTTTCCCGCCGCCGAGAACGTTGATAAAATCCAAAGAAGAATCAAGAATATTATAAGTCCGAATTTGTCGTCTCAGATTCAGTCACTTTCTCGCCGCCGAGATCCTTGATAAAATCCAAAGAAGAACCAAGAATATTATAAGTCCTGGTTTGTCGTCTCGGATTCAGTCACTTTCCCGACGCCGAGAACCTTGATAAAATCCAAAGAAGAATAAAGAATATTATTAGTCCTGGTTTGTCGTCTCGGATTCAGTCACTTTCCCGACGCCGAGAACCTTGATAAAATCCAAAGAAGAATAAAGAATATTATTAGTCCTGATTAGTCATCTCGGATTCAGTCACTTTCCCGACGCCGAGAACCTTGATAAAATCCAAAGAAGAATGAAGAATATTATTAGTCCTGATTTCTCGTTTTGGATTCGGTGACTTTCCTGCCGCCGAGACCCTTGATAAAATCCAAAGACGAATCAAGAAAATTATTAGTCCTGATTTGTCGTCTCGGCTTAAGTTACTTTCCCGCCGCCGAGAACCTTGATAAAATCCAAAGAAGAATGAAGAATATTATTAGTCCTGATTTGTCGTTTTGGATTCAGTGACTTTCCTGCCGCCGAGACCCTTGATAAAATCCAAAGAAGAATCAAGAATATTATTAGTCCTGATTTGTCGTTTTGGATTCAGTGACTTTCCTGCCGCCGAGATACTTGAAAAAAATCCAAAGAAGAATCAAGAAAATTATTAGTCCTGATTTGTCGTCTCGGATTCAGAGACTTTCCTGCCGCCGAAACCCTTGAGAAAATCCAAAGACGAATCAAGAATATTATTAGTCCTGATTTGTCGTCTCTGCTTCGGTCACTTTCCTGCCGCCGTAAATTTCCCAGCTTCTGCCTTTTCTATAAATACTTTATGCCAACTATTCGGATGAACTTTTTGTTATAGTACTTAGACTTTTGAATGTAAGCGCAGTACTAGACTTTCGACGATGTCCCACCAATTTATATAACTTTTTTCCTCGCTTGTAGAAATCTCTATCACACTAAGTAACCACATGTGTCTAATTAGGTTTACTTCCTTGCTTGGGATGAAATCGATTAATATATATATATAGAGAGAAAATTTTCAAAATTCAAAGGTGTCGGATGTACATTTCGACATAGGATCTCTAATAGAGACTCTACATCATGTCAGCGACATTGTTTTTTCAAAATAGCGAAGGCCCTGAGTTAGAGTGTAGAGGGGTTTTTGGTTAGCAACGGTCACAAAGTGGAAAAGGACAGAGCTGGTAGTCGCGGGGTTACAGGGTGTTGAAATGGTATATTTAGGAAGGGGAGGAATAGGAGTTCATTTTTTATAAATATAGACAACTAAATGAGTTAAATTACTTTTTAAAGTTAAGATTTTGGGCTGTTTGAAGATGTGTATTTAGGCGAGAAGGAATGGTTTTCAATATAAGATTTAAAAAAATTTTTTAAGTTTATTTGATTAAACCTTTTAGGTAGAAGCGAGTTAAATGTCAATTACAGGAAGTTATCAGTTTAAAAATTTTTAGAGAAAAAAATTTTAGAGAAAAAATATTAGAGAAAAAAAATATATATACATATATGTGTTAACCAAGGAAAAAGGGGTTTAGTAAAAGAATCCATATTTTCTAAAGATAGGCAATTAAAGGAGCTTGGGATAGGAAGGTAGAGGGGGTTAAAATACTTTTTTAGGTTAACGTTAGGGTAAAATTAAGATTAAAACTTAAATTGAATCCTTTTAATTTATATTCTAACATCTAGTTAACGGGGATTTAAATTCTAAATTTAAGTATTCGAATAATTTGTCTTGTGGCGGCACTTACTGATGAATTCCCTCCTAAGATTCAGTAGCCGGTGTATATAAGTGAGCATTGAAGTGAGTAACCAGAGATGACAGTTTGTTTCATGATAAAAGCAATTGTCAGGCGTTGTGTTTTACTCGACGTTTTATATATACAGGTCAGTGATGCAGTGTGGGTAGTGCATGATATTATTCTAACGGTTATTTTAGTGGGTGTGGTTTGTTAATTTGTTTATTACTTATTTAATCTATTTACTTATTTGTTTGGATTAATTTGTTTATTAATTTGTTCTTTTCTTTATTTTCTATGATAATTTTTATTGCGATTTGCGATTTGTTTTTAATCTCCCACATATGCTTAGAAAGCATTGTGCTGTTCGCGTATTTACTATTTGTGAAGGATATTTAGTGTACGTAGTATCTTTGTTTTCAGGTTCCTTCAGTTACTTCTATATACTTTTTTTTTTCGTTATCTGCTGAGTTTACAGTGGTTTGGCATAGTACATTGTTCTGCAAGCAATGTCTCTTAAACGACAATTGCATGTTGTCTGGAGTTTCAGAATACGCTGACTGCACATCTGCAACGAGGAAACTCCTTAATGAGGCGTCCTGAGTACGACGATAAAGTACATCCAGGTTCTGGTTATGACGAAAAGATACATCTAGGGCAAGGTCTCTGATTGGGAAGTTTTGAGGAGCGTGGAATCACCTCTTAATTGCTATTTTCCCAGGTCCACACTGACCCGGGGAGTAGACCCTGTTAGGGTCTCAGCTATGGAAAAATAGTGAACACTTAAACTGAGCTCAATAAGCTATGAAACCATAAAAATAGATTTTTATAGTAAAAATACCAAAAATATTTGAAAAAAAAAATACTAGCAATACATTTTGCCCCCCCCCCCCCCCCAAAAAAAACTTTCTAGCAATGCATTTTTGACAAAAAAAAATACTAGCAATACATCTGACTCTTGACAAAAATCTTCTTTATAAAAATATATTTAATGAAACCTGATCTACAAACTGATTCTTACAAAGAATAAATATCCTATTCATACTAACCTATCATAAAAATCTTGTCGGCGTTAAATAACTCATTGAAGTTGATATACCGTAAAACTAAATAAACCAAAGCTATCTCTGTCTCTGTCTCGCTCTTTGACGAAACGAATTTCCCCCTCCCTCTTACAGAACGAACTTTCTTTTATTTGTGCTTCTTTTATTAAGCACCTTTTAACACGGTCCTGTAGTTTTCATGGTCTGTCAATAATTATACTCTAGTATATTTCATTCTCTAGGTGGTCAATAGTATATCGCTATTTACATGGAAAATGCTCAAATGTGCTTAATTCTTTTGTTGCACCAATTCAGACCATTACAAGTAGGACACGCAATTTCACTTCTACGGAGTCGAATCAACCTAATTTTTTTCGCATTCCAAATACAAGAATAAAGTTCCAGTCAGACGAATTTTTTCTCAAGATCTACTACATTGTGAAACAGGCTCTTGCGTGGTTGTTTCCCTGAACACTTCAATCTCGAGTTCTTCAAGTTAAGGGTCATTTGTCATTTTTACCCCTCATCCTTATAATCTTCACTTCCTACAATCTTCTCTCGCATTATTAGAAAAATTGATAAAATCGATAAAAAACAGAAAATATATTACGTAAGAGTTTAAAAACAATTCGTTAAAGCTCATAATATTGAAAATGCTATAATTTTTCGGCGTTTCATGTTGTCAGTCAACGGTCAGGTTCCAAGGTTGCCAGTGTCAAGAAGAGCTTCCTGCAGTTTGTAATATTTGATATTTCCATCTAAGCGCCTGCAGTTGAATGACATATAGCAAATTAGTTATTACTGATGAGCTCTTTATTTGTAGCCTTGTGTCAAAGTTGGTTTAGTTAAATAAATATTATCAATTCGCCTCATATTGTATTCATCATGAATTAATATTTGCATCAGGTATCTTGTATAAATATTGTAACCGAAAAAACAAAACAGAAAAAAAATGATCATAGTTCAACGCTATAAATACGTTGTGAAGGTGAAAAGCTTTCGTGGTATATTTGCCACGGGCTGATGCTAAATATTGATGAAAACAGACATTGTGTTGCTTGTTTATCATTCCTGCCACACCCTAAAACATCTGGAAACTTTTCCTGTTTGTAAACTTCCACCCATTCTTTTTATTTTTTATTTTTTTATTTCTCTCTGTTCGATTCTCTTCAACGCCAGCGTCAGCAGGCATGAAGTCTAGAAAAAAAGAAAACGAGGAAATAATAATAATAATAATAATAATAATAATAATAATAATAATAATAATAACAGAGAGCATGGTTTACTGTTGAGATAATTACGTATTTACTTGTGTCAGTGATCGGTGTTCAAGCTCAGGTAAAAAAGCCAGTTTCGAACGCTGATTTTCAAGCCTGGCATACTCTTCTCACATGGACGATCAATACAACGGATATGCCAGATTGCGATAAAATTATGAAAAATTATCGACTCGAACCACTTTTGTACATTTATAAATCTACCATTCGTCCATGCATTGAATATTCTTGCCATATCTGGTCGGGTGCTTTTAATATTCAACATAATGTTCTCAACAAAATCCAATGATGGATCTGTAATATAATCGATTCTGACTTGGCAGCCCGCCGTCAGTCCTTTTCTCACCGACATGATGTGGCTTCCCTCTGTCTTTTTTTACAAGTATTTTGATGGCAACGACTCTGACGAGCCTTTTTGTCTGGTTTCCCGACTAGATGTATTTACTCGTATTACTAGATTGGTATCAAGGTCCCCCACTTTTAACGTCGAAATAGTTAAATGTAACAGCCTATTCTACTCTAAGAGTTTCTTTTCTCGCACTTCCCGCTTGTAGAACTCCCTTCCGTTTGCTTGCTTCCCTGATAGCTACAATCTCCAAAGGTTTAAATGCAACGTCAATTGACATCTTCTATCACCTTGATTCCCATCCTTCTCTTATCCTTTCTTCGACACCCAATGCACCTGTTTTTTTTCTCACTGTAACCCCTTGCACATGAGTGGCAGTCCTGCTTTCCTTGGGGTTGAATTATTATAATCTTCCCATAATCTAAATAGGGTTTTGTCACCATAACTGGAAGGAGTCATCTTTTATATTATAAAGTTCAATTTGCAGGATCCTTGTTTGTTTTTTTAATTTATCTTAGATTTTTGACTGTATCATGGCAGAAAACGAAAAGAGTGGAATTTTCAAGTCTTGAAATCATGAGTCATGACGTTATTGAAAATCCTAAAAAGTAACCTATGAACGTATGACGCAGACATTAGGTGACAAGTGTCTAAATGTAACTGGAAGTCGGATACCAATTTCCAATATGAGATTTTGATAGCCCAAATCTACCATGATTTGAGAGGCACTATCATCTCTTGAAATTGTTGATCACGGTGACGACCTAATCGTGACCAACCGACGAATCTTAGCCAAAACAATTATTGAGACGAGAGATATCCAGGAAACACGTTTGGTTTATAATTTATATACAATTAGGCATTTATGAACCGTCAACCAAAAGAATGCCAAAATGTCTACTGACCAGAAAGTATGTCGAGTGATTTTGCAGCATTTTCAGTGAATTGTGACTATTTTTTGGATTGATTTATAGAAAAACTCCAAAATGTCTGCTGACCAGAAATTATATCGACTGTGCATCTCTAAGTTGATTTTGCAGCATTTTCAGTGAATTGTGAACGTTTTTTGGATTGACTTATAACAGTTTTGCCACTATAATCCAGTGACCTAACAATATTCCATGCTTTTGTGATACTACACTCGAGTTTTCTTCAAGTGAAGGAACTCAAAACCAAAAGGTTGATGGAAAAGTCATAGTCGTATGATTAAACATTAACTATTTTATTTTTATTTTTTCATAATCATTTCACCCCAGTCAAAGTAGAACCGCCACTGGTGCGCAGGGGTTACAATGAGAGAGAAAAATCAAGGTATAGGAGATGTCGAAGAAAGGACAAGAGAATGATGGGAATCGAGAAGATAGAAGATGGAAATTGACATTGCATTTAAAGATTGGAGATTGTATTTATCAGGGAAGCAAGTAAACAGAAGGAAGTTCTACAAACGGGAAGCGCTAGAAAAGAAATTATGAAAATAGAAGAGAAGTTACATGTAACTATTTTAACGGTAAAAAGGTGGGACTTAAATAGCACTCTTGTAGCATGCGTAAATAAATGTGGTCAGGGAACCAGGGAAAAAGCTCGTCATAGCAGTTGCCATGAAAATAGTTGTAGAAAAGACAGAGAGAAGCCACATCACGTTAGTGAGAAAGTGATTGAAGGCTTCAACCACTTCAGTCAATTGTAAGACGGACAGCCCCAGATGCAAACTACGAATTGGAGAAGTAAGAATCAATCAAGATTGAAAATTTAAATATTTAAGTAGCGTTTAAACAGAGTGGGGGAAAGTATGACGCCGAAATCCGAAGCACGTAGGATAGCTTCCAAAAGCTAAGTAAAGTATTCAGAAATGGAAGAATTTTGTTAGACACAAAGAAAAGAGAAAACTGCTATGCAATATATGTTAATGCTGGACAATCTCTTCACAGATAAAAAAGAGACAGATAGAACTGAAATTTCTCGTGCCCATAATAATGTAAGATGTCTTGGAAAACTTGACAGTCACAGGACACATCACATAGATTATCATTATTGTTATTATCCGGAAGATAATTTGATGATAATCAACATAAGAGCAATTTAAGGTTAAAAGATCGCCTTGTACACCGATATATATATATATATATATATATATATATATATATATATATATATATAGTCATCCGCAGACAGATCTGCTTCGTTGTATCACAGCTCATCAGTACGGTTAGACTCCGATTGCTTTTAACCCAAGATTGAAACCCGACCGAATTGGCGTCAGTCGGCGATTCTACCTCTGGGCTATGGGCGTTCGGTAGAAGAAGGCAGACTTTTTAGCGTGTATATTGTCATTATACCAGCCCAATAGCCAGAGTGCTCTAATCCATTACTGAATGAGCGATGCTATATGTGTGTGTGTGTGTGTGTGTGTGTGTGTGTGTGTGTGTGTGTTTGTTTTGACACCAATCTCTTTTTAATATTTGTTTAACGCGAATTAGTCTTTAAAATATAGTGGACATAGTTATATGCATTGTTTGTCGTCTTTTACAGAGAATCTGCCCTCTGCCTAGATACATGTCCATGAGCTGAACAAAACCAAGTCTATTTCAGTATGAGTCATCAAATATCCAATCCCATTTCAGATGTGTTAGAACACCTTCCTATGTTAGTCGTAATAGTTGTTTATTAACTCCTTGACTGTTAACTGACTTTTTCTTCCAAACGGTGCAATATTACAGATGACTATTAATTCTATACGCAAGTAAGCGCGCATGCGCAGACGCACACATACGTGCTTACCGGCTTCTGGATGCAGGCACTCACGCGATTCACTGAAAGGGCTGTAGCTTTTTTCATTGAAACTAAAAATAAATCGTTATTGCCATCTCTTTTCTTACGTGCGAGATCTCAACATTTCGTACATTATATCAGCGCACGCAACTCCCAATCTAGGAAATGCATTCTTTTGTATGTATTCTAAGTTAGAGATGGTATGACTTCATGTACACATATATTACTAGATATTTTAGTAGTTTTTTGCTTTCCACTCCACTTTGATCTTCAAAAATTTAAATGCAATGTCAATCCTTATCCTTTTCATTCCGGTTCTTTTATTGATCTCTCTCCTTAATAAGTTTTTTCTTTTATTCTTTCACATTCAGTAATCGCTTGCGCCTTAGTGGCTTTATTGACTTACTTGGGATGAAAATTATATATATATATATATATTGTTGAAATCCTCTGATAAATGAATGGAATGAATCTTGGAGGGTTTGTCTACGAAACCCTAGAGTTGGGAAGCTGAAAGTAACAACAATCAGCTAAATGACGAATTTTATATATATATATATATATATATATATATATATATATACTCCATTTGGTGGAGATAAGTGTGCGTAAAAATTGTCCACAGTGTGTATTGTCCTGAGCATTTTGGCCATCTTTTTAATTATTTTCAAACGGCCAAGTGCTCTTGGTACAAGAGAAAATAAAAACAAATTTTTACACCCCTTAAGCCCGCGAAACGGAAAAAATGTAAGAAGATTAAAAAACTCCATAAAAAATTTAATCAAGTTTTACTTGTTTGTAATATTCAGTGATACATGTTGAAAAGAAAGGCTGCTGCACAAATATATATATATATATATATATATATATATATATATATATATATATATATATATATATATATGTGAATTTTGTTAAAAACGACTGACAAATTAAAGCTGGAGATGCTAATTTGGTTTTAGATTTATGAATTCCTTTTTTTAGTCATCTTTTAGTTAATGAATGTATAGGTTTATATATTTATCACTGTTCTTTTTTTTTTTTTAATCATATCACCCTGAGCAAGGCGGTAACGCCACTGGTGTGCAGGGGGCTACGTAAGAGTGAAAAGATTGGAAAAGAGAAAGTTGGAGACCACATCCTAAACAGGAAACAAGGGGTGAACCTCTTCACCTGTTCAATAGACGTGGGTGGAGTGTGAACCGTGCGATACTTTAGTCTATCTACTCCAATTGAAAAAAAAAAAAAAAAGAAAAGAGTGAAAAGTTTAGAAAAGAGAAAACCGGAAACCACATCCTAAACAGGGAACGAGGGATGAGCCTCTTCACCTGTTCAATAGATGTGGGTGGAGTGTGAACCAGGCGATAGTTTAGTCTATCTACTCAAAAAAAAAAAAAAAATAGAAAAGAGAAAGCCGGAAACCACATCCTAAACAGGGAACAAGGGATGAGCCTCTTCACCTGTTCACTAGACCTGAGTGGAGTGTGAACCGGACGATAATTAGATCTATCTACTTAAAAAAAAAAAAACACAAACAAACATAGCGTGGTGGATTGGTAAGTTTAACTTAGTTAAAGTCCAGTCAAAGAGATTTCTGCTAAATTAAAAACAAATAAAGAAAACCAATTAAAGATGAAAAGTTTAAAATTAAGCAAAAACATGACTTACTTTTAAGAATATTTCAAACAAAGTTGATTCCCATACCAACACGAGGGTACTACCAGGAAGGTAAAAATTATTTTTAACTTCTTGGTCACAACAAGTGGATATTGGGGCGAGGTTGGGTTAGTCAACTGAAATAGCCAGTGGGTGACCCCAAGAGGGTAGCAAGATGACCAAATTACACCCTCCAAGAAGAGAAAAGGAGAGAAAAACTAACGTAGGGCAAGCGAAAAAGAAAGAAACAAACTAGCAATACACCAGTCAAAGAGATTTCTGCTAAATTAAAAAACTAATAATAAAGAAAACCAATTAAACATGAAAAGTTTAAAATTAAGCGAAAAAATGACTTACTTTTAAGAATATTTCAAACAAACTCTTAGAAAAAATATTTCCTTGACATAATTTGCTGAGCTTTTTTGTATTTATTTATCTGTTTTTCAGGAATTCTTAAATCTAGAGCCAAATTGCCATCTCTGGCCTAAATTTGACAGTCTTATTTAACGAAACTTACATGCCCAAATGGACAATTACACACATACACACACACACATACATACATACATACATACATGCATACATACATACAGTATTCGTAGCTGATTCTATTACAGCTAATTATATATATATATATATATATATATATATATATATATATAGTATTTGCACATACACACAGATATACGAGATGTTACCCAAAATTGAATTTGAGTGAAAAAATACCATGCGAATTTCAGCTAATAACAAAAATTGATTTTATAGACATTTTTTACATTACTTATGCAACTTGACGGTGATTTATTCCAGTGTAAATAAAAATATGTAACAATATAGTTATTGATATTCATTTCTTAATTTCAAATACCGAAAGATTGTCAAGGTTCATAAGAATTATATAAACCCAAAAGAGAAATATAATATTGTAAAGTTATTGAGTAATTGGAACACAGTTTTGGAAATTGCGAAATGGTTGAATAAAGATCAGATAGCAAACACAAAAGAAATTGAAAACATTACCAAGAATAAAAATGGCTTTAAAAATATTACAAAAAGAGATCTTAGAAGGGAAATAAAGAAGAAAATCAGAATGACCAGTATTTTAAGGAACTGGTGTTGCGAATTTTAAACAGAGAGGAAAAGACACCGGGTATTAAGAGCATTGACTAAAGATAAAGTAACAACCAAACTATAGCATTTAAGTAAACATCACAAAAAGAAACGTGTAATCTGGGCAAATAATTATATGAAAATTGACTTCTAAGCAGTAACTGTTAGTGATGTCTTTAGAGCTGCATTGGGTGAACCTGATGGCTGGGTTAGAGGTTAAGACTTTTGTGGAAATAGTCAACCAACATTAGTTGATCCATGAACCACTATGCAACTTCACATTCTGAAAAGCCGACTATTGCCTACCTTGCTAAAAAGTTTCAAAGATACTAATTTAATGGAATGATCCAAATCCTCACTAGATATAATAAAACAGAAATGTGTTTTCCATCCTTAAGAGATGTATACGAGGATAGAACACCGTATTTTATGTAGAAAAGTTAAGTTCAGTGAATGAAAGTGGAATGAAAATTATATTAACCTACAAAATAACTTATTCACCAATCTGGGATATTGTAATAATATTAATATTGTAATTATATTATTCGGCCTGGTATAGACATCTTCCTTGTCATACAACGTTGTTGTCTCAAGCCTTTTTCAAATATCTGTCATCGTAATCAGTAATCTTAGAATTTCGAACTAAACACTTTTATTAGTCTAGTGACACATAACCAACACTTTAACTTAGCTAGGCTAAAACATATATGGTTCCTTGGCAGGTGTAACATCTATCACTGGTTCGGAAAATTCGTATACTCTTCTTCAGTGGATGAAACAGACAAATGACCTAAAAGAGGAAATAAACTAGAGAGAATTAATTCATAAGAGATATCCCCTAAGCATGGAAAGCGGAAAAAATAATCTACTACCGGATGCTAAACTTGACACTTTTACTTATTTATCACTGAAATCCTCCTTGGTCAGTCTTTGTTTGTTGCATTTCATCTTGACATCAAATCTATGGTTGAAACTTTCAATTAGGTTACGGTGAGACAGTCAGTTAGTTAAGTGCCATACGTGATACACGCCTGGGAGATCATGTCTCGAAAGAGACATGACTGACTGGGCAGAAGATTATCCCGCAGTAGGTTGCCATTGCTTTCTGCGGTAGACTGGTTGCCGACCAAGGCTATAGAACCCAATCTGTCCTGCTATTTAACCCATAACTGGGGGAAGAGACGGATTAATACCTTTCCCAAGGGTATTTGCGCGTAAGTGAATACAATGGAATCAACTGGAATTCGAACTCGGCTCCCCGGCTTCTCGTTCCGAGCCGATATCCACTGTACCACAACGCACATATCTCCGTAAAGCACCATATTTTTCGATGGTGCGCGACCCGACAATTTTAGCTACTGCCAGTATCGTGAGGAACATCGTGCATTTCAGCCCTTATCAGGGAAAGCCGCATTGTCATCTATATAGGATCTATCTAAAACGATGGCGCGTTCGGGGTCCATGCGTGCGACACAATTACGCATATATTCCAGAATGGCGGACTTAAGGGAAATAATAGCATAATCTATTCTGGTTCATTGCACCGACAACACTTGTGGAATTCCAATATCCCCAGGCCGGAGCATATATCATTAACAATCAGAGTGTTCTATACTAGATCCCAGATGGCGTCAGTGAAGAATTCCGTATCAGTGATCCATGCTTCCCTGAGATCCTCCTCTTCATGCTCGAGATACTGGCCGAATGAGTAGATCACAGACAGCCTTCCTTATTATATTCTGATTTATGTATGTTTTTTCTGGGTCTTTAAGGATTACTTGTCTGAAGGAGCTTGAACAGGGTTACTCCTGGAAAAGGATCGGGCCTCTGCTGTTCATGATCCAGGAGTAAACATTGCAGCATATGTCCCACACGATGGCTTATCAGTCATCATCCGACTCAGAAATACCAACCCTTGCGTGGAATGAAAGCATCGAACATTCTTTCTTCTAGAGCAGCGCAGAGAAGAGTTGTTGGAATTTATTTGCGTTTTAGATGTGATGAGAAGGACCGATAAAGAGAGTAGATGTACTTGACACGCGCGTCAGGGATAAATGCGGTCAGAAACGTGCTTTCACCGACATGCCCACACTGCCATGCATCTCTGCTCATCTTTACACAAACTTGAAGTTACGGCGAAATCACATCCCTGTCTGTTCACCTGAAAGCGCACTCTCTAGAAACAACGTCCCAAGCCCACTGACTTTACCTTTATCTTTGTTCGTGTCATTTGCTCATAGTGACCAGTTATCAACCTTACTAAGCTTGTATCCACATCCATATGTGGATGTCGGCTAGGAAAGAGAAATCGGTGAGCCGGGTTCGAATTCCAGTTGAGTACCCTGCATTCACTTAAGCACCGGTACCCTTGGGAAAGGTCACTTCCCTCCAGTTATGGGTTAAATAACAGGATGGGGCCTGGAAGCAACCCATCTAGTGTTGGCGTCACAATAAAAACACCCTTGGTAGCCCTGGCGAAGCATCAAGTAATCATCTGACATGATTATGAATTTTGCTATAAACTGCGCCAGGGTTCCAAATGCACAATGAATACTGGAGGAGTGTAGTGAGTTTTATCTCGGCCAAGGCCGCAGAACGACGACGAAGCTTGTATCTTGGACGTAGGATACGCAGACAGTTAGGCTATCAACATATGCAAATAATTCCTCCCGGTAGGTAAATTATCTGGATTGGATTTTGTTCTGCTCCTTTCCATTATATGTATGTATGTTGGTTTGTTTTTATGGCATATCAACCTCGGCGGATCATTTATTGCCAACTAAATTTTATTTATTGCTGGTAATACCTTTTTCTTTCAACAATTTATTGTTGTTTTATATAAGTTTTGTGTCTAGTAATACTTTTTTCTTTTCGAGTATCAAGACTTTACCTTTATCTTTGCTCGCGTCATTTGCTCATAGTGACCAGTTATCAATCTTACTAAGCTTGTATCTTGGACGCAGGATACGCAGACGGTTAGGCTATCAATATATGCAAATAATTCCTGCCGGTAGGTCAATTATCTGGATTGGCGGTTGTTCTGCTCCTTTCCATTAGTAAGAATGGTTGTATCAAAATGCTGGAGGGCAGAGATAATAGAAAGCAACTCTATCTAACAGGCCTCGTGACACTGAACAGATTGGATCTCTTGACATTAATCTGGACAACAGTACTGAGGTAATGGTATAGGAGATCAATCCCAAGTCTTCTTCTAATCCGGTGACATCCAGTGCGTGCAGCCGCCATAATTCGAGTTCACTCTATGGAAGACTTTATATTGGTGTCAGTTGACCACTGCAACACTAATGCCATTGTACACCTCCTGCATGTTGGTATGCACCAGATGCATACTGTAACGGATTGTCCTTCCCTATATCATTAAATAAGTATAAACGCTTGAAAATATGTATATATGTTGGTTTGTTTTTATGGCAAATCAACCTCGGCGGGTCATTTATTGCCAACTAAATTTTATTTATTTATTGCTGGTAATACCTTTTTCTTTCAACAATTTGTTGTTTTATATAAGTTTTGTGTCTAGTAATACTTTTTTGTCTTTTCGAGTATCAAGATTCATTGGGATTTGTTTTTAAGGGCAGGGTCCCCAAGTCCTACCCTTGTTATTTAACCCATAACTGGAGGGAAGGGACGGATTAATACATTTCTCAAGGGTACCCGTGCTTAAGTGAATGCAGGGTATTCAAATGGAATTCGAACTCGGCTCACCGATTTCTCTTTCTGAGCCGATATCCACTGCACCACAACGCACATCCGTCACTATACGCTTACAGTACCTGGTATTCCCAAGTGGTCACCCATCTAAGTACTGACCAGGCTCAAGGTTGCTTAACTTCGGTGATCCAACGAGAACCGGTGTATTCAACGTGATAGGCCGTAAGACCCAAAATATGTATATAAGAAGAGGAATGGGCATATATACTTCAATGAATGTTCAAGAACATTATAGCTTAATAGCTTTACTTATGAAGACACTAATTGAGAAAGTTTTAGGAAATTATTTTTAAGTTTATGATAGTTACCGCTCTTATTTTCTGATGAAGTCTTGTATGGACATTTGTTTTTGCAAAACCCTCACATTTATACACAAATTTAGATTCCTTTTAAAGTACTGGAACTCATTGAACTGTAGTGAGCATTTCTATTCATGATTCACAAATAACGTTTTAATTTAATAAGAATACCACTTGACCGCTACTAATATTTTTGCAAAGATTTTCTAAAAGGTAAAACATCTAAAAATAATTTAATTCAGTGTGCAACTGGACCTGAAAGTTTCGGTAAAATCCGGCAATTATCTAATTTTTGAAAGAATATCTAAATTACTGTTTTTACGAAAAGCCCCCCCCCCCCCCCCCCAAAAAAAAAACGTTCAAATTTTCCGTATAAATTTAAGCTCCAACTATGTGACCGAAAAAACATTTTTTGACAAATACTTTCATGGTTCTATAAAAAATAAAAAAATATTTTTTACAACAAAAATTCCTTTGGTCTTTCCACTTAATAATGACCATAGATTTTGTCGATAATATTATATTTCTATTATGCTTTGAGCTTTTTATCGCTGTTTATATTTCTTCTTAGCGAAAGTTTGGAGGTGCCTAGTTAAAATTATTAAGCTTTTCTTTTTTTTAACCACTAAATTTTCTAACAAAACGATGCTTAAAGACAATCAACGTATACAAATGATAAGAAAACAATAAGCTATGCTGAATGTCGGTTAAAAGTAAGCTAGATTATCTTCTTACCATTTTATATTGTGTTCAACAAAATAGTAGCGTATGAGTAATAGATTCCTTCGACTAGAGCATTGGAAACGTTAAATCCAGACTAATATTAGCCAATCTTGTTTTTCAGAGGAAACGGCACCCGTCAAAATAATCTCTAATAAGTATGCATCCAAGTGTTTATGTATCATGATTAAATTGTATATAACAGGGCGTTTATAGTTCGCTATAATGACCGTGTACGCATGCGTATTTGTATATCTTAATATCGTCTGCGTTTAAGTTTATTTGTATTTTATCCGTGTCTATATTTATATGTATACAGATTTTATTCATTCCTTTGAGTTCGTTTTCTCTGATTCCGTAATCACGATTTCCCCTAAAATGGCTTTGGCAACCGGCAAAATCATAGAATATATTTTTATCCTGTAAATTTCGTGCAATGTGAATTTATAATTCCAGGATAGATCTTCAGTGCTGAGTCGAATAATACTATATTAAAGAGTTGAGGTCACCGTTCATCTTAATTTGTGTGGAGAGATTTGTATGCATGTGTGAAAGTATCTCTGCGCTTTTGTGTGCATGCATGTAAATATAGATATGCACATTTTGCTCAGCATATAACATTGGCGAGTCGAATTTAAATTCCAATTGATTTCTTTTCATTCATTTACACGCAAATATACTTTGGAAATGTATGAATCTATCTCTTCTTCTCTTTCAGCTATGGTTTAAATAGCAGTGCAGACTAAGCTCTCTAGAAACGACAGCTCTGAATTCAAAACTGTAACCATAGATTTAACTTAACAACAATGCTCATACTCGTCTCCCTATTCGACAGCCATCATGAATATTAACACGCGATCTATTTGTTTTAAAGGCTAATGCACGTAAAAGTATTCCTTGTCTGTATGCTTATTTGCATATTTCTCGTCAACGATCGCAATAGTATATTTGTGTGTGTGTGTGTGTGTGTGTGTGTGTGTGTGTGTGTGTGTTGGTGACGGTATATGTATATTTTTTTTATTTTTATACGCCTTGCTTATCGCGGATTTTGCAAACATATGAAGCGATATTGGTTGGCACGTGCATTTATGACAGTGACACTTTGGTATATTATTGAAGTTTTATTTTTAAACAATTTTATTCAGAGGAACACTGGTGCCAAATAAATATTTTTGCAATAATTTTATCAAGAAAACGATAAACGTTATTATTAACTCCGTCCCACTCTTGGGTTGTTGCATCTGGTATAAAACCAATGCGATCGGGTATAAAACCATTGCCTCAGGTATAAAATCAGTTGTAAAAAAAATTATTATTTGAAAGCCGTAAGTTGATTTTTTTTATATATTGAAAGACTGAGTAATGGTTAGCAAGCCAGTGTGCTTGACCTTTACTACTAAGTAGTGAGTTCGACCCTCAATGAATGCACAATACTTCCGGCTTTGTGTAAAAAGTTAAGCTATTCTTAGGTAATTACAATCTACTCGAAGATTGTGTGTAAATGTAGTAGAACAATTGCCATAAAGTCAACGGAGAGTCATAAATGAGTAAGAATTGAGGTGACTAAAAAAATTATAATGTGACTCATCTCAGATAATGTCAAAATAAACTTTGCACTGTGCTCATAAGAGAAATTAGGTGTATCAGCAGGTTAACTTAAGAGTTGAATTCCTAACCGCCAGGAGCACATCCTTCACTAAATATTAGTGGCTGAAGCTGATATGTAAATACGTGGTCGACTCAGTTGCAACCTAGGATGGGAACACGTGAGACAAACCGGATAGTAGGTTGTGAGAAAAGAAAAAGAGAGTATCTTACATTCTCACGAAAATGTAGAATCCACGTTCAGTAAAACTCCCGACACCACACATCCATTCCCACACGCGCGTGCGTGAGTGTTCACGCATGTATGCTTGCATGTCCCAAACCATAAAGTGGCAAAGTTGAACATTATCATGAGCGTGTATCGTGCATGGAATACTGCTGTTATATATGGCCAGGCGCCTCCGCTGTTCATCTCAGTGTTCTCGACAGACTCCAAAGGAGAATCAGTAATGTGATAGGTACCGGCTTGGCGGTTCAAGTCCAGCCACTTTCTCACCGACGGGATGTGGCTTCCCTGTCTGTTCTACAAATATTTTCATGGCTTCTGCTCTGACGAACGTAAGTCACTGGTGCCCCTGCCACAGGAGTTTACTCGTGCAACCAGACTGGCAACTGAGTCCCACCCATTCACAGATCAACTAAATGCAGCCAACAATTCTACTCCATAAGCTTCTTTTCTCGCACTTCCCGTCTGTGGAATTCTCTTCCATATTCTTGCTTTCCTGACAGCTACAACCCCCAGGAATTTAAATGCAATGTCAATACCCATCTCTTAACCACTTGACTCTAGTTCTTTCTACATCACCCTGTATATCTTTTTCTTTCTCTCTACCTTTGCAACTATCATCACACCTGTATTCCCATCCTCCTCTTGTCCTTTCTCTGACACCTCCTGCAACTGGTTCGTCTTTCTCTTTACTCTCCTCCTATCTAATCTTTTTCTCTTGTGTAGCCCCCTGCGCATCAGTGGCGTTACCGCCTTGCTTGGGGTGAAACGATTAAAAAAAATTTACGCAAATGCATCGAACTGTATTGGATAGCATATACGACCCACGGGCATATACAACCCAAAATCTTGGATGTTGCTGGAACTTCATTTGTTTCCTATATGTCCGTCATTTTTTGTTTTTTTTTGTTTGTTTTTTAATTTATTAATTCCTAATATTTGAGGTTCAGATAGTGCAAGTGTGAATTCAATGCAAATTTGACATAAATTCGGAATTTACTAATTGAATTTGTCCCACACGATTTTCATTGGATGACGAAAAAATATGCTACCAAGATAAACAGAAAGAAAATATTATTTAATTTTTACAGATCTATTAAAATGACCAGTAGCAAATTAGGTTTCAAATACTGCAGTATTAATTCAAGATTCCACAGGAGTGTTGCTATAATTAAGAATAAGGAGAATTTAGAACGCTTGCATTGTGAATGACCATTCGCTGTAAATGCTTAGCGTCCTAGTAAGAATGTCAAGCACTTACAATGAATGGTCATTTTAAAACTCAATTCTTTCTTATGATGGTCTACTAAACCGGGACATTTTTCTCCATTACCTGATGTTAGGATTGAACTAACGACTTTTACATTAGTTTGACTAACGTTTTTATTCCCTCGCAGAAGAATTGAATGTAGACAATTGAGTGCAATCATTTTACATGCAATGAATTCGGACTCCAAACTTTTTGGTACTACAGAATATTTAATTGATTCATTATTATTAAAAGTTCAAACAATTAAATAGCTAAAATAATAAGAAGTAATGTAAGTTTGGTGCTAGGAAATAAAATTACGCCATCAATACTGAAACTAGAAAGCTGCTCAGATATCAACAATTTGTAGGAACAGCTGAATAGGGTTTAATAATTGAGCGATTTCACAACTTCATGAAGGTTTAGCTGTTTAATTGTTCTAATTTCTTAAATACACACAGATATTAATTTGTATTAAATCCTTAACGTAAAAAATGTCGAATAAAGATCAGTTTACATCCTAGCGCCACAACGCCCTTCGCCAAAGAAGCTACGGTCAAAACACATGTCGCCAAATGAGCTTAGGCCATAAATCTTTCGCCAAAGAAGCTAAGTCGAAAACGTCCATCGCCAAGATGAACTCAGCTCAAATCGTCCATC
The DNA here is from genome assembly GCA_037127315.1 of Ascarosepion bandense. Classification (NCBI taxonomy): domain Eukaryota; kingdom Metazoa; phylum Mollusca; class Cephalopoda; order Sepiida; family Sepiidae; genus Ascarosepion; species Ascarosepion bandense. The sequence continues at coordinate 311,557 of JBBBDQ010000976.1, forward strand.
GCCATTGATGAATTCGACTTAAAATCAAGATGAACTCGGCTAAAAACGTCTATCGTTAAGTTGAATTAGGCTCAAAGCGTCAATCGCCAAAATGAACTAGACTCAACATCTCGAATGCCAAAATAAACTAGGGCCATCATTAAAATGAACTAGGCCCAAAACATCCATCGCCAAATTGAACTCGGCCTCAACTGCCCATCGCTAAAATGAATTAAGCCCCAAACGCCCATCTCCAATTGAGATGCGACCATTATGATCTTCATTAAAAGAGATAGAGTGAAAACGTTTGTAGCCAAATAATATAGTCAAAACACCCGTCACCAAATGAGCGATGTTCGGTGCGTAAATGGCTGTGTCAAATCGTCTCTGTCATGTTGAACACTCAATATTTTTTAGAATTACTGAACGGACTGTTCTATAATTTGTGTAAATGATTTCCAGAACAGAGATTGTGAGATTTACTAAAGACTAAAAAGAACAGGCAATTTTGGAGAGCATACGTCCCGAAGGGACATGATATATAGAAGATGCTCGATGTATTATTTAAAATTTTCAAGAACAGTAACAAGCTAGCAATATTTTTGGATAGAGTATCTTCCAAAGTTTAAAATGGCCAAGAGAAGAAGAAAAAAGAAATTAATTTCCAATTATCCCAATATAAAAGTGGTCTATTATTTTTGGAAGAGCTCATAAAGCAAACAGAAGAAAATAAATTCGGCATATCAGAATGTGAAGGTACAATATAAACTCCCCTCGTTCGAGTGTACTGATGCATAATCTCAGTACACTAACGGCTGCAATTCGATATTCGATATTCTTGCGTTGATCAAAGAGTTTGTTATCTGGGTGTGTTCGCTTTGACGCATTCTTCCCTAACAATGTTAAAGGTGTTTCTGCTAATTTAAGCAACCAATCCCCCGCTGAATAACTACTTCCATTTTTTTAAAGAACTCCCTAAGTAATTGTCTTTTCTCTATTTTTTCTCGTTTTAGATTGTAACATTCAACAGAATGTAGCGTTTATTTTATATTAGTGAGGCTAAGGATAGTTTTCAAAGTTAAAATGGCTTCCATGATTATTTTGCTGAACTGGTATTCTGCCAAAATGCCTGTTGGTTCCATGATTCTAGTCTTGATGTTCCCCTGAAACTGAAACAACGTATTCTCCTCTGCCTTAAGTCACCTTGCTACTCGTGATCTTTTGAATTATAACAAAAGAAATAAAAGAATGTTTTAAATATGTGTTTCTTTTTTTTTAAACGTTTAGCTTTTGAACATGTTCTTGATATTGTAATTGACTTAACAGTGCCAAATGTATAAAAATTTTAATTTTTCTTCATTTTTATGAGTTGGTAACGTTGGTAAAGATGTTGAAGATTTATGACTTTTATTGTTTTGTGTCAAGCTTTACTCAAAATGTTGATTAGAGAGAGAAGGAAAGGTTGACAAAAGTAAGGACGTGAACCTGTGTTTTATAGACTATGAAAAGGCATTTGACAAAATACTCCAAAAAATCTGGATAGAGATGCTCGGCAACTTTAGCATATTTGGGAAATATATTAGAATAATTAAGAACCTGTACTGGCAACAAACCGCTTGAATAAGGACAGAAAATGAGTCTAGCAGATATGCAAAAATAGTAAGGTGTGTAAAACAAGCATTTATTCCACCTATACAGCGAGACAATTCTGAGAGAACTAGAAGTCCTGCCAGGATTTTTATTATCGGCCACAATCTGAACAATATACGATAAGCAGATGATACAGAACTGATAGCAGGAAAGGAAACTAAAAAACTACAAAACCTCTTACAGAAGGTAGCTAAAGAAAGCGAAAAAAAAAGGACAAAACATAAACTACAAGAAAACTGAATGCGTGGTCATCAATAAAAAGAGGAGACCAAAATGCCAACTACACTTTGGAGATATTAAAATCAAGCAGGTACAAAAAGATAAATACCTGTGTTATAACAGAGGACGGATAGTGTGACACTGAAAAAATCCTTCTTTACGTCCGTTTCGGTGACAAACAATGAAGTTGTATTGGCATAGCCAAGGATGCATTCCAAACGCTAAGCAGAGTATTGAGAGACAGGAAAACTTTGTTGGAAACAAAGAGTGTACTGGATTGTTATGTGATGTCTGTTCTTCAATATGGAGCGAATGACATGAAGCAGTCGAAATGCCGTTCTACAGAAGGATGCTGAGTATACCATGAACCGAATATCTGAGCAACAACGAGGTTTTGCAGAGAATAGAAATGAGAAGGAAGTTTATACTTAACACCAAGAAAAGACAGCTGAAGTTTCTGGGGCTGGTGAAGTGGATATCGGCTCGGAACAAGAAATCGAGGAGCCGAGTTCGAATTCCAGTTGAATTGATTGCGTTCACTTACGCGCAAATACCCTAAGGAAAGATATTAATCCGTCTCTTCCATCCAGTTATGGGCTAAATAACAGGACAGATTGGGTTCTATAGCCTTGGTCGGCAACCATTCTACCGCAGAAAGCAATGGCATCCTACTGCGAGATAACGTTCTGCCCAGTCAGTCATGTTTCTTTCGAGACATGATCGCCCCAAGCGTGTATCACATATGGCACTTGACTGACTGAATGAGGAAGGAAGGTTTGGATAATCTGATACTCGCAGCACAGATAGAAGAAAAGATAGACGGGGAAAAGCAACACATAACATACTTGATGGGCTTGAGTAAATGGATGTCAGAGCAGGCTTTGGTGGGTAACAGGAGAAAGGGGCAAGAGTGTGAAGAGCTACAAGGGATGCTACAAGGGATAGGAATATATGGAAGCCGTGATCGCCTACATCCTGAAGGGACATGACACATAGAAGCAGTCCAGTGAAACGCAAATACACTGATACCTAAGTGAAATTTCTTGTATTTGCTTTTCCTGTGAGCGACTTGGTTTATAGATATTTTTTGACGATTAAAGTTACGTAAGCCTGATCTTTATACATAAATTACGTTTTCAGTGCTTTTCTTTCATTCGATCACGTGTAAACGAGACGTGTTCTTTTGAACACAAAGCTTTGATATTGTTTAATATATTTAAATATTTAATATGCTTGTAATAGTACAAACTAACCTAAAAAAATGTTGACTTCCTAGATGTTACTCTTAATTAATAACGCATACTCACCCTAGGTAAAAAAAAAACAAAAACAAAAAAACAAAATACTAATCCTATTTACATCCACCCTAAATCAAATCACCCCTGTCTATTATTAAACAGATACCCTAATCTGAAGAACATAGAATAAGTAACAACTCCTAAACTAAAGACATTTTTATAAACACAGTCAATATTACAATGCTGCTCTCCAAAACAGCGGCTATAAATGCAATTACATTAAATATAATAAGCAAAAAATAATAATACCAAACATAATAGAAATAGAAAAATAATTTGGTACACATCACCATTTAACCAAATGGTTAGTACTAAATGAAGCAATAAATTCCTTAACGTAGTTTAGAAATACTTCCCAATTAATAACCCCCTCAGCAAAACTTTTAATAAGAATGCACTGAAACTTAGTTATAGCTTCACTGATAACCCAGAAATTATAAAACAAACATAACAATAAATTCCTAAAACAATATAACAAGATTAGCAATCAAAACCATCCTATTATAGATAACGACAATAATACTTATACTTGAAATAACCCAAACGAATGTCCTCTGCAAAATATATGTCTCACAGACACTATAGTCTACCAAGCTACTACTTCCACTACAAAAAATCCAACTTTTATCAAACATGACATGGGAAGTACTAAAAACACTTTCAAGTCGCGATTGTGTAATCATAAACTATCCTTTAATAATAAAAACTATAGTAACACAACTTCACTTTCTAAATACTATTGGCCATTAAAAGACACAAAGAAAGCACCAACAGTAAAATGGAAGATACTAAAAAAAAGCTAGAACATATAAATCGTTACATGAAAAATATTTTGTTTACTTACATGAAAAAGTGAAATAATTAAATTCCCAAAAACTAGCTCATTAACCCAACGTAATGAAATAACTATTTACTACCACCATAAGATAATTTACACAATTAAATATATCTAAAACTGGTAGTATAGCCCGGCGTTGCTCGTGTGTAATGAAAGCTTTAAAACTAATCTATGGTCCTGGAGCTCAGACATTTTGGACGTTGGCACGAAAGACTAAAAAGCAGTAGTTGTTTCAAGTTAAAGTTAAAGCGAAACCGTAGACCGAAAGAAAAATGAATGGATGTAAGTCAAATTTTGATTTCCTGGTATCGATATCAAATAAGTTTTTTTCGTCGTAAACTGAATTTTGAAAGCTAAATAAGTCCACTGAGTAAATAGTATCATGGCTGAGACTAAAAACTACAATTACACCTACTTAGAGCCAAAAAACGAAGCAAAAATTAAAATAAAAGGGCCGAAAAAATACAGACATACAGGCAGATAAACAGACACACACACACACAAACATCTTGCCTTATATAGATATATTATCGATTTTCTGCACTATTGTAAGAACTGAAACATTGAAACTTCTGAATATCGTTTCTTAAGTCTATGATTTTCGATATTTATCACAAAAACACAAAACCTGGTTAAGAACACTCGCAGACGCTTATAGTACAACTGTGTAAATGTTCAAGAAAATCGGTTCAGTTTCGGAGTCTATAGGTAACGGATACACACACACACAGACACACACACACACAGACAAAGTGTCATTTATAAATAAGTTTTTATATATATATATATATATATATATATATATATATATATATATATAGAGAGAGAGAGAGAGAGAGAGAGAGAAAGCGAGCTTAGCGCACCATCCGCTTTCACGGATCCGGTGAGGCTCTTTGTATGTATATTGATTTTTAAAGCCTTCCTACTTCGATGATTGACACACTTTTAAAACAATCTCTTTATGTAATAGGAAGAGTTGTGATTAAATAAATGCACATCAACAGTCACAGTCACTTTAACGATTACAAAGCAAATTCTGAGGATAGGAGAAAATAAAACAAACGGTTGAACGAATTGCTCTATGAGGAAATTCTCTGATGTGGTCTTAGAAAGTACATAATTATTCGAGCAAATATTATATTTCATATATTATTGAAATATTGTTACCATACTCTTCTAAATAGTTCCTTTGGAAACGTATACACCAATATTAGTGACTTTTTAGTGGGTTATCCATTCTTTTCCGTTTTTACAATTAAAGTAATACTTGAAGTATAGGTCCAATGAACGTTAAAATGTTCAAGGCAATAAAATGCTGAAAAGAGAATTAATACTTAGGAATGTGGGAGCGTTGTAAGTAAGGAATGTCTTTGATGTATTCGCTCCTTAGGTCAGTAAGTAGTTTTGAGATAGTGAAAGATAAGAGGAGAGGGAAGGGAGGCTAGGATAGTAAGCCACTTGACTTAGGTCAAGGGAATACTGATTACACTCCTCTCTCTCTAGTCAGTTCGTGTGTGTCAGCCTGCGTCGGTCTGTCTGTCTGGCGATGCTTTCAGTCTCGGCTTTTTATTTCGACTTTTTGGATCACAGGTGATCATTTGGGAATTCATATCCGTATTTGATTCTGGGCTTCCCATTGGCCGATAAATAAAATTCGCGTAGACTCGCGAACTGGAAATTTAATATTTAATTAATTTTTAGTTTTCAATCGGAACATCTGCGCGAATCCGGCTGCGCACGAACGACTTTTGGTCATTTGCTTTTTGGTTGTGAATGTGCAAACATCCGGTCTATCGTTTTTGCTTCGTATCACCACAACATTTCCAGAAATTATCTTTCTGAACAGCGTTGAAGACACCAAACTCCTTAACTGATTACATTAATAAAGAGCTATTGGATTGTTTGGCGACAGTTTTCATGGATGAGTTCAAGAATTAGTTCTGCATTTTCTGGTCTTGTCTTCGTGATTAGCCGATCTGAACGCTCATCCTTTTGAATCAACACTCGATAGGCATCGAAACGCGCGTGTCACTCAAAAACCTGTGTTCGACGTAATGCATATTCGCCAAAATCTTAATGAAGCATTTGCAGGGTCTCAGTAGTGGATTCGCTGAACATCACGTAAACTCCGTTGCAGACACATTGCTTAAATATTTCAGCGATCGTAAAGCTCGTAGAGACGTTATCCAGCATAACGTTACAAAATCACGAAATTGAATACGAAGATGAGAGCTCGAGATTTATTAGCAAAATGACTTATTCAGCGGGATATCCATGAACGTTAACTGCGCACTTATTTCCGCTGGAGGATGTGCGTTGTGGTGCAATGGATATCGGCTCGGAACGAGAAATCGGGGAGCCGAGTTCGAATTCCAGTCGAATTCCTTGCATTCACTTACGCACAAATACCCTTGGGAAAGGTATTAATCCGTCTCTTCCCTCCAGTTATGGGTTAAATAATAGGACAGATTGGGTTCTGTAGCCTTGGTTAGCAACCAGTCTACCGCAGAAAGCAATGGCAACCTACTGCGGGATAATCTTCGGCCCAGTCAGTCATGTCTCTTTCGAGACATGATCGCCCAAGCGTGTATCACGTATGGCACTTAACTGACTGATTAAAGGGCTATTCGACGTTATGTGGTAGGCAAACTTGATTCGCCATATCATTTACGACTGAATACTGAGTTCGATCATCGCTGGGTGCCCCATAATTTCAGCCTTATGTCACACTTAAGCTACACTAGGTCTATGTACGTCATTTGTCACTATTTACTAGTTAGTGTGTTCATTTATATCTAATTTTATTGGACACTTCGACGTGGTGTAATGATTAGCAAGCTTGTTTCACTAGACCGATTGTGACTAAATAGTCCGTTACTCACTGTGTACTGCTTACTTTCGGCCTTGTGCCATATCAAAGTTACGCTTATAAAATCAGCATAACACGTTCTTTCCGAGACAATCACACCTACCTCCCATTAGCATGGAACAGGCTTGTCTCCCAGAGAGTAAAACACTACGCCTCCTTGGCCTAACACTCTCAGAGGACCTCAAGTGGAATGACTATATCGCATCCATTGCTAAATCCGCTGCTATGAAAGTCGGTTCTCTGTACAGGGCCAGGAAGTTTTTTTCCGTCTGAATCTATCCTGAACATATATAAACCTACCATCTGCCCGTGTATTGAGTACTGCTGCCACATCTGGTCGGGTGCCCTTGCTATTCTTCTCGGGGTTCTTGACAAAATACAACGGAGAGTCTGTAATATGATCGATACCGACTTGGCAGACTGGCTGCAGTCACTCTCTCACCGGCGTGACATGGCCTCCCTGTGCCTCTTCTATAAATACTTTCACGGCTTCTGCTCCGATGAACTTAGATCACTGGTGCCTCCTAGGTACGAATTTGCACAAGATACTAAATTAGCAACTAGGTCCCACCCTTTTACAGTGAAACCGACAAAATGTAACCGCAATTTCTACTCCAACAGCTTCTTTTCTCACACTTCCCGCCTGTGGAATTCTCTTCCACATGATTGCTTCCCCGACAGCTACAATCTCCAGGAGTTTAAATGTAAGGTCAACAGACACCTCCTAACACACTAACTCGCATTCATTCTCTCAAACACTCTTCCCATCTGCCTAACCCTCAACCTCAGTATCCGAACCCGTCTATCACCCTCCTTCTGACATTTTCTATATCTAACCTCTCTTTCTCTTCATCTTCCCCTATGTAACCCCATGCGCAATAGTGGCAGTGGAATGCCTTGCTTGGGGTGAAATGATTTTAAAAAATATTACCCCCTATTTTTGTACACTAGAAATAAAGAATTACGGATAGAAGGTGGTCAACAATTAATGTCAGTTTTATTGACAGAATTCGAACTTGGATCTCAGATTTATCATTCCGAGCTGATATCCATTGAATCACAATGTACATTAAAAGCTGCATATTTAAAAACGGTTTTCCGCTGAAAACTTTTGCACACGCCTATTATAAACTAGTAGTATAGCCCAGCGTTGCTCGGGTGTAATGAAAGCTTTAAAACTAATCCATGGTGCTGGAGCTCAGACTTTTTGGACGAAAGACTAAAAAAGCAATAGTTGTTTCCAGATAAAGCGAAAACGTAAACCGAAAGAAAAATGAATGGATGTAAGTCAAATTTTGATTTGCTCGTATCGATGTCAAATAAGTTTTTTTCGTTGTAAACTGAATTTTGAAGGCTAAATAAGTCCTCTAAGTAAATGGTATCATGGCTGAGACTAAGAACTACAATTATAACTACTTAGAGCCAAACCCGAAGCAAAAACTAAAATAAAAGTCTGAAAAACTGTTTTTGATCAGACCCGTTATATATCATCGATTTTCTGCACTATTGTAAAAACTGCAACCTTGAAACTTCTGAATATCGTTTCTTAAGTCTTTGTCTATGAGTGTATCAAATTTGATTAAAATCGGACCACTCCTTCTATAACCCGATTTTTCGATTATCGATTTTTAATATTTATCGCGGGTACCTCGACACAAAACCGAACTAAGAACACTCGCAAACGCTTATAGTACAACTGTGTAAATTTTCAAGAAAATCGGTTCAGCCGTTTTGGAGTCTATAGGTAACAGACACACACACACACACGCACACACACAAAGTTCCATTTATAAATAGGTTTAGATATATCGCTAGTAATTTTACAATAGATAAAAATGTAAAATAATGTTACTATAGCAAAAAAAAACAAAATGATTTTACTCAGAAAATGAATCTTGTGGCAGGAATTACTTTAAACTTTACTGAAATAAAATTTAAAATAAAAATGCTTTTGTTAATTTTATTGATTCCTTTCTTATCAACCCTTTGAAAGACATTTGTGTGTAAGTAAATATAACGAACAAGAATTGAAACTCGACTCTCTAATAACTATTCTGAGTCATTAACAATTGTACCACCCTCACATCCATGCTTACTGCACCTGGTATACCCAAGCGGTCACCAATCTAAGTACTGCTTACTTTAGATGTTGCTTAACTTCGGTGACCGTACGGGAACCTGTGTTTCAACAACACTTGGCCACGAACCATAATTCCTTTACGGTAGAAGCATTGCATATAATTTTACTACACAAATTATTTCAGTAGAGTTGGTTGTTTTGTTTTTATGGCACATCAACCTGGCGGGCCATTTATTGCCAACTAAATTTTAATTATTTAATGCTGGTAATACTTTTTCAACAATTTATTGTTATTTTTTTTTATATAAGCTTTTGCGTCTAGTAATACTTTTTCTTTTCGATTTTCAAGATTCATTGGGATTTGTTTTTAAGGGCAGGGTCCCCAAGTCCTACCCTTGTTATTTAGCCCAAAACTGGAGGGAAGAGACGGATTAATATCGTTCCCAAGGGTACCAGTGCTTAAGTGAATACAGGGTATTCAACTGGAATTCGAACTCGGCTCACCGATTTCTCTTTCCGAGCCGATATCCACTGCACCACAACGCACATCCGTCACTAAACGCTTACAGCACCTGGTATTCCCAAGCGGTCACACATCTAAGTACTGACCAGGCTCACCGTTGCTTAACTTCGGTGATCGAGCGAGAACCGGTGTATTCAACGTGATATGGCCGTAAGCATTTCAGTAGAGAAATGTATTGAAACTAAAAAAAATATATTGAAAAATATACGCTTATTAAATATATGTAATGATATTTTCTATCTAATCAAAATAAAATAGCTTGTGTTAAAAATCATCAAAAGAAACTTCTAGAATTAAGTTAATCTTCTAGAATTAAGTTAATCTACTTTTCATTCTACAAATTCTCTTACGTGTGGATAAAAATCGTTTCCACCAGGACTCGAACTTTATAATACTATCTCTTTTGCGGGGTCAACTTGTTTACGCGCGGAAATTACGTGTGTAATTTTCAGAGTATAAATGTTTTTACACCTCATGCTCTCTATCTTTGACAATTACTCATACATCTTCGCTCAAGCCTTGCTGTTCAGAACTTTTGAGGTCTGATAAAGAAATTACTTGAATGAAGAGATTCGTGTGTGTATGTACGGATTGTTTTACTTGCCATTCATAAAAGATCTCCCATCTTGAACATTATTTTCTTAGCGAGTCTCTATTTCTTTTTTTACATCTACCGTTTCTGTCTTTTTCTTTCTTTCTTTCTTTCATTCTTCGTTGTATCGTGTGTTTATGTTCAGTGACTGCTTGCATCACTTTACTTACTTTGTGTCTATTGCATATTTTTTTTGGTATTTAGTAGAATGCTATTTGCTTATAACATTTCTTTCTTTCTATTTGCTTATAACATTTCTTTCTTTTTTTTTGCATTTTTCAGATTTTTCTTTATTTTCAGTTTTCTATCTATGCAGCTTTCTTGCGTTTAACTTATTTTGTATCATTTTATTGTTCAGACGTTTTTTTCATTTCATTTTTTTTTGTGCCTTTCTTTCTTTGTTTTTATTTCTTTGGGTATTTCTTTTATCCTTTTTCTTTTTCGTATACTATTTTTATCTCTCTTCTTTCTTTTCATCCATCAGCTTTTCGCTTTTCTTTGCATCGTTCTTGCGTTTTTTTTTCATCATTCTTTGTGTTTGTTCTTTCGCTACATCAATCTGTCTTTAACTTTTCTTTGCCTTGAATTTTTCTTTCGCATTTTCTTTCTTTTTAGCTTTCTATCGATACAACTTAAATGGCTTGAGCATTATTTATTCTTTTAGGTACCTCCACTTTTCAGTATAAATTTTCGATACCTGGTTTTAAAATGAAATTTTTAAAATAAATAGTATATATATTTCAGCTTTAAAACTACCTTTAATTGAAATGCAAGAGATTAAATTTAGTAATACCAATAAATAAAATACACTGTCGTATTTTAAACCGAAATAATATTGATTGGAATGTAAAATTTTTCAGATTAAAAAAAAACAATTAAACATGCCGCCATTTTTTTAACTGATCGACACATTATGTAAACAGTAGCCACATTTCTGTTTTAAAATTCTAGCAAAAAAAATATACGTCGCTGACACGTTATTGAAGTTAATTTTTTAAATTCTGGTTTCATTCATTCTCTGGTCTATATTTCTTTTTATCTTTTTCCTTCCGCTTTTTTTTTTTGCATCGTTCTTCCTGTACATCTATTTTCGTTTCTCGTTGCATATTTATTTTATCTTTCATTCTTTTTTTTCCTTACGCCATTCCAATATTTCTCTTTTCTTTGCATCTTTCCTTTTGTTTTCTTATTTATTTATAACAAGATTCACTCGTGGAAACAACTCTCAGTCTGTCCTCATTTAACGTAATGACTCTATACGGAAATTCTATCCTATCATTTATTTGTTTCTTTCCTACTTGATGAGTACAGATGGCTTGCTTAGCTGTAGGGACCTGATCTTATTCACATAGGCCAGCCAGCAGGAAAAGGAACACGTTTTGAACTGACACTTTTAGGATACTAGCAGTATAGCCCGGCGTTGCTCGGGTGTAATGAAAGCTTTAAAACTAATCCAGGTTCCTGGAGCTCAGACTCTTTGGACGTTGGCACGAAAGACTAAAAAGCAATAGTTGTTTCTAGTGAAAGCGAAACCGTAGACCGAAAGAAAAATGAATGGATGTAAGTCAAATTTTGATTTCCTGGTATCGATTTATATATATATATTATCGATTTTCTGCACTATTATAAGAACCGCAACCTTGAAACTTCTGAATATCGTTTCTTATGTCTTTGTCTATGAGTGCATCAAATTTGATTAAAATCGGACCACTCCTTCTATAAACCAATTTTTTCGATTATCGATTTTCGATATTTATCGGGGGTACCTCGACACAAACCCTAGCTAAAAACACTCGCAGACGCTTACAGTACAACTGTGTACATTTTCAAGACAATCGGTTCAGCCGTTTCGGGGTCTATAGGTAACGGACTCTCTCTCTCTCTCTCTCTCTCTCTCTCTCCCCTCACACACACACACACACACACACACACACACACAAAATTTCATTTATAAATAAGTTTAGATTTAGATTTAGATTCTTCTTATTTTTTATGTGACGCGTCCCTTCAAGACGTAGGCGATTATGGACATTCACTTGTCTCTATCCCTTGTCACTCTCAATACTTGTCTTCTTGGTACCCCTCCAAGACTGTTCCGCCATCCACTCGCTCAAGCCCATCAAGTATCTCTCGCGCTGCCTGTCTCTCTTTCCCGCTATTCGTTCTGTGGGTATCAGATTCTTCAGGCCCTTCCTCCTCATTACGTGTCCTAGAAACCTCAGCTGTCTCTTCCTGAGGCTAAGTATGTTTCCTTTTCGTTTGCATCCTCTCTGATACCTTGTCGTTGCTTACATGCTCTATTCATGGTATTCTCAGCATCCTTCTGTAGAACCACATTTCTGCTGCTTCGAATCTCTTCTTCATCCTTGAAGAGATCTTCCAGCGTTTGCTGACATATAGAAGGACAAATATCACATATTGGTCTAGTACTCCTTTCTTTTCAACGAAATTTTCCTGTCTCTCAATACTCTGCTTAGCTTTTGAAATGCGTTTTTGGTCATGCCAATGCATCTTTGGATGTCAGTGTCACATTTTCCATCCTCTGTCAAAACACTGTTCAGGTATTTAAATTTCTGCACCTGTTTGATTTTACTACCTTCGACCTGTAGATGGCATTTTGGGCTCCTCTTTTTGCTGATGACCATGCATTCATGTTTCGTGAAGTTTCTTTCTTCCTTTCTTTTTTTAATTGTATCACCCCGAGCAAGGCGGTAATGCCACTGATGTGCAGGGGGCTACATAAGAGTAAAAAGATTAAGTAGAAGAGAGTGAAGAGGAAAACGAACCAGTTAAAAAGGAGCAAGAGAAGGATGGGAATACAGGTGTGATGACAGTTGCAAAGGTGGAGAGAAAGGAAAGGATATACGGGGAATATGGTGAAAGAACTAGAGTCAAATGGTTAATAGATGAGTATTGACATTTCTTGTTTTCTCTTGCTACCTTCTGTAGGAGGTCCTGTATTTTCCTTTCCGTGTCTGGTATCATCACTGTGTCGCCAACGTATCTTATAATGTTGATATTGTGGCCGTCAATGGCGAATCATGAAAGAACTTCTAGCTCTCTCTCAAAACTGCTTCGCTATACAGGTTGAATAGATCCGGTAAGAAGACACATCCTTGTCTTACGACACTGTCTATTCTTGTATGTTTGCTGAACTCATTTCCTATCTATATGCAAGCGGTTCTTTGCCAGTACAGGCTCTTGATTAATGTTTTTTCCTAAATATGTTGAGATTGCCGAGCATCTCTAACAAATCTTTTTGGCGAACTTTGTCGAACGCCTTTGCGTGGTCTATAAAACAGGTAGACGTCCTTAAATCTACTAAGAAACTAAAATAGATAAAATGATTTCAGTCCTCTTAATTCGTACGTTTGTACACCTATTCCCATTGTAACTTGTTGCATAGTGACTATTGCAATCTTTCTCTTTCTCAATATCACATTACACTGTCAGATGAATGCATACACACATACACACGAACTAATAAAATGTGCGTATACATAAACGATAACATCTTCCCTACAGATTCTGCTATTAAATGTATGTCGTCATATAATTTGTCTTCATAAAAAAGATTACGCAACTCATCTTTGTATTTTCAATGAATAATGTATCTATATATATATATATATATATATATATATATAAAGAGAGAGAGAGAGACATATGTATGATATAATGATGTACAAAATATATATATACATATATATATATGTTATAATGATATATAAAATACATATATACAAATATACAAATATATTACACACATATGCATATATAATATATATGTATATATAATATAGAGTGGAACCTCGGTTCGCAAACTTAATCCGTTCTTGATGGTCGTTCCTGATCCGAAATGTTCATCAGATGAAAGTATTTTCTCTATAGGAACCAATACCAAATAGATTAATCCGTTTACGAATACCAAGTTGATTAAGTATTCAAAATTTTGCCGGGAATATGTCAATATAGTATTAAACTCAAACTTCCTAAAAAGGGAATTACCGAGCAATGTTTTCCCGACATTGTCTTTAGACTTACTTAAACCACTTATAAAGTATCACTGTTAGTTTTCTTTGGAGCCATGACTAAGGGCCAATGAAGAGTACAATAAATTGGGAAGGAAACGCACTGCACAAAACCTGAATATATCCAATAGGGCGGTCGACACTACTTGTGTCTTATCAAGTGATGCGGTTTATTTCAAGTTGAACAGTTTTAAAAGGTTCAAAACTAGTTAAACCTTCTTAGTCAGAGAGGCATCGTTACGTAGACAGTGTGGACCTATCAAAATAAAGTAATTTTTCATTTGATCCTTTTAAAGCTCTTCAACTTGAAATAAACCTCATCACTTGATAAGATATAAGTAATGTTGAAACAAAATAGCTACTTTTGTAGCGATTTTATAACATATTTATGTTATAAATTCTAAATAAATATTAATCGCTTTACTTTGTATTGAGCACTTTTTTAAGAATAGTGTTTCTTTGGATACAGAATTTTATTCCATCCATATATATATATATATATATATATACGGTCATATCACGTTGAATACCAGGTGCTATAAGCGTTTATTGACGGATGTGCGTTGTGGTGCAGTGGATGTCGGCTCGGAAAAGGAAATCGATGAGCTGAGTTCCAATTCCAGTCGAACACTCTGCATTCACTTACGCACTGGTACCCTTGGGAAAGGTATTAATCCGTCGCTTCCCTCCAGTTATGGGTTAAATAACTGAGGTTTGTTGTTCATGCGATCGGTGGCAGAGTTCTGCACCGATTGTTTGTTATCAGCAGTTCCAAAAAGTGTGGATGGTGCTACACAAACTTTCACCACTTTAAACAATTCTTTGTGTGGCAGTTTAACTGAGTCAGAGGCTCATTCGAAATCGACGGGAGAGTCCATAATATATATATATATATATATATATATATATATATATATATATATATATACACACTCTTATAAGAACGCATTCTGTTTTTTTTTAAATAATGTTCAAATTCAAAGATAATTTATAAGGGTTCCATTATGTTTACTTAACGGACGTAGAATAACATCAATAAAGATAACAGAATCAAAAATGAAAGAGGAAAGAAAATTAAAGAGGATATTAATATTTGATGAAGACAAGCGGAGGTGTGTTTTGGGACAGTGGCAACTTTTAGATAGAGTTCTTGTAGGGAAACTGAAATGAAGCCATTCAATATAGTCACCAAAGTGATAGATAAACTCAGGTCAGAAAGCACAAAAAAAAAACAAACAAACAAAAAAAAACAAACAAAAAAACAAACAAACAAACAAACGAACAAAACAAACGAAAACAAAAACATAAGTTTTAATAGTGCATTCGAAAATGCTAAGTTCCAAAACAAGTAACCAAAAATCATTATCATCATGGCGGACATAAATGCTCCAAGAAATGAACAAATATAGTAAAATAGTCGGCAAAACTTGGATTGGGCAATAAAACTAAGTAATAATGAAAACTTGTTTTCAAGAACAATCAAAACGAACATGGATATATAAAAAAACGCAATATAGAACCAAACAGATTACTTAACAATAAGTAAAATATTTATAAATGCGGTTCTACGCACTAAAATATATCGAAGCGCTGAATATGGAAATGATCAACCCCCTAGTTTACTGCAGAATTACTCACAACTGGTTCCCCGGCATTCGGGTTGGGGTCCAAAATGACCAAAATAAAACCGAATAAGACCAGTTTAAGACCAGTTTAGACCGGTTTTGAACCTATCCACTGCGGTAATGTTTAACCATAACCAGAACGTACGCGCTCAGGTTCCCCACGTTAAATAAAGACCTTGTGTCACATCTCTCTCAAGTGGGGGGGGTAAATATTACTGGAGAATTACTCACTTTATCAAAAAACATATGCCGAGAACATGGAGCAATCAGCTAAGTGCCATATGTGATACACGTTTACTGAGCAGAAGATCTTCCCGCAGTAGGTTGGCATTACTTTCTACGGTAGACAGGTTGCCAACCAAGGCTATAGAACCGAATCTGTCCTGCTATTTAACCCATAGCTGGAGGGATTCATACATCTCTCAAGAGTATTTGCGCGTATGCAAACGTAACGAATTCAAGTGGAATTCGAATTCTGCTCTCCGATTTCTCGTTCCGAGCCGATATCCACTGCAAACACAACGCACATCCATTGTGGACAGGTACAAACAATTTAAAAGTGGTTGGTAACTCAAAGTGGAGTACCTTAAGTGAAGCGCTAGTGACATCGACAAAAAAGTTCATCCTCAGAAGAGAGGTAAAATAAGTGAATCACATGACATTCTCGGATAGAAAGACAATAAATAAAGCCAATAGCAGAGATACAGGGCGTTAAAAAATAACATTAGGAATAGAAGCACATAAGCAAAAGTTAAATAGCTCAATGAGAAGTGTGGAGAGATAGAAACTCCACGAAACACAGACAAAGGAAGAATGGATAAAAAGTAATAGTAGGAGAAAAAGTGCTTTTCACCAGAAGATATATAAAGTCTAAAAAAGAACATTCTTAATAGCCAAAGAAAACGTGCTACAAAGACTGAACTAGAATAAAAATAGAAGAGCATGTGGTATTAAATCCGCACCGACCAAAATGAACACAGTCCAAGTAGCATTGCCAGATAGAATTGTAATAGAGATAATATCAGCGTTAGACGATTGACTTGGGATCGAAAAATTACTGAAATAGTAAATGAAATATAAGACAGCGGCGAAATACCTGAAAATTTTATTAATCTATCTTTACAGTGATACCAAAGATGTTGAGTATAAATAAATACGAACTCCATTAGACAATCAGCTTATGAGCCACATAGCTTATTGGGATTCTAATGAATAGATCTTATAATAGAATTGTGTGGCTTTGTTCAAGATATTAGAACAAGAAACGTTATTTTAATATCAGAATGCTCTCAAAGCAAGCTATATAAATGCAAAATGATTTATACTCATGTTTTATAGATTACATAAAAGCATTTAATGTACAACGCAAAGACAAACTGAAATACCAGAAAAAATGATTGGGAAGGATATTCGAGTAATCTTTAACCTTGACTGCGAACACTTTGCACGCAGATAGAGAATTATTCCAGTGGAGATACAAAAATAGAAAGAATAAAATGACGATGTGTTCCTCACCGAATTTATTTGATTTATCTAGCAAGACGATCCTGAGAGAACTAGAAAACCTAATAGGATCTATTATTTACATACTGATAATGAAATGCAAGAAGAAAGGACTAACTGTTTGCTATAGCTTAGCTTGTACTGCAGAACTTCTGATTAAAACAAAAATGGCGGCGCCCATAAGAAAATGGTAATATCCTATTTTTCCCAAACATATCAACGCAGCTTGGAAATACTACAAGAATTCAGCACCGAAATTGTTAATGAGTTTGTGTAAATGGATGACAGAAGAGGGACAACGAGGGATAGTAAAGGGTGTACATAGAACAACAAAAGACAGGAAGTTGTAGATAACCATGTGGCAAACTATGATCGCACATATCCTGAAAAACATGGCACATAAAATACAAAAAAAAAAAAATCCTGAATAAGAGTATTTATAAAAACACTTGGAATTTGACTAAAAGTACTAATATTAATAGAACATTTATTTTAAATAAAAGTACTTGGATAACCTTGTAAAACGAACTCGGATAGAAATTTGGTCCTTTCAGACGCGACACCAAAAATGAAGATCAACTTTTGTTGTTCGTCTGCCTAAAAATTCAATAATGGCCAATCATTGAGATTATAGTATAATCATTATACACGTTGTGATGAATAAATTGTCGTCTAAATTACGCAAAAATGAAAATAAGACTGACATTTCATTTTAACGGATATATTTACCAAAATTAGACAAGGATATCTTGAAATACTAAAGAGTAAATTTATTCAATAAAATCGCCATTTGCTTCAACCCCGCCCTCCAATCGACTTCGGAATCTCCTGAAACTTTTCAGGACAGTCTCCTTGTTTAAGTTGATGAATGCTGCACTGATCGTTGCCTTCAGTTCATCTTTGATGTTATAAGGAGTTTTGTTGGTATCTCTCTTAACTACGCCCCATATATAATAATCAAGGGGGTTGCAGTTTGGGGAGTTAAGTGGCCATATGTGTGGTTGCGGAAATTGGTAGACAGCCATGGCTGGATTCTCCTGCTTGTGTGGTATGGTGCAGAGTCCTGTTGCCAGACACAAAATCTTCCAGTGTCTACCCTCTTGGCCCAGGGCAGCACCACCTCCTCAAGGCACTTGATGTAGGCCTCTGTGTTGAGTCTGAGGCCCTGTGAGAAGATGGGTGGAGGCATAACATCAACATCACTAATGATCACTCCAAACATCTTCGTAATCACCATTAGACACATCCAACTTTTTCTGAATTCTCTGCACTGTCCTCAGACTGACACTCAAATACTGAAATATTTGTATTCAAGCTTCCGGTGCGAATGCCAAGTAGTACACCATGCCGTTTCCAAATTTCTGGCGTATTGAATTGCGTCATGGTACCTTTTCTCACAGACAGTACCCAGCTGACCCTTTTATATTGTGCAATCAACAAAATCAAAAGCAAACAACGCGCATGAGTGAACTTAAATATATAAAATAGCGACTATTTACCCATCGCATCTTGTATGTTTCAAGAAATCTACAGTATGTCCATAATGCAAAACGTACCTCAAACTATCGGATGAAAGGAGAGGCAAATGGTAAGTTTTACGTAAACCCAATTTGGATTGCTTTCAGTTCTGCTGTCTGAGGAGAATTCCGGTGAAAGTAAATTTGTAGTCACGCCATTGATATAATTTCATCTGATCCGTCTCAGATGAGCTTCTTGTATCAGCGGAAAGAAAATTGGTAAAAATCAAGCAATCAGAATGTCATTCATCAAATCTCTCTCTCTCTCTCTCTCTCTCACACACACACATACACACTTTTCCTTATTTATAAAAAAGATCTCTTCTCAAATTTCCCTTTTTTATCTTATACTGAATTTATCCTTAATTCCTTAGTTTTTCTTTCCTTGTTGAATTCTCTTTCTTCTTGCGTGTTGATTTCTTTTTCTTTTTTTTCTTTTTTTGTTGAGTGTTTCTTTTTTAGTCTTTTTATCTTATTTATTTGGTTTGTCATTTTGTTTCTTTTTCTTTCTTTATGGTTGGGTTCTTAATTGGTCTTTCTTTCTTTTTTGTTTTCCTTGTCAGTCTTTCTTTTTTCCTTCTTTCTTTCTTTTATTCGTTCTTTCACTAGTTATTTAATTCGTTCTTTCTTTTTATTGCTTATTTCTTTCTCTTCTTCGTTTTATCCGTTCTTTTTATTGCTTCTTTCTTTCGTGCTTGCGTCTTTGCTTTCTATTTTTCCTTTTCATTTGTTTATCTTTCTTGCTTTCTTATGTTGTTCTTGATTTTTCATTGTTTTGTTCTTAGTTGATTCATTCTTTCTTTCTTTCAACAGTTTTTCTATTTCAGTTTTTCCTTCTGATACAGCATCTGTTTTTTGTTTTTTTACTGTTTTTCGTTCTTTTCATTTTTTTTTTTGTTGTTGCTAGATTTACTCTGGAATGTTGATTTCTCTTTCTTGTTTGTGTTTTTATTTTATTTTATTTTATTTTATAGGGATGTGCGTTGTGATGTAGTGGATATCGAGTCGAAACGACAAATCGGGGTGCCGAGTTCAAATTCCAGTTGAATTACTTGTATTCACTTACGTACAAATACCCTTGAGAAAGGTATTATTCCGTCTCTTCTCCCCAGTTATGGGTTAAATAACATGACAGATTGGGTTCTATAGCTTGGGCTAGCAACCAGTCTACCGTAGAAAGCAATGGCAACCTACTGCGGGATAATCTTCTGCCCAGTCAGTCATGTCTCTTTCGAGACATTATCGCCCAAAGCGTGTATCACGTATGGCACTTAAGTGACTGACAATTTTTTTGGGCTTTTCTTGTTTATGTCTTTGCACTTATACCGTCTTTCACGTTTGCTTTCTTTCTTTCTTGTTTTTTCGTAATTGATTTCTTTTTCTTTTTGTTTTGTCAGTTTTTCTTTTATTTTTACCAACTTTTCCTTACTTATTTCTTTTACTCGCTATTTTTAATTCTTCTTTCTTCCTTTGTTGATTTTTTCTTTCTTTCTATTCATTAATAATAATCTATTCATCCCATACCACTTTCCTTATTCTTTTCCTACTTCTTACTCATAAATCCCGTTTTTAAAATTTTATTCTCCATTTTTTATATTTTTTCTGCATTCTATTCTTTTTGCTTTTCAACTTTATTCATTCGTTCATTTTTGTTGATTCCAGTTTTACTTCGTCCATTCATTCATTCCCTCACTCACCTCCCACCTTTGTCATCTGGAATTTTCGCTACAATCTTTATCTACTCGCAGATCTTTCTATTTATATGTTCTGTAGACGTTTATTTATCTTTGTTCTGTTTAGCCCATAACTAAATATGAGAATGAGGATGGGAATAAAGATAGTTAAGTGATTGATTTGTTTTTACAACTTATCAACAACTTGTGGGTTATCGAAAGACAAAACATCATTTTTTTTTATAATCGTGTCATCCCAAGCAAAGCATTTTACTGCCACTGTTGAGCACGGGGTTACATAGGAGCAAAGTTATAAGAAAGAGTGACAGGTTACAGGGGGTGTTAGAAAGAGAGTAAGAGAAGGATGAGAATACTGATGAGAGTAGAGTGGACGAAGAAAGAAGCATGAGAGAGAGAGAGAGAGAGAGAGAGAGAGAGAGGATGCAGGTTAGTGAGATAGGGGATGACTATTGACTTTACATTTGAATTTTTGAAGATTGTAGCTGTCGGGAAAGCAAGTAAACGGAAGGGAATTCTACAGGCGGGAAGTGTGAGAAAAGAAGCTGCTGGAGTAGAATTTGCGTTTACACTTTATTGGTTTCACAGTAAACCGGTGGGACCTAGTTGCTAACCTTGTGGCTCGAGTAAATTCATATATAGAAGGTACCAGTGAGCTAAGTTTATCTGAGAAGAAGCCGTGAAAGTATCTGTAGAAGAGGCTCATCCCTTGTTTCCTGTTTAGGTTGTGGTTTCCGGTTTTTCTCTTTTCCAATCTGTTCACTCTTTTTATTTTTATTTTTATTTTTTTCAATTGGAGTAGATAGACTAAACTATCGCCCCGTTCACACTCCACCCACGTCTATTGAACAGGTGAAGAGGCTCATCCCTTGTTTCCTGTTTAGGATGTGGTTTCCGGTTTTTCTCTTTTCCAGTCTTTTCACTCTTACATAGCCCCCTGCGCATCAGTGGCATTTTCGCCTTGTTTGGGGTGATATGATTAAAAAAAAAAAAAAAAAAAGAAAAAAAAGACACACAGGGAAGCCATATTGCACCGGTCAGAAACTGACTGTATCCAAGCTGCCAAGTTAGTATCGATCATATTACAGATTCTCCGTTGGATTTGGAGTGTAAAAATAATTTTCTTTCTTGTGAGTAAATATTGAAATAGCAATGAATTTCCCGATACAAGTCCTACTATTTAATCTATAGCTGGACAAGGAAATGGAGTCGTATATGTTCCAAGAGCATTTGCACGTAAGTGAATGCACCGAACATGAATGGAATTTGAACTCGGCTCTCCTCGCCGCTATCCATTACACTCCCGCATATCCGCGAGAAAAGATATAAGGCTAATGTATTTATTGCTCGTTGAATCTGTGTAAATTACACGGATGTTGACAGCCCATCTGTTATCTCATGCTTTTGCACTTCTCTCAATCTCTGCCGGTATGCTCACATTCTTTCCCTTATCCTCCAATCTACATCACCCGGACTGTTTTTATCCAAATGTTCTACAAATATGGATTAGTTTTAAATGCGAAGAAAAAATGAATGAGAAATTTTAAAATATTTTCAATGGTATCATTTCTTCTGCTATGTCCCGTCACAAAGAATTTTAATGTATCGGAAATTTTGCACCTTTCTATCCTTATGTGCCTTTCAATTTTTTATTAATTTTCATCTTTATATAAAACCATCAAGCCTGTCTCTCTATGTCTTTCTTTTATCTCCATCCTTACCATATATATATATATATATATATATATATATATATATATATATATATATTACTACAGGTTTCATTGAATAATATAGACAAGTTCTGTCTATTTATTTTGTGTAAGATCCTTTCGTATGATCTGATTAGCTTGATAGTGTTGTCATGGAAGGACGACGAGAAATCGCAATAATTGTTGATTTTTTTTTATCAGGTCTGAGCTTTCGGCTTACATAAGCCATTATCAAATGATGAACATTTAATATTCAGTGAACATAGAACATTTAAATAATTAACAGAGTGGAGTTATACAGAGAAAATTAAACAGGTCAATTTTTTTGTGTCGCACGTGGCTGCAGGCCGAAAAGGAATGGTGGTAGTGGGTTTTTGGTCAAATGAAAGTATAGTGGCATGAGGGGATTGGTCTGGGAACTGCTACTACTATGGTGTAGGGGGTAAGTATAATAACTATGACCTCTCCCGTCGATTATAGGCATTGAAGTATGTTAAGGAGGTGTCGGAATTTATTTTATTTAGGCTAGGTTTAAACTGTTTGATGTAGATAGCTTCTAGAATTTTAAGTTTTCGTTTATTATTTTCTTGTCTAAGTATATATATATATATATATATATATATATATATATATATATATACACGTATTTTCAACAAGTGTTTTCCTAAGAAGTGTGTGTTGATAGCCGTGGTGTTTTAAGTGTCGGAATATGTTAGAATTTACATTTAAGGGCAATGTAAGCCTCCGCGAAAGCGAGTTAGTAGTATGTCCAATGTAGGTATTATTTAGTTTGTTAGAGATACATTCTCGAAAGGGGCATATGAATTTATACACTACAATACATTGTTTTTTTGCAAATCACTCACGGTGGGGGAGGAGTCGTTGCGGACGATTGAATTGGATGTTGTGGATTTAGCGTAATATATGATAAATTTAATTCTTTTGTTGGGGTCTGTCGGAGAGCTATTAGTGTTTATGAGTTTTTTTAGGATATTTTCGTCTAGTTGGTAGTTGGTGTGCATTTGGCTACGATATAAGAGAGTGATATATTTGGGATTGATTGGGCTACCATGTGTTGTTTTTTTCGTGTTCAGGTTTTTAAGGAATATATATATATATATATATATATATATATATATATATATATATATATTACACTAAGCGCTAGTTTAGTAGGTTCGATTCCTACTGAATCCTATATATATATATATATATGTATGTATGTATATATATATATATATATATATATATATAGAGAGAGAGAGAGAGAGAGAGAGAGATGTGTGTGTTTATATATATTATTATATATATCTACGTGCGTGCATAATATATATATGTGTATATATATTTGTATATATATATATGTGTGTGTGTGTGTGTGTGTGTGTGTGTGTGTGTACACATAAATATTTTCAACGAAACATGCTTATATATATATATATATATATATATATATATATTCATGGCTGATGTATGCCGAAAGCTCAAAAAGGATTAAATAAAAATATGTATCAATATTGTGATTTTCTTTCCTCTTTCAACGATAATGCCATTAAGCTTATCAGACGATATGAAAAAGATTTACATAAAATAAATCGACAAAACTTGTCTATATTATTTAATGAAACATGCATCAATATATATATATATATATATATATATATATATATATAAAGTACGTTTTGTTGAAAACAACCGACAAGGAAAATTAATTCTGCCCATTTTCAATGAAGTGGCTGAAAGCGGTTGTAAAAATAATAATTAGGTATAATTTTTTACATTCCTTGTCTCCAGCAAAAAGGAAACATGTAATAATACTGGAAAAAAATTAATAAAAAATTAATAAAATCATGCTTAAAAGAAAAGTTGCTGTCAATATATATATATATATATATATATATATATATATATATATATATAATTAAATGTTCATGTATGTTGTTTTATCTTATTTATATTAATATTATTATTTACCTATCACATTTTATTTATCTCATCACGGATAGGAAGAGAAATGAAGCAACAGAAATGTAGTCATGAAGAAGGATGCTGAAAATACCATAGACTGAATACATTCAATTAGTTCAATGAGGCCCGGGCTTGTCAATATATTCCGATGGGACTGAATTAATATTTTAGTCAAAATTCGACAACTGTTTGATTTATTTGTTATCTATTTCCAGGGCCGTGTTCACTGTAATGGGTAGGCGAACTGATCCTAAAAACAGAATGGATATTTTACGCTTCCCAGTATATTAACTGAGTAACTTGCTTAACGAATTTAGGTGAATGGTTGGCAGTGAATGTGAGTGAAAGCAGAGACAAACAGAGATGCCAAAAAGTCAAATGAGTTGCTTAAGGACAGGAAGTTGTGGATATCCATGGTCGCGCATGTCCGGAACGGACGTCTCACATTAAAAAAGTTTTATAACTAGCTATATATCGCAAGTTACTAAAAGCAATTTTCTCGCTTTTACTGTCTAATGAAGGTTACCTTACATCCCGGAATAGGGGATTAAATGCGGAACAAGTAGAAAAAACATTTATAAACTTGATATATTTCACTTTTTTTTTATTTTAACTTTATCAAAATCTTTTGATTGAGAGAAAACGCAGAGATGTTTCGAGAAATATATTGTCATTGCCCCTCGTAATTCCGATGAAGCTAAAGCAAAAACAACGAAATATGTCAAAATCATAAAAGTTTTCTACTTTTAAAAATCATTTCATCTCAAGCAAGATAGTAAAATTCACTAAAAAACGTGTGTGTGTGTGGGGTGGGGTAGTGAATGTGAAAGAATATAAGGAAAGAAAAAACACTACTAAGGAGCGAGAACAATAAAAGAACAGGAATCAAGAAGAGAGAAATTAACTATTGACATTGCATTAACATTTTTAAAAATCAATCTCGACTGTATAGCAAGAGGCCGGAAGAGAGTTCCACAAGAGACAAGTGCTAGATAAGAAACTGTTAGCATAGAAATAGCTTATTTAATCATTTTATGGGATTTAATCCATATACCGTAATGATTTAAGGTAGGCTTACTATGCATCCATTTTTAGCCGGTTCTGTCCCGGTTTCAGGGATTCTGCTCTAGTGTAGTAAGTAAGTGAGTGAGTGAGTTTTGTTTCACGGCATATCAACCTCTGTGGGTCATTTAATGCCAAAAAAGTAAGGTTTTAAGGTATTGTTTTTAATGTTCAGTTATAGTGAGAAGGCTAATTTAGCCAATTTTGTTTTTATTCTTTTTTTATTTTAGAAAACTGAAAACATATTCTAGTTTTGTATTCAAAGATGTTTTGCTGAGAATTTTTTCCTCAAAAATGTGTTGTGGTAATAATTTTTTCTTCAAAAATGTATATTTTTCTATAAAGTCTATTTTTATGTATATATTTCTATAGAAGTATTTTTATACTTTCATAGTGTTTTGACCCCAATTTTGGGGTTAACTATTTGTCCATAGCTGGGTCCCTAACGAGGTGCTATCATTCCGGGTCAGGGTGAACTTGGGAACAACAGCAATTAAGAGGTGGTTCTATGCTCCTCACAACCTTCCAATCAGAGGCCTTGCTGCCGGATGCAGTTCACCGTCATGCCCAGGACTTGTAGTGATAGAAGTAAGTTTTTAGCATTCACATTTTTTTTGTGTTGTTGGCTGTGGCGTTAAGTTGGTTTTGGGTGATAAATGGAAAAAGTTGTAAATTTTACATCTTTTTATTTGAATCTCCTTACTTCTTAAAATAATAACCAGCATTCATATTTATGATTGTTATTGAAATATTTTAAGTTATTCAGCTCAAATATTTCACGATGCAATAGGATAATTTTATGGGTGATTCATTCTGATAAAATTCGCCATGAGCTTATTCAATCATTAACTGAAGAATTAAAATTTATTAGAAATTTCAAATTGGACAACCATGAAATTTCCAGGGGTTAAAACTAGTAAAAAAAATTCTAAATTGCAATCTTATATGTTCAGAAATTTAGAACTAGACTACTATTGATGAGGGATTAGTAGAAGCACAAGTAAAAGCTGACATATAAATGCAAATGGAGTTTGCCTAATTACTTAGTTCTCATTATTTATTTATTTAAACATTATTTTATAACATAAATTCTATGGATAGGAAGTGAGCTTAAAGGCTACCAACGAAGATGGTTAAGATCGCCATCAAAACCAGTGAACTTAACGACCGCCTTTGGGGGCCTTTAAGCGGGTCTAGCTCAAAAGATTTGTTAGTTGTTACAGAGATGGAAATTACTTTTATTCAGAAAGTATTTCATATATACTTGAATATCTGACACTAGAATCGACTTTCTCTGTCCCTCTTCCATTATCTCGTCTTTCTTATCTTAGAGTATCCATGTCAGCGTGAATTGAACTGGGTCAAAATTTGTGGGCGTACTTCATGGGACATGCAAAGGGTAAAAATAGTAACCGTCACCATTCTTCCACCTTCCAATTTTTTTTCAGAAGGTGCTAGTACCGTATAGCATTTCTAGACATATGTCGTTATATTATGAACACTTCCGTTGGGTTTTAACAAGATATAGTTTTATGTATAGATACTTGCGTATTTCTGTTAGTCAACATCCTTTCAGTATTTGAAAGGTATCAACAGAAACGACATTGAGTAACAATAACACTTAAAACGAATTAGGGATGTTACACACACACACACACACACACACACACACACACACACACACACACACACACACATTTTTTTTTTTTTTTTTTTTTTTTTAATCATTTCACCCCGAGCAAGGCAGAAACGCCACTGATGTGCAGGGGGTTACATAAATGTAGAAAGATTAATTAGAAAAGAGTGAGGAGTACAAGCTAGTTAGAAAGGAACAATAGAAAACTGTGAAAGCAGGTGCAATGACAGGTACATGGGCGGAGAGAAAGGGAAGGTTATACAGGGGAGGGGAGAGAGAGCTAGAGGCCAGTGGTTAGTAGGTGAGTATTAACTTTGCTTTTAAATTTCTGGAGGTCGTAGCCGTCAGGAAAGCAAGAATACGGGAGTGAGTTCCACAGGCGGGAAGTGCGAGAGAGGAAGCTGCAGGAGTAGAATTGTCGTCTGCGTTTGGCTAACCTGACTGTGAATGGGTGGGACCCAGTTGCCAGTCTGGTTGAACGGGTAAACACCTGTTGAGGAGGCATCAGTGACTTAAGCTGTATTTATTTTTGTAAAATACAAAAAATGTGGCACAAGGCCGAAATTGGGGATGGGGAGGGCTGGTCATCATCTGTCCTACTTTAACTTAGCTATTCACTTTCGTCGACCCTGACACACTTACAATAATCCTTGCACCATAATACCACTTTTTTACTTACCATTCTTACCACGTTCACCATAATACCTCGGCTGCTCTATGATGTCCTACTTAACTCCCATATTTACAGTGTTCAGTGGAGGGCATGGGCAGAAAATAACAACAATAAAATATCCCCAATGGTTTTATACAATGAAAGAACGATATATACAAGAAACTAAATAAAATCGTATTAGTAATAAAAGCCCCCCACTACTTCTAATATTGTGACAGCAAAATCACTTCCCCGGACGAAATATAATGCGTGGCTTTAGAAATATCATAATACCACTTATCCGATCAGCAAACACTCACACAATCACTCACACATTTAAACACCATAACAAAAACGAAAAGCACACTTGAAAAATAACGAAAGACGCCACGCATCCACCGGAGAACTAACATTGTTGAACACCTAAGGTGGGAAAGGGGGTGGGGGATTAAACTAAAGAAAACTGGGGCCAAAAAGAAAAAGTGGGGCCAATGAGCAATCATAACCTAGCTAAGTTACCTTTAAAGAGAGAAAACAGAAAATCAAATACTTCCTACTCTAAACTAACAGGGAAGGGGTGCACATGTTGTGCCCAGCACACCCAAAATCCTGATGCCTAACCAGCATCAAACAACCACTCCAGGTCAGCACCTTTCACTCGACAGAGACGCGCAAGACTCACCCACCTTTTGCCAAATTCAGATGGAGTGAGTCGTTTCCTTTCCGTCCTGATCTTGACTTTAAGCTGATGCTTAAAGAACAAGATCAGTTGGGAAGAGGTAAACTTCTCATCACCATAGAATTCCTTCTGTCGCGTCGTCCAAATCACGATTCGCATAACACCTAGTAAGCAAAAGAGCACATAGTGCTCAGCCCTAGATAACGGAGGTACGACATTGCTACAAACAGAACTAGCCTCAAGGACAAAGAACTTTCCACGCAGCATACGAACCATGAGATCTTCAAGGAACTTACATAGCGGCGCAACAACACTGCAGTGGAAGAAGGCATGATCGACGGATTCCGCCGACAGCCCACAACGCACGCAGGTTGATTTCGGTGTTAGGCCCGCTACATGAAGTTTCTTGCCTACCCAGAGAGCCTTCCGAATCATCAGCCAGGTGAGTGATGCCTCATCGTTAGTGAGACATTTCAACCCAGGCGCCCAAGGCCATATGGAGCGAGCCTCCTGCTTCGTAAGACCGAGCTCGCCAATCAGTTCATCTTGAACGGCCCCCCTAACTAACACCCGATATAATGCCCTAAGAGACAACGATTGGGCGTTGGAGAGGCCATCCGTAGCCCGCAAGAGAAACTGGAGAGCCAAACGACATTCTTTATAGAAGGAGCATTCGCCACGAGGAATACGGCCGGCCTCTTCCTCCGACAAATGCACACTTCTCAAGGATGGAAAGTTTTTATGGACGTCCTCTTTAACGAGGGCGCCTTTCTCATCCGCTAGCATACACATTCGATCCAGGAATCTAATGCGAAGCGTATGTTGACGAATCTCAACGCTAGGCATGCCCAGACCGCCTTCAGATGGATGAAGGCAACAGATCTCGCGACGTACCTTGGGAGCCTTGCCTTCTCGCCAAAGGAAAGAGAACAAGAGCTGAATCAATCCCAAACGAATGGCACACGGGAGAGGAAGTACGGAGAGTCGGTAAAGGAGAATCGGGTAGATGTGCGAGGCACATACTTCCGCCCTCCCCTTTAAGGATAGATTCCTCCGAGTCCACAGATGAACTGCGCCCTCGGCCTTCTCTCGAACCTCCGACCAATTCATTTCCAACTGGAGATCAGGACCGAAAAAGACGCCGAGAATCTTGATCGGCCCGTCCGTCCAGAGGAAAGGTCCGGGAAGAGAAACTCCCTTCCACGCACCCAATCGCAAGCCAACAGACTTATCGCGATTGATCTTGGCCCCTGTCACCGTCTCATAGCATCTGATTTCTTTGCTAACTTCGTCAATCTCGGCTTTGCTCGACACAAAAACCGAAACGTCATCAGCATAGGCGGAGTACCTGGCCGAGGTGGTAGCACCAGGTAGGGAAATTCCGCGAAGGACCGGATTCGCCTTTAACTTGCGAAGGAAAGGCTCCAACGCAAGAACGTAAAGCAAAGGCGAAAGTGGACAACCTTGACGAATGGAGCGAGATAATGTGAAGGGCTTCGATCTTACCCCATTCACTTCCACCAGCGCACCGGGGGACTCATACAGCAGTCGGATCCAGGTGCGAAAGTACGGCCCGAAACCGGCGGCGGAAAGGACAGATTCCAAGAAGCGATGGTCAACCCTATCGAACGCCTTGGACTGATCCAAATTGATCAGCGCGGCTTCCGTGTCGGTTTTCTCAATGATCAGGCGTACCAAATGAAGGTTGTCCTGAATAGTCCTGCCCTTCACAGCACAAGTCTGCTCGGGGCCAATCAGACTAGATAGGACAGCCTGCAAACGGCCGGCCAAGATCTTGGCAAAAATCTTTAAGTCAGTATTTAACATCGTTAAAGGCCGATAATTATCTATGCCACCCCCACCGTCCTTGCTCTTGCGAAGCAACTTGATTACACCCCTGGTGAAACGTCGAGGTATAGACCCCTGCTTCATCCAGTTGTTATAAACAAGAGCCAGCAGAGGAACAAAAACGGACGACTGCCTCAAGTACAGTTCGTAGGGAAGACCATCCAATCCTGGAGTTTTGTCCCGGCCAACCAATTTCAGCGCATCCCAGATTTCCGACTCTGTTATGGGCCCCTCGCACCTAGCCGCTTCAGCCGCCGAGAGGCGGGGAAAGTCAGCCAAATAGGTATCGAACTGAGCCGAACTCAGACCGGGCTCCCTGGTGAAAAGATCCTGGAAGTAATCCCGAAAAGCCCCACATATACCCACGTCTGTAGTCACGGTACGTCCATCCGGCAATGTGATGTCCTTGATATGCCGATTGACTGCTCGCCTAGCTTCTTCTGCACGCAATTCTGCGGCCATATTCGTTGCCTCAGAAGACATTCTTTTTAACCTAGCCCTAACTACCAGAGCTTGATCCTTCTTGATAAGCAAGGAGGCCAGCTCGGCCCTAGCTAAGGCTACGTCCCCACTATTACGGGATTTAACTGCCCGATCAACTTTCTTTTCTACTGCCGTTTGCGCCGCTAACTTAGCTAAGTTGAGCCGACGACTATAGTCGGCAGCAAACGACCTAAGTTTTGATTTTAGAGTGTCCCACCACTTATTCCCAACCACAGCCCCCGTCAGTTCCCGCTTTAGTGTTAGTAAAAGCTGGTGCTGGAAATCTTGGCTATCAAATAATGACGCGTTCAATTTCCAGTAACCAGCCAACTTAACCTTAGGCTTATCTAAGTTTACACGAACCCGGACGAGCCTATGATCCGTGTAAACTATCGAATGGAAACTTGGACAACCTAAGAGCCCTACGTCGACTCTCTTAACTAGGACTCGGTCGAGGTAGCTGGCGCTTACCTTCGAAACCGAGCTGCCCCTATTAGTCCAAGTCCACACTACCTCCCGGGGGTGTTCATTTCGGTATTTATCGACAAGATCATTCCTGTCGATAAATTCCCGAAATGGTTTCACATCCGGGTTGTTAGTACCCGATCTTTCTCCTATCCGATCTTTCTCAGGGTCAAGGACGGCATTCCAATCCCCCGCTAAAATTACCCGCCTTGATGTTCCAAAGAACGACTCGAGCTGCCGAAACAAAGCAGGACGCTCCGCATGGACATTGGGCGCATAAACCCCAATGAGGCGAAAAGACTTCTCCTTTATGGTAATATCCAGCACACAAATCCTGCCCGCTGGATCCGCGAAGACAAGCGTACACACCGCATTCAATGACTTGCTCACTAGCCAGGAGACACCTCTAGAACGACCATCAAAACATGCTGAAAAGAGATCGTAATCCCTAGACAGTATGCTCTCATGGTCGCCAGCTGAAAAACGGGTCTCCTGTAAACAGCAAACATCCACACCGAGGCGCTGGAGATCATGAGTGAGTCTCACCCTCCGAGACTCGGACCTCAGCCCCCGGGCATTTATACTTGCTAACCATAAAGCCATTGTGATACGTAATTAGGGTTGGGGTCCTGGACAGAACATGGTCGGGGAAAGGATGCCGACAGCCTCTCCCATGGACCCATGGCCCATCTCATTCTTGATGGTGCCGTCAGAGGAGACGCCGCCAACATCCCAGGGAAAGGTTAGTTTTAGCGCCCTATAGAGGGAGGGGTGAACTAAAACAGGGACCCGTCCTGAACAAAATTTCTCCAAGTTTGTTAGTCTTTCTGATTTTGTAGTGATGATTGGTGGAGTCAGGGATATTACTTTGGCCGCCTCCTCGACCATGCCCCACACCTGCCGCGCCCCCGACCCCGTGCGGATAACTGTTAATATCCTCTGAGCAGTAGGGAAGTTTTGTGGCACTTCCACATCCTTGTCCCCGCACTTCTTCATTGCCAAGAGCGCGTTGAGTTGTTTTATTCTTTTTCCAAAATCCTTGGCTCTTTCGGCCTGGGCCGGGGAAATACGGCAGATGTCCTCCCCTTGCCTGTACGGCACTTTTGCAGGCTTCTTGCGCGTTTCTTTTTCCTCCGATGAAGCACTCCTTTGCCTTTTTAATGGAGGCGGCATCAGTTTTGGAGGAGAGGGACAGGGAGAGAGGCAGGGAGAGACTCTGAAATAATTGATAATAGGGCTGGGATCCCGACTGCGAGGGGAAGGTTTCCTGGGCGTGGGTTGAGAAGAATGCACTTTCTTCGGTCTCTCCGTCTTTTTCTTTTGAGGGGAGGACGGGGCAGAGGCCGAGGGGCACGAGCGACGTTTTTCCAGTTGTTTTAACCGCTCTTCTGAAGGCCGAAAAGAACGTTTTTCTAGCTGTTTCTTCAGCTCCTTAATTTTTAAGGTTTTTTCGTATCCCGGATCGTAGGCTTTTTTTAGGTCTTCTAATTTAGGAGCAGACCAGGCCGAGGCATCGCCCTTCTTGCTGGTAGAGGGAGTGGGGCTGTACGTGCCTTTAGTCTTTGGGGTCTCCGGGGACCGAGGTTCCGCAGCTTGGCGCTTCCCCCTGGCCCTGCCAACAACCAGCCACTCCCCCTTATCCTTCTCCTTGGCTACACTTGCAGCTGGTGATGGTTTTTCGGGGGGTGAGGGAACTTTTTTGTTCCCAACCGGGGTAACTGCCGCACCGGTCCTGGGTATTGGCATGCCCACTACGGGCGAGACGGATGTAACAGAAGCGGCCAGAGGGGGATTTTGGTCGACTGGGGCCTGGCTTCCAGAGGACTTCTTCTCTGGGCAGGAGGAGGAGAGGTGACCAATCTCTCCGCACCTCCAGCATTTCGGTTTGCGACCGGTAACTATTACCGGTAGGCTCAGGCCCCCTACGTCAAGACAGTTGGGGATAGTCTCGAAGTCTTCACGGCTGATCATAATATCAAAAGACCATCCCCCGGTCAGGTCTTCGCAGGAGGCATCTAAAATTTGGCCAAACTGCGAAAAGTACGCAGCCAGATGCTCCCCGATGACCTGAGGAGGAACCTCATACACTGCTACCTTGGTCCTTCGTTTGCCATCGTACTCACATCTGAATATGAGATCTTTCATTATCAGGTCTTCCGTTGCCAATTTTATGCAATCTTCTGGCGTGGGTAGCAGTATGTCCCACATGAAGAAGCCCGCACCTTTAACTATTCTTAAGGGCTTATACCCCTTTGACTGTAGTGTTTTCAACACCATGTCTTTCGTGCTGCGACAAATTTTGCGCGTACGCTTGTCCACCACGAAGACTGACACTATTTTTTTTCCAATCCTCTTTAATTCTTGGGGATCCTCCAAGAGCCCACCTTCTACGACAAGGTGTGCGTAGCTCTTAGCTCTCTCCAAGAACTCCGCCAGATTGATCGTGCATTTCGGAGGGGACTTCCAGCCACAGGGCGATTCCCCGGCCTCAGCATCTTTCGTTGTCTTGTCTTTTTCTTCAAAGTTTTTCTGGCCATTCTCGGCCATAGTTGCTTTCATTTCTTTGTCTTTGTCTTTTTCTTTGCCATGCTCTTCTCCCGGAAGAGGGGGGAAATGCCTCATCGGTTTTTTCCGGTGGGCCCTTCCAAGGGGGGTCAAAGTTCAATTTTTTCTTTATTGACCGACTAGTGTCGGCCATTTTTAAGTTTCACAACTCCACTCAACACTTTTTTGTTTTTTTTTTTTTCCACCAATCTAACTTATATGGAGGGGTGGGAAAAGGCGGGAGTAAAAAAATGGAAAAATAAAATATATATATAAATAAAAATAAATAAAAACACAAACTAAACAAGCAACAAAGAAAGACAAGGAAACGGTTTTAAAATAAAAACAACAAACCCCGAAGGATTTTAAAATAGATAAAGAATAAGTTTAGCCAATAACGGCCAAAACACTAGCCTTTAAAGGCCAAAACTACACTAAGAAAATGCCTTAAAACGGCAAAAAGATAAGCCTCTAGAGAGGTTTACCAAAATAAACGAAAACAAACAATGAATAAACTTTACAAGTTACAATAAAAAGAAATAAAACAAACAAAAAAAAGGAGCTGCCTAAAAAAGGCTACTCTCGTTAAAAATAGGAGGAGGGGCAAAAAATAAACTTTGCTGGGATAAATAAAGTTTACAAAAAAGGAATAAACGAATTAAATTTGTACAACGAATAAACTTTACAAAAATAAAACAAACTACACAAAGAAAATAAATACGAAAGTCAAACAAAAAGCGAAGAGTCGCCTAAGGCAACCTCCGTAAATGAAATATGGGGAGGGGTTAAAAAGAAAAGTGGAAAAAAAATAAATTAAACGGTTTTTTTTTTGGTCAAAAATTCAAATGAAAGTTACTATTAAAGGAAAAGTTTTTAAACAAAAATAAATATGGCACTTAAGGCCAAACGGATACTGAAAAAAAGAGAAACAAAAAATAAATTCAAGACGGCCGACCTAAACAAAAACAAATATGGCCGCCAAAAAAATACGAAACTAAAATACAAAAAGCTAGAAAATAAAATTAAAAAACAAAGCAAGAAAACGAAAAGATAAATAAAATTAAACTTAGCTAAACCAAAGAGGGGTCTTTTGTGTGAAATAAATGTAGTCCAAATGGGTTATTGCAAACAAAAAGTCTGACGCTCGCCAAAGCAAGTCAGGAAATGACAAAACACGTCAATCAGTGACTTAAGCTCATCCGAGCAGAAGCCATGAAAGTATTTATAGAAGAGACAGAGGGAGGCCACATTTCGACGATGGGAAAGTGGCTGCAGACGAGTCGCCAGATCAGTACCTATCACATTACAGACT
Source organism: Ascarosepion bandense (assembly GCA_037127315.1). Taxonomy (NCBI): domain Eukaryota; kingdom Metazoa; phylum Mollusca; class Cephalopoda; order Sepiida; family Sepiidae; genus Ascarosepion; species Ascarosepion bandense. The sequence continues at coordinate 346,333 of JBBBDQ010000976.1, forward strand.
CTCCTTTGGAGCTTGTCAAGAACACTGAGGAGAACGGCAGGGGCACCTGACCATAAATGGCAGCAGTACTCCATGCACGGACGGATGGTTGACTTGTATATATGCAGGATGGATTCAGGTGGAAAAAACATCCTGGATCGACATAGTGACCCAATCTTCTTAGCAGTAGATTTTGCTATGGATTCAATATAGTGCTTCCATTTGAGGTCTGAGGACAGGGTAAGTCCGAGGAGGCGTAGTGTATTACTCTCCGGGAGAATCATCTGGTCCATGCTTATGGGAGGCAGAAGAGGTTGCCTGTAATGGTTGACAGACAACAGCTTGGTCTTAGAGGAATTAAAGTTGACAAGCCACTTCTTGCCCCAGTTCACCACAGAGTGTAGATCCCGCTCAAGGTCAGCAGCGAGATTATGTCTGTCCGCCACGACAGGTTTCTTACTGGAGCGGGAGTATATTGTAGTGTCATCTGCGTAGATGCCTACTTGGGACCTGATCTCGTCTGGGAGGTCGTTGATGAAAATAAGGAAGAGCGTTGGGCCCAGGATAGAGCCTTGTGGGACACCTGCATTCGTGCTGTAGGACGAAGAGGCACGCCCATTCAGAACGACCTTCATTTTGCGGTTATTTAAGAAAGATTGGATTAGGTCAAGCAGGCGACCGGTAATACCATAACCGCGTAGTTTGCATAGGAGGCCAGGGTGCCAAACCCTGTCGAAAGCCTTGGAGATATCCAGAGCAACCGCGCGAACCTCGTCAGACTCATCAAGGGCCTGTAGCATGTACTCCGTTACAGTAGTTAGCAGGTCGGCTGTGGACCTGTCAAATCGGAATCCATATTGCCTGTCGGAGAACAGCTTGTGGGCGGTGAGATGATGAACTATTTCAGCATTTATTATAGCCTCGAACACTTTCCCGAATATTGGTAGGAGACTGATAGGGCGATAGTTGGATGGGTCCGAGGGTTCACCACAATTCTTAAAGACAGGAACGACTGAGGAGAATTTCCAGCATGCAGGAAAGCAGGAAGCAGAAAGGCAGTAGTTAAACAGTTTAGAGAGGACAGGGGAAAGTTCAGGGGCACACCTCTTAAGGACTATCACCGGGATTCCATCGTCTCCACACGCCTTATGGGGGTCGAGTTTTGAAATTACTCTGGATACTATTGTCGGGGTAATATACACGTCATGCAGTTTGGCCTCAGTTCTAATAGGGAAGTCGGGTGGGTGCACTCCGGACGAGTCGAGTGTGGAGTTGGATGAGAATCTGCGGGCAAAGCACTCAGCTTTCTCAGCAGATGACGTGAGAACGTCAAATCCATGGATTAAAGGAGGTATTGAGGATTTCCTATTGTTGAGCACTCGTTTACAAATCCTCCAATAGTCCTTGGAGCCGAACTTGCGGTCAGCTATGTGCTGTCGCATTCTCTCCGCAAACAACTGTTTGGCGTCATTTAGAGTTCTCTTGCACTCACTGCGAGCGGATGTGAACAGGCGCCTATTGTGATCAGTTGGCTGTCTCTGGAATAGATGGAAGTAATGGTTCCTGTGGGCAATGGCGGCTGAGCAGGCTGGAGAGAACCACGGAGGGGAATGAGGTTTTAAGCAATACTTCCTGGTGGGTATGAAGGCATCAATGCCAGCTTTCACCCATGACGAGACCTCAGAGGCACAGTCATCAACTGATAGGTCAAACACTTTTCCCCAAGGGACGTCGCAGAGGAAATCGCGAAAGGCTTCCCAGTCAGCTTTTTGGTAGAGGTAGGAGGTTCTATGAGTAGGGGGATCCTGGGGGGAGTGAGATTGGAAAGAAATACTGAGGGAGACTACAGCGTGGTCGGAGTTGCCGAGAGGGCAAAGCTGCGAGACTTGACAGGCGTCGGGCGCAGAGGTGAAACATATATCTAGCAGTGAGGAATGACCCGAGGGTGTGCTTGGGAAGCGAGTGGGGAAGTCCACCACTTGCGTAAGGGATTGGGAAATAGCAAAGTTCATGGCGTGAGTGCCCGCCGAATCAGTAACAGCGTTTTCAAGCCACTCAGAGTGATGGGCATTGAGGTCTCCAAATACAAATATGTGGGCAAATGGGTGATAGGTAATAGCCTTATCTATGTCGTCGGCAATGCTATCTAGTAGGGAGCAGTCAGGAGAGGAGGGAGAACGGTAAAGGAAGAATAGGTAGCTAACCGAACTGAGGAGAGACAAGCGGAGACATATGTATTGGTGGTCAGTAGATTCGAGTGAAGTCACCCTAGTTATGGGGAGGTGTTCGCTGACATAAACACCCAGCCCATGCATGTGGACAGTAGAATCCTTCCTTAAAAGGGGAAGATAACCAGGGATGACGAGGTCAGAGGAGGGAATAGTTGAGTTGAGGTTAGTTTCGCAGAGCGCGAGGATGTCAGGGGACTTTTCATGCAGGAACGCTTCTACACTAGCAAAGTTAGTACGAATGCCTCGGATATTAGTGAAGGAGAGGTTAATGGGCTTAGGTGGTTTGGATTTAGCTGGTTTAGGGTCATTTCTGTTTTGTCTTGTCATGTTTTTGGTTTATAGAAAGGGACCTAGGGTAGAGGATACAGGCGGTCATTACCCACGATCTGAGCTGGGAGGGAGACTGGCTAGGGCTGCAACAAGGTGTGGCCTCGGGGTTGCCCACCGAAAGCGCTTGCAGGGACACCTATCCATGCGCGACATGGCACTACAAGAACCCCGATATTATACAACTGTTGATCAGAGCAGCCGCTCTTGACGCTACGCAAGAGTTAGGGCTCCTAACTACCAGTCGGAAGCAGCAACCAGGAAACTGCCAACCCGGTACCCTCACAGTGATGAGCCATTGCCACCAACCGGCCAGATCGCAGGAAACTCACGGAAGCACCAGTACCAAGGTCTGAAGAGAGAGAAGTGAAAACCGGAAACCACATCCTAAACAGGAAACAAGGAACGAGCCTCTACTCCAGTTCAATAGACGTGGGAGGAGTATAGACCGGGCGATAGTGTGACCTATCTACTCCTATTAAAAAAAAACAAAAAAAACAAAAAAAAAAAAAAAAAAAACACAAACTTACAAAAGTGGAGTTTAACTAAGTTTTAACTTAGTTAAAGTCCAAATGAACTCCAAAAAGGGGGGGGAGAACAAAAACATAGATATATATAAAAACAAAAAAAAAAAAAAAACAAACGGAAAATACCTCACAGTTTAACACAGGAAATTTGAATTAAGATTCATTCTTCAATTCTTGCTTTTCCCAAATATCAAAGCGAGTCGGCCTGCTAGGTAAATTCCCATTCAAAGAACAACACGTGGCATGGAGCTGTAATGGCTGCTGATAACTTGGCCAAAGTAGCTTCGCATAACAGAATAAATATAAATTTCAAACTTTTTTTTTTTTCCTCCTAAATGAAGCATGAACTCCAAAAAGGGGGGGGGGAGAACAAAAACATAGATATATATAAAAACAAAAAAAAAAAAAAAAAAAAAAAAAAAAAAACAAACGGAAAATACCTCACAGTTTAACACAGGAAATTTGAATTAAGATTCATTCTTCAATTCTTGCTTTTCCCAAATATCAAAGCGAGTCGGCCTGCTAGGTAAATTCCCATTCAAAGAACAACACGTGGCATGGAGCTGTAATGGCTGCTGATAACTTGGCCAAAGTAGCTTCGCATAACAGAATAAATATAAATTTCAAACTTTTTTTTTTTTCCTCCTAAATGAAGCATGAACTCCAAAAAGGGGGGGGGAGAACAAAAACATAGATATATATAAAAACAAAAAAAAAAAAAAAAAAAAAACAAACGGAAAATACCTCACAGTTTAACACAGGAAATTTGAATTAAGATTCATTCTTCAATTCTTGCTTTTCCCAAATATCAAAGCGAGTCGGCCTGCTAGGTAAATTCCCATTCAAAGAACAACACGTGGCATGGAGCTGTAATGGCTGCTGATAACTTGGCCAAAGTAGCTTCGCATAACAGAATAAATATAAATTTCAAACTTTTTTTTTTTTTCCTCCTAAATGAAGCATGAACTCCAAAAAGGGGGGGGGAGAACAAAAACATAGATATATATAAAAACAAAAAAAAAAAAAAAAAAAACAAACGGAAAATACCTCACAGTTTAACACAGGAAATTTGAATTAAGATTCATTCTTCAATTCTTGCTTTTCCCAAATATCAAAGCGAGTCGGCCTGCTAGGTAAATTCCCATTCAAAGAACAACACGTGGCATGGAGCTGTAATGGCTGCTGATAACTTGGCCAAAGTAGCTTCGCACTTCTTGTCAACATGATATAAGTAAGCCCTTAGGGCTGCCTACTTCCGTGCTCTCTGGCACGGTAAAGACCAGACCCATTGTTGTCGATTCTGTTTATAAGAATTGTGAACTGTAGATATTGTTAAGAAATCTGATATCGCGCGGATCCCATTGCCCGAAGGGAACATAATTATGCGTACGCTCTCCTGATCTACAGTCTAAAATAGAAGCTACTGGCCAAATTTCAAAGTGAATCTGATTAGTTAAAAGGAACACACACATAAATTTAATATCTTCCCACATACATAAATTGCAAGCCGATTATTTTTTGTATTTAAATGTAAATCATTTTCACAACCAACATCCAACACTGCCTGAAGACGAGATAGAAATCTCGAAACATAAAAATTTCCGTGTCGCAATGTACTTTTAATTCATAATTATATGATTATATTATGCTCTACAATATTTATTGTATTGAGCACTTTTTATAAAAATGTAAATGCCAGGGAACTCAAAATCATAAAACCTTGGATCCTCTTTACCTGGATATAAATGATTTAGGGAAGTGACTAGTATTCAGAATTTTAATCACTACTCATATTTAGGATGTGATGAAAAAATTTATACTTTGTTTATTTTTATTTTGTGGCCTGCACAGTATAGTAGAGTCAGTTGGGCACCGTCTACAGAAAAAGAGCAACATGACGCAATTCAATACACCAGGAATTCAGAAATGTCATGCTGTACTGCTGGAATTCGCGCCAGAAGCTTCAGTAAGAACATTTCAGTGTTTGGGTGTCAATCTAAGGAAAGTCCAGGGGATTCGGAAAGAGTTGTCTGAGTCTTATGGTGATTACGAAGGTGTCTGAAGTGATCACTAGTGATGGCGACGTTATGCCTGCATTCATCTTCCCACAGGGCATCAGACTCAACATCATGTGCCTTGAGAAGGTAGTGCTGCTCTGGATCAAGAAGGTGGGTACTGGAAAACCCTGTGTCTGGCAACTGGACTCTGCACCAGGCCACATAAGCAGGAATCCCTAGTCATGGCTGTTAGACAATTTTTGTGACTACATCAACCCTTACATATCGCCGCCTGATTCTCCACATTGCAACAGCCTTGATTATTATGTGTGAGGCGCAATTAAGCGAGGGACAAACAAAACTCCTTGTAACACCAAAGATGAACTGAAGGAAAGGATTAGTGCAACACTCACAAACTTAAGCAAAGAGACCGTCCAGAAGAGATGCAGCAAATTCTGAAGTGGTCTTGAGGTTGTGGTTGAAGCCAATGGCGATTTTATTTCAATATGTTTCTGTATAATTTTGGTAAATACATCTGTCAGTGTCATTTTCATTTTGGCGTAATTTAGACGACATTTTATCCATCGCACCACACACACACACACATTATATATATATATATATATATATATATATATATATATATATATTTGTATCAAGGCAGCAGATAATTTTCTAAGCATATATTGTTAAATATAAGAGACAAAGAATGTCTATTATATTTAATCATGGGCCGTTCTAAACATTGTATTTTGGCTTTAATTTCAGGTGAAAATAAAGACAAAATTTCTCCAGCACTTGGATATTTTTTTTTTATGTTGGTTCTAAGCTTTCGGCTCACATCAGCCATCTTCAGAGAGATTACAGGGACGTTAACATAAAAACATCCACCATCAAAGATGATTTTATCTTGTGTTGACATAAAACTTTGCTAGGCAACGATAACAGTTACCAAATAGCAAACGCAGTTCGTAAATTTGTAAATTACTACAACCACGCTCTTTCGTAGACTTACCTGTCACCTTTCTGATCAGTGTTCAATTAAACAACATTTCTTAGAAAAACATAGCCATGTATGGAATATTAGACAAATTTTATTCAACAATACAATAATACTCACTCATACACAGTCTTTGAGATTTTAAAAAGAAATCACTCGACCGGCGGTCGAGAGCAAAGGAAAATTTACTCGCCCCAAAATCATTTTACTGGACCGACTCCATTTTCTTAATAGTCGCCTTACGTAAATATAGCGTGAATCGCTGACGGAAAACAAAAAATAAAATTTTAATTAATATTTCAAACGTGTTAGAAAAGATTTAAAAAATTAAAGAAATAATAACAAAATTTGATGTTTTCTCTTAATAATAGCATAAATATTTTGATGATAAGATTTTGTATTAAGTTTGAACCCTTTTAACATCATGATATGCTGTTTTTTTGTTTTTTTTCTTTCTTTTGGGAATTGAATGGAGGTACCTAAATCCTAAATTCGTAATTTCTTTCTTTTGTTTAACTACAACCTTCATCTCGTAGACGATAAAAAATAACAAATCTGATTTTCTACAAAAAAATTACTTGTATCATTTGTTTTTCGGTGCGTGGTTGAAAGAAATATGCGTATTTTTTTTTCTTTCTTTCAAATGTTCGTTTTATTTTTGTAAGCAACGTGGGTGACCGAGACATTTTGGCTCCACTCTGGAAGCGTTAATTGAACGAGTGTTTACACTGACCGGGACGATAAAAGCGAGACCAAAGAGTTCAAATGTAATTGTAGGTTATTGTAAGTAACTTGTGAATACTCAATGGCATACTTTTGGGCTGTAAAAGTTAGGGTTGGGTTTTTCTATATTTGAACGGACACGTTTCATTGCGAGATTTTTAATCGACCGCGGGCGAGTAAAGCAATAAACTTTAAACGCCTAATTAAGTTTTTAATCATCTGAGTCGATCGGGCTAGTGAAATCTCAAAGGCTGCTCATATACACACTAAAAAGAACCTTCAGATATTGGAGGCCATCTACATTAAATCAAAACAACCAAAAACTTAATAAAATCACGTTTAAATCTGGTCATAACACATTACATTGCATTTAAATATATGGTTCTGTTAACATTTCGAGCTCTCACGCAGTGTAACATCATAGAAGCGCATTACAAATTTACTATATATAGTGTTGTATAATTTTTAGTGGCTGTGAACATTTCTTTTGTATCGATGTGAGAGGACTGGTAAATTGGTTAGATTTTTTAAATCGTTGTTATAGTTCATCATTAATTTATTTACGATAGGAAGTGCGTTGTGGTGCAATGGATATCGGCTCGGAACGAGAAATCGGGGAGCCGAGTTCGAATTCCAGCTGAATTCATTGCATTCATTTACTCGCAAATACCCTTGGGAAAGGTATTAATCCGTCTATTCCTTCCAGTTATGGGTTAAATAACAGGACAGATTGGGTTCTATAGTCTACGTTAGCAACCAGTCTACCGCAGAAAGCAATGGCAACCTACTTTTTCGAGACATGATCGCCCAAGCGTGTATCATATATAGCACTTAACTGACTTATATATATATGATTCAAGACTCCAAATAAATCTTCTACTTTAAGATGGTTCGTGAAATGTCACAATTGATACGTATATAAAAAGCTTTATTATTTAAAATATGGCTTTCTTGAAACTGAAAAATTATTCATCAGAAGACGTAACACACACACACACACACACACACACACACACACACACACACATATATAAACGTACATAAAATTTGTATCAATTATGTCATTCCTTGAAGCATCTGATAAGGTACTGCGATTAAACTGTTTATTTTATTTTTCTTGTGTTCTTATCAGAGCTTTCCTTTCTGTACATAAAATATGTAGAAATTGTCGAAATGTTTTATATATTTCTATCGTCTAAAAATCAAGAACTATATCCCAAAGAATGAAGAAACAAAATAAAGTTCGTATCAAAAATTTCTCTATCTGTCAAAGTTCAATAGCTTTCTCTCGATTAAGTCACACGTTCTCATAATTAAATAAGGAAAATCTACTAAGTTACTGTGAAGTTTTCTTTGTTTTACCGCCAAAAAATGACCAATTGCGTGCCTCACGAGTTTCCTTTTTTAATTACTGTTTGTATTATTATATTATTAATAAAACTGTTATTAATAAAAAGGAAGCAAGCGAGATGACAGCAGAGCGCATTATATTTATGAATTAATGAGTACCGAATTAAAGACATGAAAAGGACAGGGTCTCCCGCGGCCATCTTTAGCTGTTCTCTGGATCGCCCGAGTTGAACAGACATGATCACCCATAACATGCATCAATGTATTGTGCATTTCGACGTGGTGTATTGGTTAGCAACGTTGTCTCGCTAGATCAATTACGGCTGAGAACTGAGTTCGATAAATCTTTGGACACCACGGCGTGGTGTAATGGTTAACAAACTTGAATCGCTACAACAACTACGACTGAGTAGTGAGTTTGATCCTCACTGGGTGTCACATCCTTTCGACCTTGTAACACATTTAAGCTACGCTTAGAAAATCACCATATGTGCCTCATGCATGTCTCCTAAGCAATTAAGTCATCGTTTTAAAATATGTTTTGAACTAACCGATGTTGGTATAATTTTTCGTAAATATTTTTATCTATTTGATAAATATACTATATAGATTTTAGGTTATCTGTTTGGTAAATTTTCGTTTTAGGTCCCGAAGGATTTTACCCCTTCAAATTTTTCCAAAATAGCCTTAATTCCGTGCAAATGTATATGCTGAACTCAAATCAACAATTAGTTATTGAAGAAACCTACCTTTTTTGATGTTAGCGACTAGAAAAATCGAACTTTTCGATCATTTTGTCCCCATTACAGGCTTACATTCGCTGCTGAATGGTTTTAGGCGTAGGAAGAAACTTTTGGCCTATTTACTTCCTTTACTGTAAATTCTTTGCAGAAATTACTACGCGAATTTTTTTCTGTACTCAATTTCAGCAGAAAGTTGCGTGTATTTACGTGTTCTTTTTTCCTCTTTTTGTTTTTTTGGTAATTAATTTATTTTTTTTATACTTAATTTTAGAAGAAAGTCAACTTTCAAATATATGAAAATAAGTGATAATTGTAGTTTTACGACGAAAGTTAACTTTCAAATATTTTTGAAAGTTCTTAAGAATAAAAAAAAATAGAATATACTTTTCTAAAATTTTATTTGACGAATATTAGCTGATTTGATGTATAGTTAATCTAATTTGAAAAAAATATCATTTACTTTAAAGTAACAGAAAAATAGATTAAAAAAGAAACAATAGCAATATAACAAATTACTTGTCAATCACTTCAAATACTAAAAGTCGTGTTGACATTTTTAAAATGTAAAAAAAAAATTGAAAACATTTGTAAAAATTAATTATTCATCATTCATTATTATTTTTCTTGTAAAAACTCATTATTCATCTTTAAATTTTGTATTTTAATATAAAGATACCACCTCTGAATAAATATCACAACGAAAACCGAGTTGAGCGGAGAAGTACATGAAAAGTGATTTATCAGCGATGATTTTTAGTTACGAATGTCACCAACCTCGAGCTTAGATTAGTAATGTTGAAGGTTGATTGAAATAGACAACCAACATGACTAACAAGACAACAAATGTCAGGTGAAGTATTATTTAGAGCTTGTATTGTAGGCAGCAAAATTAAAAGTTCTTCCAAATTTAATGACGACGATCATGATCCTCATCGACCGTCCGTCGTATTCAATAATAACACGAGAAGATTCATCTAGCAGTTTGAATCGTATCCTGGTTAGGTCTCTGGCCGAGGCTCGCTGATAACTGGACAGTCCCGATGTTTGATCGTTTCTACTCCAATATGAAGCGTTCGACGAAATACAGGGTGGTCTGTAGTCAGCTGTCCCCAGTTGTTTCAGGTCCCTTTCTAGGGAGTCTTTAAAGCAGAGTCTTTGGCCGCCTTGCTGTCGCTTCACACACTTTAGCTGATCATACAGAGCGACTTTCGGAAATCAAAATTCGTCCAAAAGATTAACAGACTTGTCTTTTTCTTCATTGTCTGTGCTGGATTACAGGCGAGGGACTCTAAAATCAAGCAGATACAGAAATTTAAATACCTGGGAAATGTTCTAACAGAAGACGGAAAGTGCGACACCGAGATCCGAAGGCAAATTGGAATGGCGAAAGAAGCATTCCAGAAGTTGAGTAAAGTATTAAGAAACAGGACAATTTCATTAGAAACAAAGAGGAAAGTACTGGATTACTATGTGATGTCGGTTCTTCAATATGACAGTGAATGTTGGATAATATCTTTGAAGAAGAAGGAAAAACTTGAAGCAGCTGAAATGTGGTTTTTATAGAAGGATGCTGCGGATATCATGGACTGAGCATGTGAGCAATGATGAAGTTTTGGAAAGGATGGAAACGAAAAGGAAATTAATACTGAGCATCAGGAAGAGACAGCTTAAGTTCCTGGGACATGCAATGAGGAAGGAGGGATTGGAGAACCTGTTACTAACAGGCCAGATAGAGGGAAAAAGAGACAGGAAAGCAGTGGATAATATATCTGAAGGATCTGATCAGGTGGATGACGGAACGCGGGTTGCATGGTGCAACGGGAGAAAGCATGCTAAGAGCCACCAGAAACAGGGAGATGTGGAAAGTCATGATCGCCTACATCCTGAAAGGACATGGCACATAAAAGAAGAAGAAGAAGAAAAAGAAGAAGAAGAAGAAAAAGAAGAAGAAGAAGAAGAAGAAGAAGAAGAAGAAGAAACTGTCACCTCATACTAAAAGCAACAATCAGGCTTGACTAGCAACTGACCTCATGGAAAGCCGAAGCAGTCCAATGGAGACCTTAGCCAAAAGCCTCGCAATAACATCCTATTTTTTTAAATTTTTTCTCAATTGGAGTAGATAGACTAAACTATCGCCCGGTTCACACTCCACCCGCATCTATTGAACAGGTGAAGAGGCTCATCCCTTGTTTCCTGTTTAGGATGTGGTTTCCGGCTTTCTCTTTTCCATTCTTTTTACCCTTACGTAGCCCCCTGCGCATCAGTGGCGTTACCGCCTTGCTTGGGGTGATATGATTAAAAAAAAAAAAAAAAAAAAAACTAGGTATCGCCAACCGTTGGTTTAGCTGGAGAACTTATATAGAATTTCTAACCAAACAAACTAGAATTTGATGATGGCGCCAAGACTGAGAATTGTTATCAGTGATTTAGCAAGTTGATTTAGCAAGACTGATAGAACTCACACTCAAACTTTACGCTAACGAGTAATTCATGCGAGAAAATAGTTTTGAACATGTTGCCAACTGACACTCATCTAAAATTTAATAAAAATTTAAAGGGTAACAGGCAAAAAGAAACAAAAAGGTTTTTAAAAATCCAAATTAACTGAATGGCCCTCAGCATTGCCAGATATAAGCGCAATAGAACAATTGATGTCTATTATTAAGTGGGCTCTACAGCAAAGAAGTATTTCGAGAAGCAATAAAAATATTGAAGCAGTAGAAAAGCTAACAAAATTATTGAATGAAAAATTAATGAAGTTCAAAGAATGTCAAGGAAACTATATTAACTTGCAAAATAAAATAAGAACTTATTTCGGTATTGAGTTATTGTGTTCATTAAATATGTTTTCGTGACCTGTATCGTTTGGATCTTATATAAATCAAAATTTCTATTGCACATATTGTAATGAATAGACAACATCGAATATCACCTTTAGAAGCTTTATTTTGCTGAACTGTTAGTAGTTAGACGGCTTTTATACAAAGAAGTTAGTATTGAAAATGGGTAGGTCGGGATAGTTATTATCACACGTATTTAAACAAGTTATCAATGATTTAAATAACAATTGATAAAACTTAAGGGATGAATTGAAAAATGTATAAGAGCAAGAAAAACAAATAATCGGCTGAAACTTCAAGATTACGGTCATGAAGTGTAGCAAAGTAATACTAGAGATGTGTGTGCAAAGAAAATCTTAACGAAGAAGATTTGAGAGAATTATAACTGGAAAAAGGATGAACAACTGACTATTCATTTTATCGTGACATTAATTTAGAGTAATAAAAAAAACAATTTTTTCCATTGTGTAGAATTATTCAAAATTAACTGCTTTTTTAAAAAAATAATTTCATCCAAGCAAGGCAATAAGCCTACTAAGACACAAGGGGTTAATGAGTGTGAGAATATGAGAAAAAGTAAACATTATTAGGGAGAGAGATCAATAAAAGAACAGGAGTTAAGATGAAAGAAGATTGACATTGCCTTTAATTTCTGAAGATCAAAGTTAACATGACAATTAGAAGCCAGAATAAAGTTTCAAAAGCGAGAAGTGCGAGATAAGAAACTAATTACATAGAGAATCTTGCTAATCGTTTACATCTTGCAATTTAGACTGTAAAATGATGAGACCTGGCCGCCAATCTAGTTCTGCGCGTAAATTCGTAAAGTCTAGGTAACAAAGAGGGAATTTCATGAGAGCAATTAGCATGAAAGTATCTATAAGAAAAAGGCAGAGGGAAGCTACGTTACGGTGATGAGAAAGTGACTGAAGCCGAGATGCCAAGTCAAGATAAATAACATTGCTGATTCTTCTTTTGATTATATCAAGAATCTAAATACATAGCAGAGGCAATAAACCAGATGGGGCAATAATATTCAATGCATAGACGAATGGTAGTTTTATGTATAATTCTGGCCGAAAAAATATCTAGCCCGACACAGTGAATCAACTTTACTAGCTGCAAACCTTGCAATATAATGTTTCCATTTCATGTCAGCGAAAAATGTTAGGCTACGAAGGCTCCTCACCTGGAAGTTAGCAACAGCTATTCTGATGAAAGGCGAAAAGATTTCTCTGAGACAGTAAAAAAAGAGCAGTTTTGTGTTAGAGGTATTAAAACTAACAAGTCATTCTTCTTGTTCTTGTTCTTCTTTATGCCTTGTCCTTTCAGGACGTAGGCGATCATGGCCTTTAACATCTCCCTATCCCTGGTGGCTCTTTGCATGCTTTCTCCTGTTGCACCATGCAACCCCTGTTCTGTCATTCACCAGCTCAGGCCCTTCAAATATGTTATTCCCCTGTCTCTTTTTCCATCTATTTGGCCTGTTAGTATCCGGTTCTTCAAGCTCTCCTTCCTCATTACATGTCCCAGGAACTTTAACTGTCTCTTCCTGATACTCAGTATTAATTTCCTTTTCGTTTCCATTCTTTTCAAAACCTCACCATTACTCCTAATCTCGATCCATGATATCCGCAGCATCCTTCTGTAGAACCACCTTTCAGTTTCTTCAAGTTTCCTTCATCTTCGATGATAGTGTCCAGCATTCGCTGCCATATTGAAGAACTGACGTCACGTAGCAATTTAGTACTCTCTTCTTTGTTTCTAGGGAAATTTTCCTGTTTCTTAATACTCAGCTTCTGGAATGCGTCCTTTGCCATGCCAATTTGCTTTCGAATATCGGTGTCGCATTTTTCGTCTTCTGTTAGAACACTTCCCGGGTATTCAAATTTTTGTACCTGCTTGATTGTAATATCCTTAACTTGTATTTGGTATTTTAGGCTGCTCTTTTTGCTGATGACCATGCATTCGGTTTTCTTGCAGTCTATTTGTAGTCTTTTCTTGTCACTCTCTTCAGCTGCCTTCTGTAGGAGGTCTTGTAGTTTCCTTTCCGTGTCTATTGAACCGATTGTCATAAGTATCGATACTGACTTGTGAGCTGATGACATCAGGAAGGTCATTGATGAAAATTAGATACGACGTAGGTTCAAGATTCTGTGGGACACATGCATTAAGGAAAACAATCTAGATGAGCGCCTGTTCAAAGCAATTTTCATTTCGTGATTTGATAAGGAAAATTGAATCAGATCAAAAATATAACATTTCAACTCGTGAAGAAAATCAGTATACCATATCTTTATTAAACACCTTAGAAAAATCTAAAGTGACAACTCAAACTTCACCATTCTTATGCAAGGCTTGATAGACTCTTTCAGCAATAACCTTCGTGACATTAGCATTTGAGAAGCGAAATACTTATTGCTTGTCTGAAAGGTGACACTATGATGTGAGATGCTTGGTCAGAGATGAACAGAGAGTCTAGTACTTTGCCAAAAAGAGGTAGAAGATCATGACTTGGCAGCCTGCCTTCAGTCATTTTATCACCAACGTGATGTGGCTTGCCTTTATCTTTTCTACGAGTATTTTCATGGCAACTGCTTTGACGAGATTTTCCCCCTAGTACGTCAACCACATGTATTCACTAGTGCTACTAGATTCGCGTCAAGGTCCCACGCTTTTACCGTCGAAATAGTTAAATGTAACTGCCTCTTCTACACTAACAGTTTCTTCTACTCTAACAGTTCCTTTTCTCGCACTTCCCGTTCGTGAAACTCAATTCTATTTTTTTGCTTCCCTGATAGTTGCAATCTTCAAAAGTTTAAATGCAACGTCAATTCCTATCTTCTATCTAATCGACTCCCATTCATCTCTTATCTTTTCTTCGAGATTCTCTGTACATTTTTCTTTTCTCATTGTAACCCCATGCGCATCAATGGCATTCCTGTCTTGCTTGGGGTGAAATGATTATTTTAAAAAAAGCAGAACCAATAGGCCGATAGTTAGAAGGATCAGACGGTTCAGCCGGGTACTTGCGCAGGAACTACAGAGGACTTTCAACAATCAGGAAAGCAAAAAGCATCCAGACATTTATTGTAAAGTTTAAAGAGAATAGGAGTCAGTTCAAGTGCACATTTCTGAAGGATTATTGAAGTTCATATGTTTTGTGAGGATCCAGTTTAGAGATGATAGCAGAAACCACGAACGGAGTTATCTTTTATATCGTAAAACAGAGATCCAGTTCTAAGTGGAAACTTAGGCAAAGATACTCCAGACTTTCGGCCTTGTACCACATCGAAGCTAGCACTTAGAAAATCTATTACAGAGTCGCAAGTCGTCACAAGAACCAAACTTGCTAAAGTATATAAGGTGTTTTATTTTGTCAACAAAGAAATACTTAACCTTTTTGAAGACACGTCTACAATTATTACTAGCAGACACAAAGCGGATTCTGTAATGATTAGAACGATCACGGAAAAAGTGATTCCTATGGGCAGCTGAACAGGCAGGTGTGAAACAAGAAGGTTTTGTTTTCACCTGATATTTCCGAGAAGGTACAAAAGCATCGATACCATCTTCTACTCAATACGAAAACTCAGTGACCAAATTTTCAATAGGAAGGTTAAGAATATCACTTCAAGATATTTTAAAGAAATATCTTAAAAATATTTCCTTAAAAAAATTAAATAAGTATTAAATAAATGAATAAAAGACATATAAAATAATATTAAAGAAAGACAGAAGCACAACATAACATACATATCTACATACATACATTGTTTCCATTGTCGAATATTTTCAAATTCTGTTTTCGTTATTAAATTAATTTATTGTTGGTGCAATCAATTGTTGATGTCCTTGACAATACCAATTAAATAAATATTACGTAACATTTCAAATGCATGAGCATAAGATGGAAATAAGATGAATAATTAGACTTTAAGATAAATGAGTAGAGAACACTTAAGTCAGAACAGCAAAAGAGTAAAGTCTGTCTTGCTTATATGAGAGACTGCAGACAACAGAATATGACAAGGCTATTCATCTTTCTTTTCATTTCGAACGAAGCAAAGTTGATTCGTTTCGAAAAACAAACAAAAAGAAATGAAAACCAGTAAAAGAGCTGAACATGTAAACAAAATGCATTTGTTTCTTCATGGCTGACATTATTGCACTGAGTGAAAATGCTGTCAAGAAAACAGATAAATAAATTAAAAAACTTTAAAAGCAGTAAAAAAAAAACAACAACAAAAATTGAACTGAAGAATTTAATGCAAGAAAGAGCATAAATTCATTGAGAAGAGAAGAAAAAGTAACCACTGAAACAAAAAGAAAGAAAAAGGAGCAATAAAAAGAACCGAGAAAAGAAAGAAAAACAATAAAAAAGAACGTTTATGAAAAAAGAGGCAATAAAGGAACAAATAAAAAAGCAATAAAAGTAATGAAAGAAAGAAAACAGAAATAAAAGAAAAAGAAAAAGAAACAAATTGAATCAATAAAAGAAAAAACGAAAGAAAGAAAGGAAACTGGATCAATAAAACGAACAAATAAAAGAAAAGGAATAAAAGTTAAGAAAGAAAGAAAGCATGAAAGAAAGAAAGAATAAAAGAAAGAATAAAAAAGAAAGAAAGAATGAAAGAAAGAAAAAAGAAACAAAAAGCAATGAAATAAATGAAAGAAAGAATAAAAGAAAAAAGGTGCAATAAAAGCAGAAAAAGAAAGAAAAAGAAACAATAAAAAGAACGTATATGAGAAAGAAAGAAAGAAAGAAAGACAGAAGGAAAGACAGAAAAAGAACAAATAAAGAGAACAAATAAATGAAAGAAGAAATTAAAAGAAAGAAATATTGAAAGAGAAAAATATAGAAAATAGAAAGAAGCAATAAAATGAATGAATAAGATAAAAAGAACAACTAAAAAATGAAGCAAGAAAAAAAAACAAAGAAAAGAATGAATAAAACGAACAAAAGAAAGGAAGAAGCAATAACAAAAACGAATAAAAGAAAGAAAGAAAGAAAGAAAGATTGAAATGAAAAAAGCAATAAAAAATTATTGACACTGCCAGACTTGTGTCAATGGTGGAAAAAGTTTTCAACATTTATCAATTCTTTGGGGATTCATAATCTTACAAACGCTGCCATCTGCTGCGGAGTTTTTATTTCACGGGTTTACAGCTTATGTCGATGAGTGTCCAGGGAAAGAAGCAAAGAATCATTAATGAATCCGAACAAGACATCATGACCGTGGTAATGACTGACGGGCGAAGTGCTTCACGGTCACATCTGTTTTCACCGAGTTATTTAACTACATATATTTTCATGGCAAGGGAATGTATGGGTGGCTTAACGGTTATCGGAGTGGAAAATAGAATCAGTTCAAATTCAAATTCTGCTCGAAGCTGTTGCGTTCATGAAGGAAAGACATTCATCTATGTACGTTTCCAGCTATGGGTAAAATAGTAGGGCATACTAGATAGTCTCGTCATTTTAGTGCAACCAGTCGAGAAGGAAACTTCTGAATTTAAAACTATGGTGAAAGAAAGACACCCAAATAGTCAACATATTAAAGTTAAGAAAACCAATGTTTTACGTCATTCATAACCGATATTTGAAGACAAAGTACAACATAAGTAGTACGCAGTAATCAGAGTTTCAGACTTGGTATTTTTAAATAAAAACAAAGCACAGATAACTCTTTAATCAGGGATCGATTTGACATTGCATTTATATTATGAACTGAACCCACTTTTAATATGGAAAAAATATAAATAGTTTGCTAACCTTGAACCTTCATGCTCCCTCCTCCAAAAAATCGATATGTTGAAAGAATATTTTTCCCTTATCATCGGTATTGATTTAAATACCTTTACTCCTCAGCAATATTTTTAAATTGTTTTAAAAAGCTATGACTAAAATTGTAATAAAATTTATACATGTGATGAAAGTTAATTAATATATTTTCTTGTCCATTAGAAATTGAAACAAAAATATAAAACACTATTTATTAGATTGTTTATTTACTATTTTATATAGTACATCATTATAAAAACTAATAATAGTACATCATTATAAAAACTAATACAATTGTATTAAAACTAATGCAATATTTATCATTTCCCAATTTATAAAGAAATAAATATGAAAACACTTTTTAATTATAAATTTATAAACATTAACTAAATTATTAAAACATGGGAACCAACTATAAGGAAAACCTTATTATTTACCATTTTATAAAGTTCGAATCGATTGGCATTTCTTATTCTTATTCTGCGTACCATGTCCCTTCAGAACGTAGGCGATCATGGCCTTCCACATTTCCCTGTCCCTGGTGACTCTTAGCACGTTTTCTCCTGATGTCCCACCAAAAAATTAACCGATGTTTTTCCAACTATTTCAATAAAGAATCTAATAAATAAACATCGTTTATTATTTTTGTTGCCTATTCTCAGTAATTAAGGAAACGTATAAATTCACTTTCATATGTTTAGGATTAATTAAAATTCTTACAATTGTTTTAAAATAATAAAAAATACCGAGGAGTGAAAGTAGTTAAAATAATAGCAGTGTTGAGGGAAAATACATCATTCTGACGCTTCATTTTCTTTCCGAGCACGAGTGTCCAAGACAAATGCCACGACTTGCAGAATGTTTAATGAATGCTAATACACAAAAAATGTTATACCAAGAACCTACCATATTTTTTTGCAAGTCGATCATTCAATTTAAGTACCACGACGAGGATGGGGTTCTTATATATATATATATATATATATATCTTGAGTTGCGATAATGTTTAGCGGCAAGGTTGTGGTTCTTATAGCGTTTTTTTCTGATAAAATAAAGTAGATTCGTTTTATCGTAAAGTGCTTGATATTGGGGTAGGGATAGAACTCTGGTCGAGAACATCATAACGGTGTTCTGACGAAGCATCAAAGTCTGCAGGGATCTGCTCAGTTAAAGTAAGAGATTCATTTTGCTCTTTTTATATATATATATATATATATATATATATATATATACCAATAGCATAAGGGTAGAAACTCCGAGTGACACCAAATCGGTCAAGTTTCAATCCCGCCTGGAAGCAAGTGGATGTCTAGCTACACTGATGAGCTGTGATACACCGAATTACTTCAGGAAAGACGACTGACAAGGTACTGCGATTAAGCTTCTCACCCAATTAATTTATACATTTAGCTAATATATTAAATTAAAAAACATTCATATTAATTTCGTTTTATATATATATATATATATATATATATATATATATATATATATATATATATAATATGAATTAAACTCTCGTTTCATGCAGTAATTTTAGTTTGTGCGTTTTTTGTTTTTTTTTGTTTTTTTTTTACCCGGTACTTTGCTGGAACAGCCACACGTACGATCTTGGGTATGTTCATTTCTTTGTATAAAACAACTACATTTAGTACATTTACTTGCAAAGGGTGGGGTCAACGTGGGTTTTAAAATTTCAGAATATCTTTTATTCATCTTTATAACTTTTATATATTTTATACATTTTTTTAAATTTCGGATTATTTTTTAGGCTAGCCTCTGATTTTGGTTCTTATTTATATGATAAAATCAAAGTTGTTAGCACATTTCTCAGTGCACTGACGTTCCCACTCTGATATGATTGTTTATTTTATTTGTTAGCATGTAAAATTAATTTATTATGTTGTTTCAAATCTTATTTCGTTCTTTTTTTGTTTTGTTTTTCTCATCCTGTGGAATTTTCTTCTGATTTTGCATATATATGCAAACTTAAAAAATTTGAATGCAACGAGAATCGTTATTTTCCGTCGTCCTGAAATCTGCACATTTGTTGTTCTATCTTCTCCCTAAAGTTTTCTTATTCTCTTCCATTCCCAGTAACTGCTTGCATCTTATTGGCATTATCACCTTCCTTCGAGCAAAATGTTTTTAATTTTATTATTATTATTTTGAATTTGACATCAATGATTCTGGCGCATTTATTCTTCATTGCAAAATTAAGTGACTCATCTGGATGTTTTTTAAATTTCTATTTAGAAATGAGATGCTGTGGAACCATCCTAAGCATCTCCCACGTATATCACATCACAAATGACGCAGTGCGTGACGCCATCAATCAAGAAAAAGGCCCGTTTGAAGACGTCATATCCATCATCAAGAAGAGAGAAATAGTTGAAATGGTATAAACACATCACTAGAGCCAATAATCTTTTCATTATCACCCTCCAAAGTACCACCTTAAGAAAAAGAAGACAGTCTTACAACGACTGTGTATGAATCGGAAGATCATTTCCAGGGATTCAGATGTTTTCCTCCTTGGAACACTCTAGAAAGACACTTTCTAGAGTGTTCTACTATACTACTACTGCTTCTTTCTACTATACTTTATCTTGACAAGAATCAAATTAGACCAAAAATGGAGTATCTAAACTTATTTATTCTGTGTGTGTGTGTATCCGTTACCTATAGACTCTGAAATGGCCGAACCGATTTTCTTGAAGATTTACACAGTTGTACTATAAGCGTCTGCGAGTGTTCTTAGCTAGGTTTTGTGTCGAGGTACCCCTGATAAATATCGAAAATCGATAATCGAAAAAACCCGGTTATAGAAGAAGTAGTCAGATTTTAATCAAATTTGATACACTTATAGAAAAAGAGATAAGAAACGATATTCAGAAGTTTCAAGGTTGCAGTTCTTACAAGAGTGCAGAAAATCGATAATATATATATATATATATATATATATATACATATATATATATATATAAAAGGCAAGATGTTTGTGTGTGTGTGTGTGTGTGTGTGTCTGTTTATCTGCCTGTATATCTTAATTTTTTTTTTCAACACTTTTATTTTAGTTTTTGCTTCGGGTTTGGCTCTAAGTAGGTATAATTGTAGTTCTTAGTTTCAGCCATGATACCATTTACTCAGAGGACTTATTCAGCCTTCAAAATTCAGTTTACGACGAAATAAACTTATTTGATATCGATATCAGGAAATCAAAATTTGACTTACATCCATTCATTTTTCTTTCAGTCTACGGTTTCGCTTTAACTGAAAACAACTATTGCTTTTTAGTCTTTCGTGCCAACGTCCAAAGAGGCTGAGCTTCAGGACCATGGATTAGTTTTAAAGCTTTCATTACACCCGAGTCACGCCGGGCTATACTGCTTGTTGTTGATATGTCTGAGAAGGAGATGCTCAATCGGTACTTTCTAGTCTTGATAGAGTTCAAAATTGTTTACGTGGTCTTGTAGGCAATGGCATATTTTTCACTTTACAGACTCTTTCCCCACAGACACAGCGTTATAAGACTATCGCTATTTCCATGGCAAATGTTCAAATTAGTTCCACGCGGTAATTTCACCACTATAGATGTCGACAGCTAGGACTCGCCGTATTCTGTCCGTGTTCCATTTGTAAAGAGGATGTCCCACTCAGATTTTTACCGAAAACTGATAATTTGGAGAACGAGCTTCCACGTGGATGCTTTCCTGAACACTACAAGTTAATTCTCTTCAAGTAATGGTTCAATCGCTACCCGTCCTCATTATTCTCATAATCTTAATTTCTTTCTACCTCCTCTTACGTTCATATCACATACCTCATCCAGTAACCCTCTATCATGAGTGTCTCTTGAGACTTGTATTAGGTGAACTTTAGTACAAAGAAAATAGAGGACATAACGAAGGTATATGGAGGAAGCTAGTTAATGCACAGCTGTGACGTGACCCCACTACCGCACGTTGTCAAAGAACTGATGACGATCATTATGATTTGCGTAACCATGTCACTGAGATATTATCTGCTATATTATTATTATTATTGGCGGCTGTTCATAAAAATTAGAGTTGTAGATAAATAAATTTATCCTCTAATTTTCATTGTTACAATCAGTCAGTAAGTGCCATACGTGAAACACGCTTGGGCGATCATATCTCGAAAGAGACATGACTGACTGGGCAGAAGATTATCCCGCAGTAGGTTGCCATTGCTTTCTGCGGTAGACTGGTTGCCAGCCAAGGCTATAGAACCCAATCTGTCCTGTTATTTAACCCATAACTGGAAGGAATAGGTGGATTAATACCTTTCCCAATGGTATTTGCGCGTAAGTGAATGCAATGAATTCAGCTGGAATTCGAACTCGGCTCCCCGATTTCTCGTTCCGAGCCGATATCCAATGCACCACAACGTACAACCCAACAATACCATTCACTATTATTTCAATGGTAGCAGTAGCGACATATTCATAATGCTGGTAGCATGGATGGTTCTCTGAGTGGCACTGTCTAACGTTGAACTCATAGGCCATTCGAAAAGCCAGTATTTGCTGCTTTTGTTGTTGTCGTACAAGAAGTAATGGTTATGGCAGCAGTAAAATTTGTTTGTAATTGTTATTACAACAATAACATTCAAGTATTGTAGCGAGGACTGCTGTTCTGGTGATAAAACGGATTATGGTGATGCGGCAATGATATTGGCGGTTAGAGGCCGGATATAGAGAAGAGTGAATTGTAGTTAATAAAGAGAATTGAGGAATGACGAGTGAATTTTTACGGTCTCCCAGGAGTTGAGGTTGTCGGTCTGCATAGCGTCAATAAATGAAAACGTGGAGCTTCCCAGTAATTTATCCAAATTTCCTCCTGTCCCATTGTTTTTGGTCTACAAGTTTTATTGTCCCGTGGGTATTTTTTATGCATTGTTGTTGGCATCTCATTTGTTTCAGTCTCGTTTCTTTTTTCTGTGCTAGAAAATCGTTTTAATCACCAGTATTCCGAATTGAATATTTTATATGAAGTACTCATAATTATGCACTTGTTTTGATGTTATTCAACATTTAAACATTTAGCACTTACGGTTGTAAATATTTATAATTTTGCTGTATTCTTCACGGAAGTGTAATAGTTTAGTGGGAAAACACAGATTAAGAGAAGCACTGATATAGAAAAATCGTTAGAAACAAAGAAAAGGTTAGTCGATTGATTTTGTTTAGCGGCAAATGGTTATTTGATACGAAATCTAAATATTTTGAACACAATTTTTTGGCTTTAACTAAATATGTTTTAAACGCAATTGTATGCCTTTAACTATAAATATTTTGTGCATAATTTTATATTTTCAAAGTAACCATATATTTTATAGATATATAGTATCTACATGATTTGTTTTACAAAGAAAAGAGTATTAAAATGTAATATCTGTTCCCCTGTATGACAATGAATGCAAAACAACTGAAGAACAGAATTGAAACAAACAGATACGTGGTTCTACAGAAGGATACTGAGAATACCACGGACCAAATTTGAGCAACTACGCAGTTCTAGAGACAATGGAAACAAAAAGGACACTTATACGTAACATCACGAAAAGACAGCTGAAATTTCTGGGCACATATGAGGAAGGAAAGGTTAGAAAATTTGATACCCTCAGGACAAATTAAAAGCAAGCGGGACAGAGAAAAACAACGTATAAACTACCTGGTGAGCTTGAGTGAATGGTGCAGCAAGATTTGGGAGAGTTGGCAAAAAGAAAAGTTTATTAAGAGTTACAAAGGACAGGAAATTGTGGAGAGGCCTGATCGCCTACATCCTGAAGGGACACGTCACATAAAAGAGAAGACTAACATTTAAATTCTATTTTCATTCACTAGAGTATTTTATGAGGAGTTTATAATTATTTTTCCATTGTATAGTAATTCGCAATCTCGTTTTACAAACTATGGCGATTATAGGCGGGAACCTCGCCATGCTGCAAGAATTATCAACCTAATTTCACAGACCATGATTATCGTAGGTTAGAATCTCGCTCTACTGCGGTGGTTGGTCCAAACTAAAATAAGCAGGGTAAATAGAATTTTAAGTGTGAGCCTCGACGTATTGCAATAGTTAAGAAGTAGTTTTACTGAATTATTAGATTAAGAAGTTTAATTCACATAGTGTAACCCACACGCGTTACCTGAGGCCTGAATAAGAGAATATAATTCACAAATGTCACACGTCTTAAAACAAGTAACTGTATAAATAAAGATAACATATAAATATCTAGCTTCTTAGTTATAGCTCGCCTTTACAATATTAAGAAGCACTAAAGTTATTGATTGTCAGTTTATCTCTCGCAGGTTTTTCATAAACAAGTTTGAAGAGATCCAAAACTGATGTAAAACATTCTTCATCTACTAAATCGGCTTGGGAAAGGTATGAATCCATCTCTTCTCCCTCCAACTATTGGTTGAATAGCAGGACACATTGAGTTCTATAGCCTTGGTTGGCAACCAGTCAACCGAAGAAAGAAATGGTAATCTACTACGGGAAAAGCTTCTGCTTAGTCAGTCATGATTCGAAAGAGACATTATCGCATAAGCGTGTATCACGTATGGCACTTAACTGACTGACTGATATAATAATGAATAAACTCTATATTAATGGGAGAAAGGTGTAATTTATAACTAAAAGGGTGTAATTAATGAGAGCAAAGTATAAAGTCTATATTAAAAAGAAAAAAAACTGTATTTAAAGAAGTGTAAGACATAAACAAACATAATCTGCCGCATCAATGCTGCTAGATTGCATGAAGTTTTTTTTTTAATGTTGCCGTCAAATCTGGTGCAGAATGTATTTACCAGGTTGACGTTAGGTAAGTTTCACATGGGAATAAATAAAGCGCCGAAAACGAGAGCTTCCTCGGACGAAAAACCAGGCACAAGCTTGTCGCTAGAATTAAGTTGAGAGCAGTTTCAAAGGTCAACATTTTCATTTCTGTTTAGTTTAAACGATTTTTACACACACACACACACACACACACACACACACACACACACACACACACACACACACACAGAAAGAAACTAGTAGCAGATAGAGACAAAGAGACAACGCTAATATAAAAAAACAAAAAATACGCATATATACTATACATTTTTTTAGCTTTCTCCTTTTTTGTGTTTATCTGACTTGCTTGCGCATTTCTTTTCTGTTTCATTTTCACCCTCTCTCTCTCTCTCTCTCTCTATATATATATATATATATATATAGAGAGAGAGAGAGAGATATTGTAACTAAGTTGTAGAACTCGTAGGTTTTTTAACCTTTTGTTCATGCATTTACTTTTATAAAGAGTGCTCGTTACAAATGTAGAGCGTTATACTATACTGTTACAATATATATATATATATATATATATATATATGTTACGGACATTAACGAAGATTAGCGAAACTTGATTATAAAAAACCGACAAATTGAAATGATTTGTTTGAACATTATTTTGGATTCGATACTCGTATTTAAGTAGATATTCTGTTTTTAATTAAGCAGTATTATATATTTATATCTACTGGCTTGATTATTTACGATAAATTTTTATTGCGAAAATGTGTGTCATTCGGCAGGATTCGAACCTGCGACCCCTATCCACATAGGGGAAGCTACCATTTGATCTAGCAATGAATCCTGCCGAATGACACAGAAGATAAACTGAAGGGAGTATTCTGGCAAGATTCACTAACTTGAAGAAGGAAACCGTGCAGAAGAGTTGCAAGAGATTCCGAAGTCGCATGGAAGTCATGGTTGAAGCCTATGGTGACTTTGTTGAAAAAAATACTTTAGTATTTAAAGATATTTTTGTGTAATTTTGGTAAATATCTAATCTAAACTTATTTATAAATGGAGCTTTGTCTCTGTGTGTGTGTGTATGTGTGAGTGTGCGTGTGTGTGTGTTTGTGTGTGTGTGTGTGTGTGTGTGTGTGTGTGTGTCCGTTACCTATAGACTCCGAAACAGCTTCACCGATTTTCTTGAACATTTACACAGTTGTACTATAAGCGTCTGCGATTGTTCTTAGCTAGATTTTGTGTCGAGGTACCCCGATAAATATCAAACATCGATAATCGAAAAAATCGGGTTATAGAAGTAGTGGTCTGATTTTAATCAAATTTGATACACTCATAGACAAAGACATAAGAAACGATATTCAGAAGTTTCAAGGTTGCAGTTCTTACAATAGTGCAGAAAATCGATAATATATATATATATATATATATATATATATATATATAAAAGGCAAGATGTTTTTGTGTGTGTCTGTTTATCTACCTGTATGTCTGTATTTTTTCAGCCATTTTATTTTAGTTTTTGCTTCGGGTTTGGCTCTAAGTAGGTATAATTGTAGTTCTCAGTCTCAGCCTTGATACCATTTACTCAGAGGACTTATTTAGCCTTCAAAATTCAGTTTACGACGAAAACACATATTTGATACCGATACCAGGAAATCAAAATTTGACTTACATCCATTAATTTTTCTTTCAGTCTATGGTTTCGCTTTAACTGGAAACAACTATTGCTTTTTAGTCATTCGTGCCAACGTCCAAAGAGTCTGAGTTTCAGAACCATGGATTAGTTTTAAAGCTTTCATTACACCCGAGGAAACGCCGGGCTATACTGCTAGTTTGTCTATATTGTTGAGATGGGGTAGTATTTACAGTATTAACTTTATTCGGACTATTTTTCTCATCTTTGTTGCCATTTGTACGATATTTCGGTAAGGTTTTGTAAATATATCTGCAAAAACGAATTGTCAATGTTATTTTAATTTTTTTTTTTTTTTGCGTAATTTAGACAACAATTTATCCATCGCACTCTGTATATTTAGGATTAAAAAGAAGATTTGATTCATTTGTTTATTGAGTTTTTCCTGCATGATTACGTTATACTGTTTTGTTAGAATTAAGAAATATAACATCTTTTAGTAGTGGAGATGGCGTTTTGAAGGTCTTCTAAAACTAGAAATGAGGCTCACGTCAGTTTCAGCTGAGCGAGTAATGGGACTTTTAGAAACGAACACTCTTTTTGAAAAGAACACAAAGCTGAACTACTATGTAATGTCAACACAAAGGAAAATAAGTACAACAAAAAAGAAAAATATACTTGATAATAGCTAAACGAGTCGCCGGAAGTGTTCGGGACAAATGCTTCGTGTCAAGATTGTTGTTTTTTCAGTTGTTTACTCAAAAAAAAGATATTTTGAAAACCAGGTTTGTTGACGTAATGTGCTTGCTATCGGGTTAGAGATACAGCGGTAATAAGATTGATGTGGAAAAGTTTGTCATTTAACTAAACAGAATCATGCCAACTTCGAAGTTTCTTGAAGGCGCCACTATAATGCTCTCACTCCTCAGAGCTTTTTTTCAATCTGCTGTTATTCTTATTTATATAGAGCGTGGTGTAATTTGATATTTTTGTATGCGCGTGGTTCTACAGATGGTTAATTGATTTTGTCGTGTTGGCTTATTTGCAGGTGGTTGATTTCTTTTTATTGCTCTTTATTGTGTTAGCTTCCTTAAGCTTGTCGTCGTTTCCATTTAAATTGTATCAAAGAATGTATACAATCCAAACAAATGTAATTTTCTTAAATTTTGGTCAGTCGACAAAATAAATCATTTGGAACTAATAAAAATTTTTGTGTTATCCAATCCATACATTCAACTTTATATATATATATATATATATATATATATATATATGTATAGGATTAATTTTGAAAGTTTGTCACTTAACTGAGTAGAGTTATACCGACTTCGAAGTTTCGTAAAGGCATCATTCTGATGTCCTCACTCCTCAGGGCTTTTTTCTTCATCTGCTATTCCTATTAACGCTCTATCTCCATCTCGATATCAAGCACTTTACAACAAACGACCTGCTTGCCAAAATATTTTTTATCAGTAAACCGCTAAAAACCAGGAATGTTGACACTAAATATTCTCACATCTCAACACTGTGTGTGTGTGTGTGTGTGTGTGTGTGTGTGTGTGAGAGAGAGAGAGAGAGAAAGAGAAAGAGAGAGAGATTTATTATCCGCGGAATCTCCAAATGTAGAGTCAATTACCTCCTATTGACAATCAGAACACACACTTTCAAAATTCTTATTAAACAAACATTAGTTTACAAAAAAACAAAAAACAAAAAAAACAATTAGAACACGTAAAATATATACAAGCAAAAGACACAGACTATAATTCAATAATAATAATAACAATGACCATAATATTCTCAAAAGGAATGGAAAATTAACAAACGTAAATCTTCATTAAGTCATCAAAAACTGAGTCATGATGGGAAAAGCCAAACATACATTTTAAAACTTTGTTAACTCTTGAAATGTGTTTGCCGAATTCAGTTTGTTTTGGCTTGTCATGCAAGAAAAATATATTTGCTCTCGGGAAGAGTTATGTCCCCTCTAATATCTAATAAGTTTTCGTTGTACAGTAAAAAATTTGGAATACCCAAATGGTTCGAAGTTTTCACTATCTGTGGGGAATATATTTGCCGAGAATAACGATATCCTATGCGGTAGAATATCATGGACTGAACATGTGAGCAACGACGGAGTTTTTGAGAAAATGTAAACAAAACAAAAAAGAAACTTATAAGTAACATCAGAAATAGTCAAACGAAGTTTCTAGGGAACTTAATAAAAGAAGAGGGCTTGGAAAATTTGATACTCTTAAGATAGATTGAAGGCAAGAGGGACAAAGGATAACAACGTATAGGCTACTTTGTGACTTTGTGTAAATAACTGTGGGAACAAGGTTTAGGAGAGATATGTGCGTTGTGGATATTGACTCGGAACGACAGATCGGGGTGCCAAGTTCGAATTCCAGTTGAATTCCTTACATTCACTTACGCACAAATACCCTTGGGAAAGGTATTAAGCTGTTTCTTTCCTCCAGTTACGGGTTAAATAATAGTACAGATTTGGTTCTATAGCCTTGGCTAGCAAGCAGTCTACCGCAGAAAGTAATGTCAACCTACTGCTGGATAAACTTCTGCCACTCAGTCATGTCTCTTTCGAGACATGATCACCCAAAGTGTGTATAACGTATGGCACTTAACTGACTGACTGAAGAGCAAGACAAAATTTTAAAAGCTTTGAAAGACAGGAAATTGTGAAGAGCCATGATTACCAACGTCCTGAAGGGACACGGTACATAGAAGAAGAATCTCATCTGATCTAATCAATCTTTTGGCATTTGCATATTTGTAAAATTCTGCATATCTGTTTATTTGTGCTGACATCGACAAGATGGTCTGACCGTTTTTATCTATCAACAACAGCATATTTGTGTCTATTGACATTTGCATGCCTATTTGTTAAAACTATATATCTATTTGTTAACAGCTGCATATTTGTTTTTTGTCTGTGAACAAGTGCATACATTTATGTTGACATTCGCATATCTGCCTGTTGAAATCTATCTCTGTTGATGACTGCTTAACTATCTTCACAAATATATCTACATGTTATCATTCTATCATTGCATAAGGTGAAAACAGGCCGATAATACTTTTATTTCAGCTAATGACGCACACACACGCACAATATATATATATATATATATATATATATATATGTGTGTGTGTGTGTGTGTGTGTGTGTGTGTGTATTATGTGTATAATATAATATATACATTATATATATATGATATAATAATATATTCAAAATATATATATAATGATATAAGAGTGTAACCCTGATATAAGAGAGTTGTCGGGACCGGGGAAAAGGTTCTCTTATATACGGATTTCCCTTATATCCGGGTTTGGCCTATTTTATATACATTACCACAGGCTCTAATTTGAAACAAGAGAAACTATCTCTTATACCCGGGTTTCGCATATCGTGATCTCTTATATCCGGGTTATACTGTATATAATATAATAATATATACATAATATATATGATATAATAATATATACATAATATAATATGCATACATATTATATATATATATATTATTATTAAAGAAGGACATTTTACATCTATTAAAATTATTGATCATTTTTCTAATATGCGACTAACTTTTCGCAAATGTGGCTGTTGTAAATATAAAAAAATTCGAAAAATTATCAGCATATCCAAAAATAAGAATAAATATAATAAATATAAGATGTATATTTTAGTTAATAAACCGTCTATAAAAACATTTACTGTTAAAATATAAAATATACCTCTCTCTCTCTCATATATATATACATATATATGTGAAGAAGTTTGTCAATTAACTGAGCAGAGTTATACTGACTTTGAAGTTTTGCGAAGGCATTTCAGGGATTTTGTTTCTTCTGCAGAAGAAGAAAACAAAAGCTGAAGGAGAAAGAAAAAACCCTGAAGAGTAAAAGTATCACAATAATGCTTTCACAAAACTTCGAAGTCTGTATGATTCTGCTCAGTTAAGTGAGAAACATCTCCACATTAATTCTATTAACGCACTATCTCTATCTCGATATCGAGCACTTTATGACAAAAAACCTGCTTGCCCTTCTATAAACCACTGAACAAAACAGAAATATTTGCACTAAGCATAATCACACACACACACACACACACACACACACACACACACACACACACACACACACATGACATTTCCACTGACATGAAGTGGAAATATATTGAATCAGTTGATAGGTCTGCTGCAAGGAAGCTCGATTCCCTGTGCAGCTTTAGACAATCTATCCTACATGTTTATAAATCTATAATTCGTTTGCGCAGTGAATATTGCTGTCGCATATGGTCTCATGCTCCTGTTAAATATTTAGAGATCCTTGATAAAATCCAAAGAAGAATCCACAAGGCCATGCGTCATGACCTGGCATCTTGGTTTCAGTTACTTTCCCACCATCATCATGTAACGTCTCTGTATCTTTTCTATAAATACTTTCATTGTAATTATTCTGATGAATTTTTCTCTATGGTAGCTGGATTTATGAGTTTAAGCGTAGTACTAAATTGGCAGCAAGGTCACATCCTTTTACACTTGAAATGGCTAAATGTAACCGCAAATTCTATGCTAACAGTTTCTTTCTTGCATTTCACGTTTGTAGAAATCGCTTCCGTTTTCTTGCTTTCTAGTCAAGTTTCAACATCAAAAATTTGAATGCAATGTCAATCGTTATCTACTGACTTTTAGTTTTTTTTTTCGCTCTGTAATATTTCCTTTTTATTGTATTTCATTTTACTCACAGTAACTACCCACTACGTTTTAGTGATATATATATATATATATAGCGTATCGAGGCAGCAGACATTTTTAAACATATACTGTTACATATAACAGACAATCAATGTCTATTATGTTTAACACTGAAAATAAAAAAATAAACATAACACTATAAACTTATTCTATTACAACCAAATGCATAATAATTTCAAACAAGATGAAACAACACTGAAAAATACGTAAAAATGTTAAACCAAAAAATAATAATAATCAAATTAAGATGGCTCATGTGAGCCGAAAGCTTAGAACCAACATAATAAAAAAATATCCAAATGTCAAACAATTTTTGTCTTTGTTTTCACCTGAAATTAAAGCGAAAATACGATGTTTAGAACGGCTCATGATTAAACATAATAGACATTTATTGTCTGTTATATTTCACTGTATATATATATATATATATATATATATATATATATATATATATATATATATATATAAACTTATTTATGAATGGAACTTTGTCTCTGTGTGTGCGTGTGTATGTGTGTGTGTCTGTGTGTCCGTTACCTATAGACTCCGTAACGGCTGAACCGATTTTCTTGAACATTTACACAGTTGTACTATAAGCGTCTGTGAGTGTTCTTATCTAGGTTTTGTGTCGAGGTACCCCCGATAAATATCGAAAATCGATAATCGAAAAAATATTTACACATGATCAAAATTATAAGACCAGGGGTATAAATTGTTAGATCTATGGCAATTCTAATGTTTTTAGTTCAGTTAGAGATTAGCAATCATTGCGTAAAGGTGTTACCATGCCTAAAGCAAGCAAACTTACCAAAGTTGAGCGTTCCCGAATTCAAGAATTCCATAAGCAAGGTTTGTCACAGCGGGCGATCGCAGCTAAGGTAAATCGCAGTAAAACTGTGATTTGCAACTCTCTAAAGAACAGTGAGAATTATGGAAAAGCAAAATACTCTGGTAGGCCCCAAAAAATTTCTCCTGCATTGAGTAGGAGAATAAGACTGGTTGTTATGAAAGATGGGGGACTTTCTTCTAGTCAAATTAAGGCAGTCACAGATGCTGATTGCAGTCCCGTAACCATCAGACGACACTTGCGACAAAAAGGCATGGTAAATAAAAAGCGTAAACAAATTCTTCGGCTGCTTCCACGTCACAAGTTGGGCCGCTTAAAGTTTGGTCGTGAATACCAAACATGGGACGTTGAGAAGTGGAAGAAAGTCCTGTTTTCTGATGAGAAAAAATTCAATCTCGATGGTCCTGATGGCTTCCAACGATATTGGTATAACAAAAACATACCTCCTGAAATTTTCTCCGCACGTCATAGTGGTGGAGGGTCCCTAATGGTATGGGGCGCCTTTTCTTACCGAGGGACGATGGAGCTCCAGGTGATGCAGGGTCGTCAGAGAGCGGCTGGTTGTGTTAACATGATACAAAAAGCATCTTTGATGACGGAGTGCAATCGTTTGTCTGGGGATGGATGGTTATTCCGACAGGATAATGCTGCAATCCATGTTGCAAGACGGACATTGACCTTTCTACAAGAAAATGGGTCCATCTCTTGGGACATCCTGCATGCTCACCGGACTTGAACCCAATTGAAAATGTTTGAGGATGGATGACAAGAGATGTTTATCGAAATGGCAAACAATATTCAACAAAATATGAACTTTGTGAAGCCATCTTCAGAAGCTGGAGCAACATCCCCCACACCTTAATGGAAACGCTTATTTCTAGCATGCCCAACAGAATTTTTGAAGTTATCAAAAGCAGTGGGGGTAGACTTCATTATTAAATTTGGTTGTTGAATATTTTCATACACTTTTTGTACAATTTCGTAGAATTTTTGTCTCTGGTCTTATAATTTTGGTCATGTGTAAATCGCCTCATTTTATAAAAATGTAAATTTCTAAATAAAATATTTGGAATGTAGCTTTTTGTTTCCATAACCTTTTAGATTGTAGTATTGGTAACCTTAAGTGGAAGGAGTTTAAAATCTATCTGTAAAAAAAAATTTCTTTTTAAAGATTTTTAAGTAGACTTAAATTTTTGATCGGGAGTGTATTCAGAAGTTTCAAGGTTGCAGTTCTTACAATAATGCAGAAAATCGATAATATATATATATATATATATATATATATATATATATATATGAAAGCTTTCATTATACCCGAGCAACACCGGGCTATATTGCTAGTATATTTTCTCTTTTTAGAGAGCGATCTTTATTTTTATTCCGGTGTTTTTAGACCTTTGTGAATTTCATTTGTGTAAAATCTTCTGTACAATAAAGACGGAAGCTGATGATGGTTCGTCTGAAATAGGCCCAAACTTCCGATTTTTTAGACTTTTTTAGCGTGTCTATTATCATTATACACGCCCAATATATATATATACTTGAATTTTTATTTGTTGAACATTATTTCTTTTTATGGATAATCGTATTTGAGTGGAAAGTCTGTTTTATATATATATATATATATATATATATATATATATATATATATATATATATATATATGACCCCGCTAATTATCGCCCTATCAGCCTCCTACCGATCTTTGGCAAAGTCTTCGCATCCATCATCAATGCCTAGGCGGTACAACATCTCACAGCCCACAAATTCTTCTCTGACTAACAGTATGGTTTCCGCTTCACCAGGTCTACTTCTGATATGCTCACGACCATCACTGAGTATATACACCAGGTTCTCGACAAGAACGGCGAAGCCCGTAACTGTTGCCCTAGACATCTCTAAAGCGTTTGATAGAGTCTGGCATGCTGGCCTTCTATGCAAGCGACTGGGCTACAGTATAACTGAATTGTTTGACCTAATTCAGTCATTCCTTTCAAATCGCACAATGAATGTAGTATTGACCGGACATGCCTCCCTATACTATTACACGAACGCGGGTATCCCTAAAGGCTCTATTCTAGGTCCCACGCTTTTCTTTATCTACATTAACGATCTCCCTGATGTAATAAGATCCCAAGTAGGCATACACGCTGACGACACTACTGTTTACTCTTGCCTCGATCAAAAATCTGCCGAGGCTGACAAGGCAAACCTCGCTGCCGAGATTGAAAAGGACCTCCATTCCGTAGTAAGAAATAGTTCGTGAATTTTAATGCTTCCAAAAAGAAGCTGCTATCTATTAACCACCACAGACAATCACTCCTACCCCTCATTAGCATGGATCAGGCTAGTTTCCCTGAAAATAAAACAGTGCGCCTCTTCGGGTTAACTCTCACAACAGACCTCAAGTGGAATGAATATATATAATCCATAGCTAAATCCGCTGCTAAGAAAGTCGGTTCTCTGTGCAGGGCCAGGAAGCTTCATCCCATCTGAAACAATCCTGCACTTATACAAATCTACCATCAGCCCGTGCATTGAATACTGCTGCCATGTCTGGTCGGGTGCTCCTGCTATCCACCTAGGGGTCCTTGACAAAATCCAGCGGAGAATCTGTAATGTGATTGATCCCGACTTGGCAGCTCGGATACAGTCACTTTCTCACCGGCGCAATGTGGCTTCCCTGTGTCTCTTCTACGAATACTTGCACGGCTTCTGCTCAGTTGAACTTAGGTCACTGGTACCCCCTATATATGAATTTACTCGAGCCACATGATTAGCAACACCCTTTTACTGTGAAACCGATAAATTGTAAACGCAAATTCTACTCCAGCAGCATCTTTTCTCGCACTTTCCACCTGTGGAATTCCCTTCCGTTTACTTGCTTTCCCGACAGCTACAATCTTCAAGAATTCAAATGTAAAGTCTATAGTCATCACCACTCTCACTAACTTGCATCCTCTCTCTCCTTCTCTTACTCTCTTCCTAACACCCCCTGTAACCTGTCACTCTTTCTCATAACTTTCCTCCTATGTAACCGCTTGCTCAACAGGGGCGGTAAAATTCCTTGCTTGGGGCGACACGATTATTAAACATATATATATTGTTTTTTCTCTCCCACTCTGATTAGAATTTTTATTTTCTGGGACGAAACCGGTTGTTTGTTTTTGTTTTTAGTGTTTAGAAAGTCATCTGAATTCCGATTATTTCTTGCAGTTATAAAATTTTGAATCTTTTCAAATATATATATATATAGGTAAACAGTATATTATAACTTCCACTGGCCTTAATCGTTTGAGAAATTGTTTGGAAAATATCTATCGTCCGGCAGGAATCGAACCTGCATACTCCCACACCGGAGTGATGCTGCTTTAAGTTCAGATGTGTCTTTACCAATCGACCAACGAAATTTTTCATGGTAAACAAAGTTCAATTTAACCTTAATATGGTCATTTTCCAGATTTTATCGAACGATTAATCTGCTCAGATTGTATCGAAATGTAAACAAAGTCAACCGAAGAAAACATTACGAAATTATTCGGACATTTACGAAAGTGGCACTAACCGACAATTTGAATTTTTATTGCTTAACATTATTATTTTTTTTAATGGATACTGGTATTTGAGTCGAAAATTTGTTTTATATATATATATATATATATATATATATATATATATATTGGTAAAGGCACGACTGATCTTAAGGCAGCATCTCTCTGCAGTGGGAGTATGCAGGTTCGATTCCTACCGGAAGATAAATATTTTGCTAACGATTTCTCAAACGATTAAGGCTTGTGTAAATTATAATGTACTGCTATACGTAAATTTCCGTATAATTTTGTAATATATACATATGTCTATATATGTGCGTGTGTGTATGTCAGTATATATATATATATCTATCTATATATATATATGTGTGTGTGTGTGTGTGTGTATCTGTAAGTTAATTTTGTTCGAATTGCTTTTAATGTGTGTGTGTGTGTGTGTGTGTGTGTGTGTGTGTGTGTGTGTGTGTGTATCTGTAAGTTAATTTTGTTCGAATTGCTTTTAATTTTTGTTCGAATGAAGAGTTGTTCTTATTTACCTTATTTATAGTAGAACTATTGTCCTGCTCTGTGTTGTAATGCTTACAATGTTGTTTATTACCCTCCAGCCGTCCTCATTAATTTGCCGATCTGCCATCATAGCAATTCTAGGTTCAATCCTTGATCTGTGTTATACAGACTCAGCCTCAGCGGAAGACAGAAAGAGCAATACTAAATGAGAACGAGACAAGATATCTCTAGATCTGGTCATTAGAACGAGAACAATCTATCCCCGCGCATTAAATAAAGGGTTCAATTCGAAATTTCCCCTAAGATTATCCGAATCGATGGACACATGAAGGAGAACACAACTGATGAAACGTTGTGATAGTAACAACAAAGAGAATATTTGTTTGAATGTAACAATAAATGTATGTGATTTGCTAAATAATTGGCATTCCATTTTTGTTTGCTATACATACATGCCGAAGTCGTTTGATAGTGTATGGAGCTATTTTGAAGATTTCATTTTATGCCCTCTTATTTTTACTAATATATTCAGAATTAATAATAATAATAATATAATCAATATGTTAGATCATTGTTTTGGGTGCTATCATTACCACATTTTAAGAATGTGGATATTTTTGGCGCGCGCGGACAAGAGCTGTTTGGAATTTAAGTACAAAGAAGTGAAAGCCATTTCAAATCATTGAAATAGACTATTTCGGTTGGGCTTTTCATCAATAATCGAAAATGGTTAACGCTTGTAAATCTGCAATTAATTTAATTGATTTTGTATTCTTTTCTTTTTTTCTTCTATGAATAGCAATTGTCAGCCATCATTTCCGCTCACGTCCGTGACTGAACCAAACATTTAGATCTGACTTTTGTATATCTCTCTCAGATGCTGTACTTTACTTTACCTGTAATGCAACCACCTATGTAAGGTTAACAGTTGCAAGGAAACTATCTTTGCATCATGACTCATGTTATTCATATGTGAAAGACTTCGTTTTTTCCAGTGGTAGGTATGTGGGCGACTCTAACAGATCTCGAAGAAAGCGGCCAAGATTGATTGGATGATAACAGGGTGGAGCTCGACTCGTCCGCAAAACTTTTTCGACAGACCCCCACCTATCATAAAAAAAAGAAACAAAAAATAATTATGCGTTCATGCGTTAAGAGTACACTTCTTCGTACGAAATAGATAGATAGGTATTGTGAATATCACAAGCATGGGATTATTGCCGTAGTGGGACGAGATTATTTATCTGGTTTGAAATCGAAATTTGCTCTTCTTTTAGACGGCCAGTAGTGATGAGTATCATTTATTCCCAAGCAGAGATAGACCTTTTAATTGTCATATTTGCATTATAACAATTGAGATTTTTCCACGAGTGGTGGTAGGGGGGGGGGCTTTCCATAGTTAGACTGATGAAGACACAGATAGAAAGATTTTACTAAGATAATAATTCACTGATAACGAATTTCCTGTATTTGTTTTCGCTGAAATCTTGGCGGATGTTGCAATACTGAATTTCTCATCTAATATAATAAAATGAAGTCTCTATTTGTCTGTCCGTCATGGATTCAGAAACGGCTGGATGGATTTCAAACACATTTGGCATGAAAATAGGCTATAACAAGTTGACCTAGGTCAACTCTGATGGTCATAAAATGTAAAAAAAAGTCAATGAAGCCATTTCTCATAGAAATTCGATATTTATAATTACATAAAAATATTACAGTAAGGGAGGTAAATCAAATTTTGGTAATAAATCAATATATGCCTACTTTCCTTAGAATTTTAATAATCTATACAAATAAAATGAAGTGCTTGTCTGTTTCTCTTGAGACAAAATACCACTGATGATTGGTAATAATGTAATGAAACCTGGTGAGGCTAAAGTAGACAATTTATTTTCTTCTCCATTCCTCTCACTTTCTTTAACATTCCCTCATTCTTTCTTCTTCATATCTCTCTCCCCCACACATTATATATATATATATATATATATATATAGATAGATAGATAGATAGATAGATAAAGAGAGAGAGACACACACAGAAAGAGAGAGAGAGAGAAAGAGTGATAGGTAAATTGTCAGCATTTTATTTTTAATTTCACGCATGCGCGTTTATTGCTTTTGAAGCGCCAATAAGAAGATTTTAGAATACTTGGGTGTCAATCTGAGAACAGGGCAGAGGATTTTGAAAGAATTGGATGAATCTAATGGTGATTAAGAAGGTATTTGCATTAAGTGATGACGACGTTATACCTCCATCCATCTTCTCACAGGACCTCAAACTCAATACGGAGGCTTACATCAAGTGTCTTGGGAAAATAGTGTTGCCTTGGTTCACGAGGGTGACTGCTGGCAGGTCCTATGTCTGGCAACAGGACTCTGCATCATGTCGCACAAGCAGAACTCAGTCATGGCTGTCAGATAATTTCTGCAACCATATCACCCTTACATCTGGTCACGTAACTCCCCAGACGGTAATCCCTTTGATTATTATGTGTGGGGCGCAGTTTTAACGAGGGACCAACAATTCTTTTGTAATACCAAAGATGAACTGAAGGCAAGTATTATAGCAGCATTCTATGGAAACTGTCCAGAAGAGTTGCAGGAGATTCCGAAGTCGTCTGGAGGCCATGGTTGAAGCCAATGGCGATTTTATTTAATGTGTTTACTCTTTAGTATTTCAAAATATATATAAGGTTAGTAAATATATCTGTTAAAATAAGATGTCAGTGTTATTTTCATTTTTGCGTTATTTAGACGACAAGTCATCTATCGCACCCTGTATTAATACAGTGTTAATTGAAAGTGGTGATTAACACCACATTGAGAAATAAAGACGCAAAATCTGTTTCCAGTTGAAATGCTTGCTCATTCAGGGATTTACTTGTACACTCTGGTGACGCTACTTCTGTCATGACAGACTAACGGATCAGCTTTTTCATTCAACAAACAAGAACTCTGACTTTCTCCTATCATCCCTATGCCAACCTCTTCATTATGACGCGCAATTGATAACTCTGACAGACAGAATCAAAACTCTCCATGTCGGGCAGCTTGTATCTCGGCTCCAGGCTTGTATAAGAATTGTTTTTATTATTTTATTCCTTTTTTTAGACTCTATTACACCGACTTTACTGCCGGTCAAAAAATAACAAAATACTTCAGACTGAGATAAAATTACTTACCATGATAGTCTATGCAGATGTTCCATTGCGTCACATAGTCGCAAACGAAACAATTCGGAACGGTATCAAAATCTAATCATAAAAATAGGCGAAATTGCATTCACTTTCATAAGGACAAATCTGAGCTAGAAAAATTTCTTGCATAATATTATTACGCCACCTGCTCATCCAAAATTACAGCACCTCGCATTCACAAGCGGTCACCTATCTAGGTACCGACCAGGTTCGGTATTGCTTAAATTCGGTGATCGTACGAATACAGATGCTTCAACGTGATATATCCGTAAGACTAGAATTTACAGAAAACGTAACTATAACTGATGGCACGAAGACCTACCAATTTACATTTAATATAACAGTATCACGACGTTAGGCTCGGCTCATGTTATTCTATGGCATCTGGCTAAACAGTAATCTATCATACACTTCAAGTTTGCATATAAGACGTAGGATATACATTTGGGCCATCAAATACGATAATCGCCTTAGAAGATATTAAAATTTTTTATAATTAAGTAGAAATATCGGTGAGAATTACATAGTTTTGCTATGTGATTTTTTTGGTGAATTATAATTCTTAAGTTAATGACTGAACATGCTCCTTGCGCGTTCCACGACTATAAAACACCCACGGAAATTCCCTTATTGCATCGTTAAATATTTGAGCTTAAGATGTAATATTGCAATAACGATCATAAGTATGATGCAATTCATTATTTAAAGAAGTAAGTGAGTAATGTTGAATTCTATGCAGTCATTGGTTCCCAAGGCTACTACATAAAATGGTATCAACAAAAAGAATAATTTTTTCTTGTTTGATTTATTAGAAGACAGTGGTGGCAGTTTGGATTTTAAGAAGAAGTAGGAGAAATGACGCCAGGAACGCATGTCGCACATTGGTTCAGCGTCCCTCCACGGGTGGTCTCAGCCGGTTGTAACTTGTGTGTAGGAGGCATATCAACGCTTCAGGATTCTTGTAGCCCTCTGTTGAATGGGCTTCGCTTTGGACCTATCCAAAACATAGACAAATGCAATTTATCATTGTCAGAATGACCCACCCAAGAGCCACTCCGGCTAATCGCTGACCATTGTGGCCCTGGCCTCATTCTGTAACAGTAAATTGAGTTTGCTACGTTCACTTACGCGCAAACATCATTGGAAAAGGTAGGAATTCATCTGTTCTTCCTCCAGCTATGGGCAAATAGCAGTACAGACTGGGCCCGATATTCTTGGTTAGCAACTAGAAGGAAACTACTGAATTCAAACCAACCATGAGAGGGTTGGCCTCCGACAGGTTTTTCCCAAGACAAATCATCGCTTCTACAACTGTAACACATGTAGGAACCCTAAGACCCTAACGAGTTATAGGAGTTGTGATCGAGATCTTGAAAACTAAGGACGCTGATCCCAATATTAAAGGTACCGCCACTCACTTTCGTAAACTAACTTTTAATTTGAATTTTTAAAAATTAAAAAAAAAGTTTTCTTGACACTTTTATTTTAGTTTTAATTAAAAGCTAAATGATTAAATTTACTATTTCCAGTAAGGAAAATACTCTGGTGTGTTTCAAACAGAAATTATATTGATTGGAATTTAAAATTTTTCAGTTTTTTTTTTTTAATCTTTCAATATTTCGGTCTTTATTAAGCGATCGACCCATTTATAAATAAAAGTTAATTCTCGGTTTTAAAAATCTTTCAGAAATAAAATATACAGCTGTGACATATTATTTTTAGATAATTAGCAAATTTAATGTCAAATTAATCTGATTTACACAAACATTACTTATTTGTAGCATGGAATTTAGAATAAAACTATTTCTTAAACACAGAGTTGAACTTTTTTTAACCTTTCCACTGTAATTGAAATGTGTTGACAAATGAGATAAGATAAGTGTACGGCGATCACAAGTGACTTAATTATATAATTTTTTCCTGTAAGGGGAAGAAACCCTGAAACATATGACCTTTTAATGTACACATAGAAATTACTATACAAAAAAAACTTCAGATACATACACACACACAAAAAAAAAAAAAATTAAAATACGAAAGCACGACAATTTGTATTAAACTTCTTAATGTAATCTTCATTTAATAAGTTTATAAACTAACCCTAAGAAATCTTTGGAGTATTTTAAAAATATATTTTAAACTTTATAAATTATTATAATTTAAAAAATGAAAACATTTCTTTTAAAATTTCATTATTAATCGAATTTTTTTCTTCCGACTATAATGCCCTTAATTTATATTATTTATGAAAGCAATTAAAAGTTTATCAAATTAAATAATGTCATAGTTATATTGCATCTTTTATTTTACTATTCGGAGCAGATTTCCGGAAATAAAGACGAAATGTTTAAAAAATGTAATAGATTATTTACATTCCACAATGAGTCTGCGTTTAACTGCGTTTTAAATTTAAAAAAAAAAGAATCTTTTCAACAAAATTTAATTTCTTAAAATTTCATGAATTTACGTGAAGGGGGTAAAAATATTATTTACCAATATCTTTTAAAAATAATAACTTCAAACATAATTTCATTAATTTGTGAATAAGGCCAGAAAGTTGAATTAAAATCCGACAATTATTTGATTTTACAAGAATTTCCAAATTAATGCGTTTGTCACCGGAAAAAAATGTGTTATGTAAAATTACGTTTTCTATTGTAAACTCTCGTAACGATTTGGTTAAGATATTTTACCAAAATTTCGAACGTGTGACAATGAAGTAAAAAATATAAAATATAGTTTAAAAATACTTTGATCTTTCCTCTTAATAATAACATTAACATTTTCAGGGAAAAAAACTTCGTTTTTTATTAAGTTTGGGACCTTTTTTATTCATACTATGCTGTTTTTTTTTCATCGATTTAGTGGAGGTACCTACAATATAATATTGGATGATAATTAACATGAAGTGATTTGGAAATAGGCTGTGCGTTGTGGTGCAGTGGA
Organism: Ascarosepion bandense; assembly: GCA_037127315.1. Lineage (NCBI taxonomy): Eukaryota > Metazoa > Mollusca > Cephalopoda > Sepiida > Sepiidae > Ascarosepion > Ascarosepion bandense. The sequence goes on from JBBBDQ010000976.1 coordinate 388,129, forward strand.
TATAGGCTTGGAACGAGAAATCGGAAAAAACGAGTTTGAATTCCTTGCTTTCACCTACGCGCAAATACCCTTGAGAAAGATGTTAATCCGTGTCTTCCTTCCAGCTATGGGTCAAATATGGGTCAGACTGGGTTCTATAGCCTTGGTTGGCAACCAGTCTACCTCAGAATGTAATGGCAACCTACTGCGTAAAAATCTTCTACCTAGTCAGACATGATCGCCTAAGCGTGTATCACGTCTGGCACTTACTTGACTGACTGAATTTGGAAACAATTGACACCATCCAAGGGCAAAAACTATCAATAAAATATCATTAAGAAAATATACGAAAGGCCAGTGAGTTCTAAATTTATTGATCTAGTATTTCAATCACGGATTTCCCCCTTCCCAGAAAATAATTTATTTGATGTGAAGTTAATATTTCACCGATTTTCTGACTTTCATTTTGGATTAATATGCACACTAGCAGTATAGCCCGGCGTTGCTCGGGTGTAATGAAAGCTTTAAAACTAATCCATGGTACTGGAGCTCAGACTCAGCCTAAAGAATATTTGTGCGAAATTTAGTGAGAATCGGATAAAAATTGTGGATTTGTATAAAGGACATACAGACAGATAAACAAACACACACACACAAACATCTTGCCTTATATATATATATATTATCGATTTTCTGCACTATTGTAAGAACTGCAACCTTGAAACTTCTGAATATCGTTTCTTATGTCTTTGTCTATGAGTGTATCAAATTTGATTAAAATCGGACCACTCCTTCTATAACCCGATTTTTTCGATTATCGATTTTCGATATTTATCAGGGGTAACTCGACACAAAACCTAGCTAAGATCACTCGCAGACGCTTATAGTACAACTGTGTAAATTTTCAAGAAAATCGGTTCAGCCGTTTCGGAGTCTATAGGTAACGGACACACACACATAGACACAGACACACACACAGACAAAGTTCCATTTATAAATAAGTTTAGATTAGATTTAGATATATGAGTGTGCGCATGAGATTTACAAATACACATAGAAGGCAAACATTCACAGACATACATAAAGTTTATATGCTTAATGTGATTGGTCCCAACCTGGCAACTCGACTCAAGTGACTTTCTCATCGGCGGGAGGCGGCTTCCCTATGTCTCTTCTATAAATATTTTCATGGCTTCTGCTCTGACGAGCTTTGGTCACTGGTGCCCCCTCCACAAGAATTTACTCGGGCAACCAGACTGGCAACAAGGTTCCACCCATTTACAGCTAGATCAGCCAAATTCAGGCGACAATTCTATTCCATCGGCTTCTTTTCTCGCGCTTCCCGCCTGTGGAACTCACTTCCATATACTTTTTTCCTGACGGCTATAACCTCCAAGAATTTAAATGCAATGTCAATTCTTATCTCTTATCCACTTAACTCCAGCCCTTTCTACATCACCTGGTGTATATTGTTTTTTTTCCCTTTCTATCTACCTTCGCAACTGTCTTCACTCCTCTGTTCACATCCTTCTTTTGCCCTTTCTCTTTCACCCCCTGTAGCTGGTTCGTCTTCCTCTTCACTCTCCTCCTGCTTAAAACTTTAACTTTCTTATGTACACCAGTTGTGGTACCGTCTTGATTGGGCTGAAATGATTATACACACACACACACACACACACACACACACACACACATATATATATATATATATATATATATATATATATATATATATATATATATGTCCAGTTAGTAAACGGCGAGGATAATCCAACAAGATCAACTTATATCAATTTATACGCGCGGAAATCCCGTCTTTATGAAATGCATATAAGCGAGTATACGAACGCAAGATACGTATGTAGACATGAAAAGGTGTAGGTCGGTATGTATGTATAAGTATAAACACAGTCACATTTGTATGTATATGTGGGGATGTGCACGTATGTGTATATGGATATAAGTTAGTGTACATGGGTGGGTTAATTTATGGGTTTACACATACACACGTATCCATAGAATTAGAAATAAACGGTTAATGACTTAGCGGTCAGAATCTTCACGACTGGTCTGAATACCCCCAGCTGATCTGACGCCAATGCTTCTGTCCTAACTCTCTTTTCCTTTTTCTCTTTTTTACTTCTTATTTTTTTTTTTTATCTTTCTCTTCAGTTAAAGAAAATGCTTATGCCGGCAAAATTTTTTGTACCAAATGGAAGGAATATTGTGTGGTCGGATGAAATGAGCTAATTAAGCTCATTGACATGAATTATAATTTATAACCAATTTAAATGCCGTGTTGAGTTTTCCTTTATAAATATAATATACATTTTAACTGTGAGCTTTCCACAACTCAGTAATTCCTCAATCCATTCCTATCGTAACCAAAATATAAATCAAACTGAAGGAAAGTGAACCGTTACGATATTTAGACTATCAGAAATTCATTCTTCAAATATTGCTGGAATTTTCGTTGACTTAATTCTTTCGAAATTACATCTGTCATTTAATTTTTTTATTTTTATTTGTAATCTTTTTTTAAATCTTTTTTTTTTTCTTCAAAGCAACACCGTATTATTTGTTTAATAAAACATGTCTTGAAAACAGTGAAGACAATGATGATAACTGTAAGGATGGTGAGAATAGTAATAAATATAATAAAAAATGATGCCGATGATTATGATGTGCGCCTGAATCATTTTTATCATTTCTCATCATCCACACTTGATGACCGTATCATCCTCTTAATTATCCTCACTTCTTTTTACAACAAATAAATTCCTGCATTTTTTTTTGCTTTTTTTTGCTTTAGATTGGAATTTTCGCAAGTTAAATCTATTTACTTGGAATTTGATATATGTATCTATTTTCTCCGAGTTTTGTAAAGAATCAACATTTTATTTGCGTCATTTTCATTACAATTAATATTTTCATGATTATCATTAGATGTGTGTGTGTGTATTTATTTGGGCGATGACATTTTAAACAGTCATCTAAATATTTATCATCCTGAATGACTGCTATTTTAATAAATTCTCCCTTTCACACACACACACACACACACACACACACACACACACACACACACACACAGAGAATTTATATATACGACGGATTCTCATATCGATTTTGATGTATGATGACTTGAGTACGTACTTCATTTAGTTTTTATGTTTTTGTTGAATGTTACACTTCATTCTTGTTAGTGACCTGCATACAAGCCCGCATATTGTGCAACAGTGAAGATTTCGAGACACATTTTGCCGTTGTCTTTAGTCTCTTTGCCAGTCAATATAACTGATTTCAAATTTTTTTATACCCATCTGGCACAAATACCTCCAATTATTTTCTCCCAGAGCAACTCGCTTGAATTTAGTATAAGGCACATAAAGGTTACTCTTTTAGCTTATTTTTATACCTGATCCACGGCCGTCCAACAGTCTTTTGTCCTTAGGTATTTTATCCTTGCAACATGACCAGCTCAGCTAAGTTGATCGCATCAAGAAAGCCTCAATTCCAGAAATGTGGCATTTTTTAAGATCAGCATTAGACAATCTATCGTCAAATGTATAGCCACAGATCACGCGGTGACAGCAGATTGTTATGGGACCTACTTGGGTCCACGATTCTGAGCTGTATAACAGTGTGGCCAAAATGGCTGCTCGATAAACCCGTGTTTTGTTGTTCAAATTCATTCTGATCTTATTCTATAGGCGGCGGGGAAGCTTCCCAAATGCACTTGTGGCCTTGCCGATTCGATCTGTTTGTGTGTGTGTATATATATATATATATATATATATATATATATATATATATATATATATATATATATAATTTCGAAGGAACCGAAATTTCACAATTGATGGATATATACATTTTAAATAAAATCAACAAAGTAATCCACATAGACAACACGGATTATACAGAGATGATGGATTAATGATAGCACCAGGCAACAAAAGAGAAAATGATAAAATAAAGAAAGAACTTTCAAATTATTCAAACAACTAGATTTTGAGATAATAGTAGAAACAAATAGAAAAGTAATCTAATATTTAGATGTGGAATTAAATTGTATATCTCTCCATACAGGAAAGCAAACGCAAATTTCAAATACATAAACTCAAGATCTAACCATTCCAAAAGCATAATCAAGCACATTCACAAAGGAATAGAACACAGGCTATCAGAACAATATTTGATGAAAAGAAACTATGAAGATGCACTAAAAAATCTGTCCATAAGAACATTTTAGAATACAATCCACAACCAAACAGACAAATAAAAAACGATGATAGAAAGCGAAACATTACCTGGTTCAACCCACCATTTAACTTAGAAGTAAAAACCAAAATAGGACGAATATTTTTAAAACTGATCGATAAACACTTTC